>JAFIRS010002702.1:0-190349 GCA_018342105.1 Gonioctena quinquepunctata
TTATATATATATATATATATATATATATACATGTACTAAAAATGTAATGTTCACCACTTTTCCTCAGTACTGTTGTTTAGTAGTTCTCTCTCCATTAATTTGTACTATTTTCACTTGTTTTTTTAGCTTCTCTGAAGATGACAGTATCCACTGTCGAAATATCGGAATTACAGTGTTAAAAAAGTACACGTTTCGCTTGCTAATTTACCCAAAAAAAAACTTCCTATTTTGTATCCATATATCTATATGATTAGCATAAAGCCAGAGAATTAGTTCCTATTATAATTTACAGAGTTGATAAGTAATAACAGACTCTTCATTATACACCTTTATTTGCACAACTAAAACATGGCTGACACGATACAAAAACAGATTTTCATGGAGAAAATAAAAAGAATATTGAATGCAAAAAAGAAAACAATAGAGATAGTGCATGATCAAAAGATGATGAACTTGAAATTAATAGAGAAATCAGCGAGGACAAAAAAAGATCCCTCACCTCTCACAAGTGCCATGTCTACAATGGGACTAAAATATCCTATATCAGTGGACACAACAAAAGCAACAAAGTACAAAATCCCACCTGAATTCTTGTGCAAAGAAGAAGACTCAGAGGACAGGCACATCCATGGACGTACTCTTTGCAAAAAAGAGGCTATAGATTGGTGGGTAGAAAACAGTGACATCCCAACAGACAATGTTATGCAGGTAATAAATATACTGTATAAAAGTGCAAGGGCAGAGACAAAAAAGTACTACGACATAAACTGGGAGGAGGCAAGAATAAGATTTGGAGTTCCTCTACTAGAAAGAAAGCAAGTAAAAACCAAAGAAACATCTTTCAACATACCAGCATACATAAGGAAATCCCTGCTGAAAGAAACACTCTTCCCAGATTACACCCAACCAGACATGAGAATAACTCCTAACATGCGGTCAGAGATCAAAGAAATCCTTGAGGAGGAATAGAAGAAGAATGGCTTTGATGTCTCAAATACGGATTATATTAAACAGATGGATCCAAAGCTAAGATGCCTGCCCATAATACCTGGTACATCGGAGAACAATACAACTCTGAAACATGCCCTTTACCACAGCAATATGGTGATAACAAACATTGTGCAGACGTCTGAAACCAAAAATGGAACTGATACTATGACACTTCTTACTACTTCGCTAATTCCATCACTTATGAGGCTGGAAACAAAATGGGATGTGGATGATGTACGGAATATTTTGCAACGCACCAAAATCCAACATATGTCAGTGGAGGAAATATTAGGTGGAAGAATGAGGACTTGCAAACCTGTTTTAAAGCTACTGAAAGCAATAATAGGAATGCCAGACACTATGGAGATCGAGAGATATGGATTCATGGCATGCCCTTTACTATCTCCAAATAGGACAATCTCCAAAAGGAACAATGGAGGGTATAGATTTACCTACCTGAGTGACTCTGAGACAGTTTCATTTCACTAGGAGACATAAAAGGAAACTTCAAACACGCAAACATGCAGCTATAAGTGCAGCCATGAATTTACTACGAGGAGAGATTCAACTACCAATCTGTCTGAGATAGGAGTTTACATTAGATGGAACTTTGCAAATACTAATGTCCTACTATAGAATCTATGGAAAACGAGACAAGAAAACATCTCAATAGGAAGCCATGGTTATTGATATCAGTCACACAAGAAGTATTCTCTTTGCTGCACAGATCCAAAACAGAAGTCATAACATATGGATCGCTAACTTCACTGACAACACAGAATACAACACGTCGGGGCAAGTAAACTTAGGAGTGGAAAGAAACTTCAATATTATCCTAGAAGGAACAAACCAGATAATAGAGGTTCCAGTCCAGAAAAAAGATTTGAGATGCTACAAAGAAGAGATTGAATGCACAAGCACCAAACTTCTTTACTATTTCACGTTCAAAAAAATGATCCAAAACAGATATCAAGTCTATGTGGAAAATTGGAAAACAACACAAGAGAAAGCTACAAAAGGAGACTTCAAGTGGGGAAATGATTGTGTGCATCCATACTTAGAACAGAAAGCTCGTCCTCTATCCAATACATGCAGGCACATTCTAACAAAGATGACACGTGATGAGAAATGGGACAAGCATTATTGTTCTTTCTTATACATATTCTGCTTTAAGGACCCCATAACAGCAGACAGCTCTCCTCTAACAATCACAACTAAGGAAGGATACAGAATTGATTTAAATGCACGAGAGGGTATTTTCACATATGATACGATAAAAGAGTTCTGTTCAACATCCCTACTGATCAGCTATCAGTCAAATACGACATAGGAGAATCCTATAATGGCTATCTGACCGGGTATAGAATCAGTTCAATCCTACAGGAAGAATCCAAGATAGTGACCATACGGCAACTAGAAGAAGATGTGAACGAAACAAAAGACGGAGCCGTTTTCAAGGTCTTTATCCATGGGGAGCCATACACGGCAATACGTGATTCCTCCATGAACTACTTGCAAGTCCAGTCAAGCAACAGGCAGCTATGCGAGCAAATGAAACATGAAGAGGATCTTTCTTCAGCGGGAAAATTCCCCCAAGAGACCATGGTTGGAGGGGCATATAATCGAAGATGTGGAAGAAGCAGAGCCTGAGATAGAGGATGATCTACTAGATGCCCATTACCTGTTCTATGATATGGCTGGTGATGTGGACGAATCAATGACATTTGAATATGATATAGATAATTATTAGGTCTCGAATGTGTATGTTGGTTAGGCAACTCCAGAAAGGATATATGAAAAGAGTCTTATTACTTATTATATATATATATATATATATATATATATATATACTTTTATTTTGAAACAAAGTATTTTTTCCTTATCCACATTTTGATGGAGATTATTTCTTTCTCCTCTTCGGTTTCCACATAATAATTGAAAATGTTTCTTTTTCAATAATTCTTCGTTTTTATTCAATAGATTCCTTTTTTTTCATATCATTCCTCCTGGAGGGAAAAATGGAAGTGAAAACTTGGACCATCGTAAAATTTCTCGATGAGGACAGGCGTGGGGACTCGAACCTTCGCTAACTTTTGAGATCTAGAACTTAGATCTCGAGCCTTAGACCGCTCGGCTAACTGGACGATATTAATTGTGAAACACATTACCATACTTCAACGTAAGTGAGAAAGTTTTTTTATGTACTTTTGTAGCTGCTACCTGTAAAAAGGTCCCGCTTTCAAGCTAGCAAGTATGCATACGTTTTTAACTACATATCACACAACTCATACTCAAAATTTCAGCTTTGCTAAAATGACGTAGATATGCCTTGTACTTTTTCAATTAATTTCGACAAAGCACCCCATGCTTTTAGGCATAGTCGTTGAATATTAAAATTATTTTTACTTTTTGGTGCGTTAAAAGCGTGTTCTCATCCTTGGAGAGACTTCCAGGGAAAAAACGGAAATTAATGCTACACAGAAAACTACGTTGTCAGATGGGGTCAATATCACCAATTTTTATTTTTTAATTTTATACAAATACGGGAAAGCCCCATTATTACAATAGAAATTGTTCACAACAAAGTTGGTATATTATTAACACTAAGACTTTAATTGAGGATTAACTAAATATAAGATAGTATTTACATAAATCAATATAGCAATAATGAAGTGAACAAATGTTTTAGCTATTTTTAAATTATGTTTAATATTTATAACAGTTTTCACCATACATATTATGTATTGAATTTTAATAAAATTTTATCTTCATAATATGTACAGAGAATACAATAACAATGAAGAAGTACTTCAAGTAGTTTAGCCTTAAAATTATAACGAATTTTTTTCCTGTAGTTTTTGTAACTAAGACTTTTGATAACTTCAACGAGTAAGTGTCACTTTTAGTGTCAAAATTAGAAAAACTCATTTCTATCACTCATTCAAAACCTCAAGTATTTCAATTTGTTATTCCAGAACATAGCAATATTTATGAATTCAATCTTTTTTTTTAGGACCAACATTTACTATTTCTCAGGCTATTCAAAGTTGTACTTTCATCAATAATTATTCTTTGAAGAGAAAGTATTATGGGCAAATTCAAATGGGCCTGTCTGTTTTAAATCTGAAAAAATCTTATTTGGCTCTCTATTCTTCCTTTGATGATAAATTTTTTATTATAGAAGTAGAACACGATGAAGAATTCTCAGAAAAGATGATGCTGAAAATCAAGAAAAATTATTTTGAAAAAATGTTACACACTATTTGAATTGACAATAAAACTTGAATTGACAATAAAACTAATAAAAATACAGTTTATTTATTTCATCCAAAGCAAACAAGATGGTGTATAAAATGTGTCCTTATCACCTAGTATGTTAATATAAAAACTGATCAATAGTGGACAACTCATATATATATATATAGAAAGAGAGAGAGAGAGAGAGAGAGAGAATAAGAGAAATCTGTTTCGAATCCAAAAGAACCCACCATCCGTCTACAGCCTGTTTCATGGTTTCCCAATCATCAGGACGGCTTGTGGTCTCTTTCAAATTCGTATCAGATTTCTCGTAGGTTAATAGCCTTAGGCCAATACAAACATGTGAGCAGCATCAGATTATTGATTGTGACATCTATAATCTGTGCGGTGAAGCTTAAACCTAATATCGTGGAATTTTAATAGCACGAAATTTCGTGCATATTAACAGGTCTCCAACAAATGTGTCAGATAGGCCTACCCACGACATCAATAGTCGTACTCCTCATGCGTTTAACGCAAACAAATATCGAGAATAAGAGAACCGAATGTCACCCCAGGCAAATATCAATCTGACTAAGGATGCAATGACGGGTACATGAAGACGAAAATTATAGCTTTTCCAATGTAAATGATGCAATGATGGGTGCGCGCAGTCAAAATGATAACTTAACCATTATTGATTCATGCATGCCAGAAAACGAAACACAAGCTGTTGATCCGCCAACGGATGATTATTTTTGTTTTTCAAATTATTGTAATGACTCCTCTAATGAAACAGAAATAACAACACTCTCGTTATCAAATTGGGCTTTGAAACATAATATAACTCACTTAGATGGTTTGCTATTATCGAAGAGCTTGGGCAGCCAAGTTTATCCTATACTCTGTAGCTTTCATAAAAGTAAATTTGTTGAAATGGTTGGAATTTTTCATGGTTATGGAAAACCTAACGATACTAATACATTTTTATATGACTTTGTTCACGAAACAATTGATCTTGTTGATAATGGATTATTTATTAACAGTCATTTCTATCACACTAAAATTAATGCTTTCATATATGACGCACCTGCAAAATCATTTATTTCTTTTACCAAAGGACATTCTGGGTATGCCTCATGCACCAAATGCCGAATTGAAGGGGAATATATGAATAACAGAATATGTTTTCCTCAAGTCAAGAACTTTTCCCTGAGAACTGATGATGAATTCGGATCAAAATTACAGGAAAATCATCATAATGGAACATCAAATCTCGAAGAAATACCTAACTTCGATATGATTGATGGATTTCCATTAGATTACATGCATCTTATATGTTTGGGTGTAGTGAAAAAACTACTCGTTACCTTGTGGTGTTGTGGCAAACCATCCAATAATTTGCAGATATTAACAAAACATATCCCGTTGGAATTTAATAGGAAACCAAGATCGTTGAATGCAGTGAAAAGATGGAAAGCAACAGAGTTTCGTCAATTCTTATTTTGTACAGGACCTGCCGTTTTAAAGGGAAGTTTGGCTAGAGATAGATATAAAAATTTGTTGGTGTTACATGTTGCTTCAACAATTTCAGCGAATTCAAAACATTGATAAATTGACTACGCTTCATCTCTTTTGGAATATTTTGTAAATACTTTCGAAATTCTTTATGGTAGTGAAAATGTTTCACATAATGTTCATAATCTATTGCATATCACTACAGATGTAAAAAACCATGGCCCCCTTGATGATGCTTTCCAGTTTGAAAATTTCCTACAGTCTATCCTCAAGTCAATCAGAGAAAGTGAAAAACCACTACAACAAATTATAAAACGACAAAGTAAAAAAACTTTCAGATCTCAAATTCAGTTATTAATAAAAAGTTTCCTATTTGTAATAATGAACACTATGAGGGTCCAACATTGAACATGAATGTTACAAAGCAATTCACAAAATTAATGTTCGAAAATTTCACTTTAAAAACAAATGAACCTGACAACTGCTGTTTTCTTCTTTGTGGATATATCATCTTCATTCAAAATATGGTTATCATGAAAAATGAGTGTAAAATAATTGGTCATAGATTCTAGTCCTTAACTGATTTTTTTGAAACTCCATGCAAATCGTCGGAGTTATGCATATTTATAGCGAAACCAGATCTTGGACCTTTGGAAATGTTTGACTTAAAACAAATCTCATTCAAATGTGTGAAATTAATATATAAAAATGATTTCGTTATTTTTCCATTACTTCACACTAAGGTTTCACATTTATAACTAATTCCTGATATTTTTTCTGTAAATCTGGAGGTATAAACTATACCCAGAAAGGCAAATCGTTTCAATGCTGAAAAGTCCAATATTACAAAAAATTTGATTTTAGTGTGGTTTTTTGAATTATTTTAAATTAGTAACATAGTTTCCGTAATGTTTTCTTATTTGCATGACTTGGAGAATGAGTGAGGACTGCACTTGGAGTGTAGTGCAGTTTACGAATGACCATACAGTGGAGGCTGTGCCAACTGCCTGGATCCAAGGTGATCGGTGCCACTGGCCTTCTTTTCCCCCGGACAAAATGATTAATGCAATCAGAAAATTTGAACCACTCATCAAATGTTGGGATTCCCACCCAATAAAAATATTTAGAAATGCTACTTTCAGTGAGTTCATCAGATATAAATTATATTATGATATATTGAGAAAATTTCAACTTCAAGCATTTGTCACTCTTCTTTTCAGATGAATACATTAAAGCCAGAAATAAAGCAAAAGTAGCGGAAGACACCAGTGACCTTGCATCTGAGGCAGAGATCGAGGCAAAGAGAAAGAGAAAAATGAAAAAAGTATTCTCATCGAGCAGTGAGGACGATTCTATGGAAATGAATATTCCAACACCTCCTACCTTGAAAATATCAAATTGGAGTAAGTTTTAAAACATTGTGAAAAATGAGCCCAAAGCTCATGTTACTCATTGACGACATGGTTACTCAAAAAGTATTAAGAATTTCTAACTTCTGGCAATCATTTCATGACATTATTGAATAACCTAACCTTACCTTCGGGATTAATGTGTGCACTTTTTAGAAATTTGAAGGAAAAGCTTGCCAACATTTTGTTGAAAATAGTTTATGAAATCTTGGTCCAAAAATTAAAAACAAAAACATTTTACACAAAAAAAACATTTCTGATAAAGTTGAAAGAAATAAATCTGACACAGCCTTGTCCGAAGTAATTCACATTCCACTCGAATTATATGTTCTGCCAAGACCTAATTGGAAAATTTTCATTTTCAGAAGCAAAAGAGCAGATTGAAAGGGAAAACATAGTTTCCCAAGTGAATATATTTTCAAATTTTTTTTCATACACTATGACCTAGTTACTTGGGCGTTTTTTCACTCTTTTTGTATTATTGCAGTGCCCATTAATTGTTTTTTATGGAAAATTTCACTCAAAACTATAAGTCTTTTCATGAAAATACCATCTCTGCAATAATAAGGATTCAAAGTGTGAATGTGTAAATTTCAGATTTTCCTATCAAATCTCCCACCTCTTTGAACAACAGTTCCATGAAAACACAACCACTTACTGAGCCAACAGCTATTTGTACCGCCTGTATAGAGAAAGGTGAATCATTTTCTATTTGCCATATGCTGTAGATTTATTATTAATAGACTTTTGTAGAAAATAACCTGAAAACTATAATCGAGCAGAATCATCTATTGAGGTGTATGGCTCAAGATATCCTATCAGAAATAAAAATCTGAGAGAAGAAATGAAGGGGCACTCAGCATCACGAGCAAGTACAACTTCTGTCTTCAATAGGTTTCCACATCTACAGTTCCCTCTGAATAGTGAGATGGTCTTACAGCATTCCATGAAATCCTCAAAAATGATGAGAATTTCAATGAATGGGTAAGAATACAAGAATATACATATTGATGAAGCTATTATTGTATAGATCATCATTTTTTAGGTGACTGAATTGGCCAAAATGGGTGGAGTAAATAATTATCAATTCGTTAAACGAGTTCTACATAGCCTGATAACAAATCTATTTGGGCTTGAAATATAGCTGGATGGAGAGATTAATCATACGTAAGTATTACTACAATGTAAATGTCAAACCTGCTTCAAATTGTATGGTGTGATTTGTGTATCGTTGGTTCAATAACAACTTGAAAGAAAAAAGAAACTTGAAAGGAATAATTCTATTTTACTGTACTCTTTCCCTGTTTTGAATTTTGCTATCTATTATTTTTATTATAAAGGCTGCTTATAACATTAAGTGATACATTTTTGTTGGGAAATATACATTCTCAAAATGTCTGTAGAAGAAAATAAATCAAAGTTTTTTGTGTTTTGAGAAAACTATTTTTATTTCATAATTTATAAATGTTTATTATTGTTCTAGGTGCCAGTGAAATGACAAAAGTATTCAGAGATCGGAAGGAAACTGAAGCATCAATACAGTCCTGGTTACGGAGAGCTGGAGATCGCAAATTAAACAAAATAAATAAAAAATTATAGATAATCCAATAAATGAAAGGTTTTCCTACAATTTTGTATTTTTCAATTCCATTTCAAACCTAAAATGTACTGAATACTAAAGTCCTTTCAATGTCCAGAAAAGGTTCCAATTAGGTCCATATTGGACATGAACTGGACATTCAAAGACATCTTTAAGACGTCCTATTTATGTCCATATAGATGTCTTGAAGACGTGTTTAAGACGTCCCGTTTTGTAACAATGTACGTCTTAAAGACGTCTTTTGGGCGTCTTTAAGATTTCACTGGACATCTTGAAGACGTCCTGAACATCTTAAGGTGGATGTCTTGAAGACATCTTTGTGCTGTCTGGGTATGTGTTCGTATATGTTCCCGCGGTCATGATTATTATGAATATTAAAAGTTCGGTTGAACAGCATCTAGAAATTTGGTAATTTCAATGTTTCGGCTCCCATTTTCGAAAAAAGTGGAAAAAATATATAAATATAAGTTATTGATGAGAGTAGAAGAGAAAAATGATTTCCAACCGAGGTCTCAATCTGCCTACTCCTAGGTTGTAGTCACTGAGACAGGAATGTGAGTTCTCCTGAGGTCTCAATCTGCCTACTCCATAGGTGTTGTCACTAAGGAAAAAAACTTACGTTGGAAATCATTTTCTCTCCTAAGTGACAACACCTGGGGAGTAGGCAGATGGAGACCTCAGGGGAAAACACATTCATACCTCAGTAACTACAATCTAGGAGTAGGCAGATTGAGACCTCGGTTGGAAATCACTTCCCTCTTTTGATCTTATCGATTACTTATATATTTTTTCCACTTTTCTTGAAAATGGGTCCAAAATAGGCGCCGAAACGTCGAAATTACCAAACTTCTAGACTCTGTTCAACACGAACTTTCAATATTCATTTTATATATATATATATATATATATATATATATATATATATATATATATTTGGCTTGTTTTTCTTGGGTTTTAGGTTCGTGGATCTGACTTTCATAAATTAATTACAACTTTGTTCTGGTATTACATCTGTAATTCAGTTTCTACGTCTTCATCAGGATTAAAAACATTCATCTTCATCAGGATTAAAAACATTACAACTTTTCAAACATAGTATTCGTTTGGACCTTCTTGGTTTGTTATGGTCTTTTGTTTTGTATCCATAATAAGGCTGAGTTGTTTACTTTACGATCTGCTGATATAATCAGCTGATATCAGCAGATCGAAAAGTTAACAACTCAACCTTATTATGGATACAAAACAAAAAACCATAACAAACCAAGAAGGTCCAAACGAATACTATGTTTGAAGAGTTGTAATGTTTTTAATCCTGATGAAGACGAGGATCCACCCGTCGAAACGTAGAAACTGAATTACAGATGTTATACCAGAACAAAGTTGTAATTAATTTATGAAAGTCAGATCCACGAACCTAAAACCCAAGAAAAACAAGCCAAAAATATACCCTCAGGTTCAAGAAATCACCAACAACAATATATATATTGTTATGTTATGAAAGACCAGTAATTTATTTTAATTGTTTTTACATATATTTTGAGATTCTATTTCTTTTATGAAGCCTATGTATAATATTAACAGATAAAAATATCCAAATACTATAATACAATCAATTTCATACACTGTTATAATGATTATAACCCATAATTGTTCAAAAGACAACAAAAAGTCTAGATTCACAAAATCATCCTGAATAAAATGTGATCAACAAAATTATAAGCTTGAAACATACAGTATATGAAATTGTATCTAACTAAAAATAGCCAATGGCAGAACAACAAACTTCTTGATGACAATATCCAATCAGGGAACAGTATGGTCAGATGTAAGATTAGAAATTGTGAGAAATTAAGAACGGTAAAGTGTCAGAGACAATTATCATTGAATATTGTACATAGTTAGTAAGAAAAGAAAAATATTTTAATTTATAAGTTTTGACAAATAACCCCAAAGAGTGAAAATGTGACAACAAAGTGCGCGAATTTGAAAATTCGAATGATAGGGAAAAGGAGAAATGGTATCCATGTGATAGAAAACAAAGCCACGAGGAGTTGAAAAATAATTTTGAAGAGAACGCCACGTTCGGGTTTGACGAAAAGAAAAATTCAATAACTTCATCAATATAAGCAGCAAACGACATTACCTTTTTATATACTCCACATAAAAATATTCCAAAGCTGATTTCTGGATTTGTATGGTTCCTTTCTTGGTATTCGAAAGCCTGAGAGCAGTGGATTGAAGGGGGATTCAAATTATTGGTGTGTATTGAAACAGCTACAGTTCCAGCGTCAGGTACAAACTTTCCTAGTGCACATCACAAACTGAATAACCTCACAAATAACTCGTATCAAATCAGAAGAACTCTAATTCATTTTGATATTGAACTATTAAATTTTGATATTGAACTATTAAAGAAATTTTCAACCTTCCAAAGTAAAAGTGAGGTTGTGTATAATTTATTCGTCACCGTTTCTCATGATTGTCTTTGAAAATTTGTAGTTTGATCATAGAATAAGTCATCTATCGTAGGCCAGGGTAATATAAGTTTTCCTGAATAGAGGAAATAATTGTTTTTCGATACTTTCTCGTTTGTTTTCCACAATGATCAGCAATCTTACTTATAAACACTGAATAGAAATTGACATCAAGCAGTGGCTCAATTGCCTGAACCGGCTATCTGAGACAAGAGACGTACCAACTGTAACGAAGTTACTATTTCCCCGTTATATTTATCAGACAAAAGCTCCCTGTAAAGAATTAAACTCCGCTTGACGGTAATAATAGGTCTAGAAATGCCATTCGTGTTCGTGATAAATCCGTGGATTATATATATCCTAATAAAACAGACTAAACGCCTTCCGGAAACCACGCGAGTAACGCCAGGCGTAGCTAACATAGCACGCACGACTATAACCTGCGCCGGCTATCGTCTCTCGAGAAAACATTTTCAACAAGCAAGCTGGGCAATATTCGAACGCTGACGAGACATTTCAGTCCTCCGATAGAAGCCCGAGCCAGCAGTCCAGTCGAACCCAGAGCATACGATACCGAGCTGACGTCACGCCACGAGATTCCCACTTAGGAGAATTCCACGAGGATTGAACGGAACACGTGGAGTCGAGACAAAGACGCACGCACCGAGCTGACGTCACAGCATGAAGGATTTTACAAGCTGGGTAATTATTCTGTGAAAGTATAATTTGTATCGCAAGCGACAGAGTCCACAAAACGGCGCGCGCATATAAGTCGATCGGGAGGTATTCGGAAAAGAGGGAGAAGCCGGCCGTAGTTCCGTTTCGACATATTTCAAAGATTCAGTAGCTTGCCCAGCCCAGCAGAAGCAGTCACGCGTCCGACTAGTATCCAGAGTGTAAGCCAAAGACCGAAGCAGTCCACGACCGTCCCGGGCCTTGCCGAAGCAGTGAGGTCGGAGTTTGGTAAATATGTTGTATCAGGTAAAAGACATCAGGAAATGTTTGTAAGTACCACAGATGCGATGTGCGCATGATCGTAAGAGGCACATATTTATTTCAAAGCTGTGCTGGTAATTTCTGCATACGAGTCCGTACGATACATCCCCCCCCCACCGCAAGAGCTTTTGGTTGCTAAATTTACCCCGCTTGCTTGAAAACACCCTCCCCGCTTCCTCTGTATATAGTGCTTGCCATGTGTTTATTTGTTGTGATAACTTGAGGCCGCCGTCAGCCGCCCTTCCTGTATTTCTTTATTTTCAATATACCTGTTTATCCTGTTTTTAGTATTCTTTCATTTACTATCTTGAGTAGAATTCAAACATCTAGTGCGCAGTCGCCACCCAGGTCCGAAACCCAGTTAAAGGCAATTAAAGCCTGCCTTGCTGGCCCTGTTACAGTGTCACGACTATATTGACCCCTGGAGTGTCTTTCTTCACTGAGACTGCCCAAGGCAAAAGTGGCCTTTTCCACTATAAAGCTAAAGGTGGCGCCCGAGGAAAACCGAGAATAGTGATAAGCGCCAAAGTTTGATAATAGGGGGAGAAACCCCTTTACACAACTGGGGTTAGTCGTGGTAAGAACAGTGATAACAATTGGCAGCAACGTGACGAGAGAACAGTGACGTTAGCTAGCAATTATTATCATTACATTGCAAAATATTATACGGGTGAAAATAATTATCAATCGCACTATCATATCAATTTATTTCCAAAGTGGGACAAAATAATCAACAATTTGTTTTTTTACAATTAATAAAATATAACAATATATATATATATATATATATATATATATATACCTAGTCAATCTTTCTCCTTACAATATGAATAACCTCCAGTAACATATAAGGAGAAGATAATTTCATTTACAGTCCTAAATATATCTAGAAGTCTTCGTCGTTTTGAAAATAAACACATTTGCATCCGGACGCTCAGCTGCTTCTGGTTGTTGATTTTTTGCAAAATAGTTGAAAAGGACTGTAGCATATAGGATAATATAATGTTCAATAGAAGTACATTTTCTAATATGTTTAATAGGAATCAATAATGAGAACAAAAAAGTTCTCAAGAACTGAAATCACAAAAATCTATGATCTGCCAATAGAGGAGCTGATAAATTTGTAATTCCACAAGCTATAGTAAAAATATGTTCAACATATGTTACCAAATTCCACTCTAATTTGTTGCTTAGAATTTTGAATATTTTTATCCTTTGATTGCTCTTTCAATGTGCAGCAGCAATTTCATGATTTAGAAGTGCTTCCTCTGCGCTCAATTGTTTTTTTTTGCTAGAAATGGGGTCTTATCAATCTAATTCTATGAATCGTACATAGATCTTCAATCATGAATCCTTTATCAAGCATTATTGCATCCTTTCCAGGATCTGATTTTGAAATCAGATCACTGTATTCGAAAATGGCTTTGTCTGAAGCCCTACCCCCAAATGGTTCACTTACATATGAAATCGTACCAGCTGGTGTTACTCCAGTCATAAATTTAACAGTGACCTTTGACTTATATTGGGAATAGAATCGGATTCGGCAACAAAGGCATGTAGGTTTTTGAATAAATATTTCTGTGCAATAATAATACGAACGTCTTTGAAATGTTTGAAGCATGCTGGTAAATATGCTCTATTCTCGTCAGAAGTGGGAAAATATATTGTAGGTTTCAAATACACTACCGATAATTCTCAACATTTCAAGAATATATATTTTACATAACTCATTGGATATATTGAATAATAGACCCAGACAAACGTAACTCAAATCTAACTTAATTTTGATCATGGTCAAGATGATTCTTTCATATATAGTGAGCCGACGACTTTTTTTATCTTTGTAAAATTTCTGCACAAGATGAACGATACAATTAAAAACATTTGAATTGCTTATACCCGTGAAATATTTCAATGATGCATCTGTTCAAGAATTCACACAAGGTTAATACTTTTGGTAAATCAACTTGAACCTGAGCATCCCGAGAAGCCTTAAACAAATGATTTGTACTTCCCTGTGAAATATTCTCCAACATCATCTCATCTGCTTCAGTCTGAGCTTTAACAAGGTTCAGGAGTGCATGAGCCGCCACCAAATCATCAGCCGAATGGGTAATTTGATTTTTATTCACAAACCCACTCTGGAACATCTAGGTGTCCTAGCTCCAATGGCTTGTGATCCTTTTGAATATCTCTCTTTTCTCTTTTCAACTCTCTTTTGAACTTTTTTTCTTGGTCACAGACGATACATGAAGATTTTGGGAAGGAACTGTATTCTTCTTCAAGATCTTTCTTCCTGAATTTCCTGAGAATCATGACCGAAGAAGTAATATATAATATCAAAATGTGCATTGCTTTGAACTTACTGGAAATCATGAAATAATCTCCTTTGGTAAAATGGAGAAAACAAACTTTCATGTAGTTTAGTCACAGGTTTTCCGATTTTCAGCATTAGTTACCTTCAGTATTTGTATGTTTGATCATAAAATAAAGTAGTATTAGTGAAACAGATCTCATTACTGGAATATATAACATGGCGCATATAACATAAAGAACCTTTAATCGCACATAAACCGTGTACAAGACACCCAAAGTAAGAAGACGTTGGTTACCGTGAAAGGAAGGAAGGCTACCTGAGCCCATGAAATTTGAAGGAAATCTAAACGAGAATTTTAAAAGATTTCTACAAAACTTTTGAAACATATTTCATTGCCACTGAAAAAGATGTAAAATCGGAAAAAATAAAGATCGCTCTTTTTCTGAATACAATTGGCAGTGAAGGTGTCGAAACATTTGTTACCTTCAAATTTGAATCCCCAGATGATGAAAAAGAGTACGACAAGGTTGTGAAGGAGTTAAGAAATACTGTGCACCTTGGAAAAATAGCACATATGCGAGGTTTGTTTTCAACAATCTTGATCACGATTGAGCACCGGAAGAGCCATTCGATAATTTTTACAGTCATGTGAATACGACACTCAAGAAGAGTCAATTCTTGTTGATACGATCATCCTGGGTACAAACGATAGAAAATGTGAGGCATAAAGATGAAACAAGTATGGATGCTATTAAAAAGAGTGAATATACCCCAGTTCAAACAGAGAGGACAAGCAGGTGGAAGGAATAATGGAAAAAAATTAAGTCATGAAATGCAATAAAACACATGAATATGGAATGTTCCAGCATTCGGACAAAAGTGTCACAGATGTGGTGAGCTGAACCATTTTATAGTGGCATGCAGGTCGGACATAAGGAAGGTTAGGGAGATATCTCAACAATAAACAAGACCAGCTGACGAAGACGATCAGTTATTTGTGTGCAGTGTCGTAAAAGTGGGGGAAGTGAAAAAAGACAATACCTCAGTGTGGATGGAAACTGTTAAGCTTAATGAAAGATAAATTAACTGTTAAGTTGACACAGGTTCAGAAGTATCCTGAGACACGTATATAATCAGTTACCGATGTGTAAATTAATAAGTCGAAATGTAAAACCAATAATTGGATTGCCTAGTTGTTATAATTTAGGTTTTATAAAGAAAACAAGTAGTATTGAATCTATAGAAGATAGGGAACAATTTATGAAAGACAATCAAGATGTCTTTGAAGGTTTAGGCTCTTTTCCAGAAGAGTGCAACATATCCTTAAAAAAAGGTAGCGTTCCTATTGCTAGGCCATGTAGACGAGTGCCTTCAGTAATAAACGAGAGATTACAAGCCAAACTTGAAGCTTAGAGAAACCGAAAATATTTGCCATAGTCGATAATGCCAGCGAGTGGGTTAGTCCACTAGTTATTGTTGAAAAGAATAACAAAACATTACGTTTATGTTTAGCCCCTCAAAGAGTTAAACAAATGTATCAAAAGGGAATTTTTTGAAATCCCTAGTCTAGAGGAAATTAGCAGCAAATTGGCAGGCAAGCAATATTTTCTGTTTTAGATTTTAAGGATGGATTTTATCAAGTGAAACTCTCAAATGAATCCAGTAAACTTACAACTTTTTCAACCCCGTTTGGGTGCTATAGATTCTGCAGGCTCCTGAATTTGGCACCTGAATATTTTCAGAAAGTAAATTTCAAATATTTCGGTGATATTGAAAACACTATACTTTGGAAGAACATAGTCGAACAATAAAAAAGAGCCAGAAAGAAGGGGTAGAAATTTAACGAAAAAAAAGTCATAAAACTAATTATTATGGGTATATTTTCAATAAAAAAGGTATGAGTGTTGACAATGAAAAAGTGAGAGCCATTTACGAACTTAAACCACCCAATAACAAAAAAGATTGCAAACATTGTTAGGGTTGATAAATTATGTCCGTGAGTTTACACCTAGGCTAGGAGAACTGTCAAGTCCACTTTATTATCTATTGAAAAAAGAAAAAGATTTTCAGTGGTCGAGTGTACATGATAAAGCCCTCAAAGTAATTGAAAATGAAATTAATAAAAACATTACTACAATAAATTTTGATTTTAACAAAGAAATTGTTATACACCCTGATGCATCTCAAAATGGCATCGGCTGTTGTTTAATGCAGTGCGAAAAACCTGTAGCATATGCTTGTAGAGGCCTCAGTGACACGGAAAAGAGATATGCTATAATAGAAAAAGAAATGCTTGCTATTTTATATGCAACAGAAAAATTCCATCATTATATTTATGGACGGCCTATAAAATTATTTACAGATCACAAACCCAATGTCAGTGTCATGAATAAACAAATTTGTCAAGTACATTCACCACGCTTACAGAGACTCAGATTAAACTTACTAAAATACGATATAAAAATTGAATACTTACCAGGAAAATTCTTGCATGTGGCTGATTGCTTGTCTAGAAATTTCAGTAGTGAGAAGGGTGAGGATGATGATAAATTGAATGAAATGGTGCATTATGTTGAGAGACATTTAAGAATGAGTGAATCTAGAAGAGAAGAATGCAGGGTTAGTGATGAAGTTTTGAAACAAGTAATTGAGTACTCGTTGTAAAGATGGGCCGACAAATCATATGAAAAAAAGAGCTTTTATTTCCAACAGGTTATACACCCAATAACAGGAAATGATAAAAGTAAATATCAATCTTCCTATTATTAATAGCACTTTTAACAGAATAATATGAAAACATGAAACAAAAAAAGAAAATTAATTGATTATATCTATGATATACAGAATACTAACATACAAAGAAAACATGAGGTACGACTATTACTAGTGAATATAAACTTAGAGTTTATTAATAACGTCTCTCAGTGTGTCGTGATTTATTTGAAAATTGGACACACCCTGGCAATTTTCCAACTATTTGGAAACGTTGAAGACAACAGAATCATATTAAAAATGAATACCAGCGGTTCTGCTAGTACTTTCATACAATCCTTGACAACAAAACTAGGGATCATATCGATACCGGCTGTTATTTTATCTTTCAGTTTTTTCGATGCTTTAAGTATATCTTCTATTATTGGGTACACTCAAATATTTTCCGTAGGGAGTGAATTATCAAGTGGAACGTTCACTACTGGATTTGATTCAATGTATACACTACGAAAAAATGTCCCAAATGCGTTTACTATATCTGATGGCTTATCATAGATAATATCTCCATCTTTCATAATGCCCGGAATTCGAGAGCATCCTCTTCTGCTATTAACAAAAGACCAAAAATTGGACGAGTCATTGTTTATTTGATTTTTAATTTGCGATCTGATTTCCTTGAATTATTTATAGTAATAATTTGTTCTGAGGTTTTTATACTTCTTATACAACTTCTCCTTAATTTTAATGTTTTTTATTATATCACTGTTGAACCACGGTGGAAAACTCTATTAAATTTAAGAGGGACAGTTTCACCAAACATCCTATACAATGAGCTATAAAATTCTCCACAGGCAGATTCTAAATCCTTACATGAATATACATTATTCCAATAAGTAAACCTGATAGCGTTATATAATGTCGGAAAGTTGGCTTTTCTGAAGTTATGACATTTATTTTCCTCACTATTAGGTTTGAACTGATTCATGGAATGCACATTACACCTGAATTCAACTAGCAATGGAGGATGGTGGGGATCGACTTTGACAAATGGTAATTCATTTTCCAAAACAGCAAGTTCATCTATATTAGAGATAATTAAATCTAAAGTACGATCGTTACATAACAAACATTATCGAACTGTTTACAATCAAGAGTATCCATCATATTTGAAATTAATTTGTATCGCCCATGCACAAAATTAGTGTTAAATTTAGGAACATTAAAATCGCCAAGGATAGGGATTTTTGAGTCCAAGATATAATCAAGAGATTCAAAATACTCGACCAAAACTTCATAGGTTTCTGCATTGGTTTGAGGAAGTATATATACAACAAATACGTATATAATTAACTGACCTGAAGTAATTTTTCCACCAACAATTTCAATGGTTGGCAGACTTTGATGCAATGAGTACAAGTCTAACCGAACCAAATTCAAGTAACTTTTGGCTGCCAAAAGAACTCCACCACCTTTTGTCACATCATTATCTTCCAGATCTCCGTCGCATCGGCAAACAACGTAAATTTCGGGAAAAGGTTCGGCACTAGCTACATCCCTTTTGAAGATTCGTTTCGGTAAGGCAAATAATTTCCATCTCGTCCATTGATACTGCGTTGAAAAAAGGGATAACTTTTGAGTTCAGTCCCCTAACATTCTGATAATAGCATGTATAGCATGTGAAATTGATGTCTCTGGAATTGGGTGTATTATTTAGTTTAAAGTTTTCTTCAAAACTTTTGGTATACCATTCATGTGCTTAATATATAGATCTGCTTCTCCCTTATTTGATCTATCTTCCAGTTCCTTGCGAACATCTTTGTAAAATTGTATTTGAAGAGGTGTTTTGTCAAATGCTATATATATATATATATATATATATATATATATATACGGCCGTACGCCTGAGAGTATTTTAGAACCTTTGAGTTTTTGATGAACTTATGGAACAGAATCCTCGTCTGCTAAAGTCAACTTTATTGGGCGGGGTCTCTCCTGATCGGGATTGAAGCGTCCCTGTCATATAGCTCTAACGTTTCTACTGTCAAATGTGGGTAAAACAGCTTTAAGTATCTTTGATACTTCATTCTGATCAGCTACTGACCCTTCTTCCTTGCTGAGATCGTGTGATTGTTTGTTAGCTCCAAATACTATTAAGTTGCATTTTCTCGTGTTTCTTTCCTGTAATTCCTGAATCACCTCCTCGAAATAATGATGAGGATTACTTCCGTTGAATTCATTCTTTCTAGTCTTCTTCAGTTCCTTCACTTCAGCCTGCAGAGCTATTATAAAGGCTTTCAAATTGTTTCCGAAGTTTTGACATTGGTTGCAAGTCCAAGTCAAACCTTTTTTCGCATTAATACCTCTCGTTTCGGTCTGAGTAAGTCCTGCGCATGTGTTACTCATATGCCCTTTACAAATGCAGCATATTACCAGCAGATGGGGTTCTGTGGTTTTTTGACAGCATTTGCCCTACTCTCGTGATCCTCCACTGCTAGCAGATTAAACACAGCCGATAGCCCAGAAGCTGAAGCAGTGGACTTTTTTGTTGAACAGATGTTTCAGTTGAACAGTTCTTTGCAATAAATTATCACTTGAATGGTAATTTATATGCACTGGTTGGAAAGTTATTATTAAATGTACACTTGATTTGTTGAATTTATATCTAGCACATTTGAACAGAGTAGTTCACATTCACATAGATACTATTTTCGACTTTAATGGATAAGTATAAGTCAGATAAAAGTGATATTATTGAGGAGATACACTATCACGTTGATATCACGACGACGAAAAGAATAGATATGAAGGAGAATTGAAGGCATATTTTCAAATTCGGAATGATATTCACGAGTGTAATAATATAATATTTTTCAAGGACAGAGTTTGTGTCCCACGAGTCTCAAGGCGCAATATGTTGAAAAATTTACATGAAGGTCATTTTGAGATGAATCAGAGCTCGTGAAATCTTATATTGGCCTGGTATGACCAGAGATATTGAAAGCATGATCAAAATTTGTGCTCAGTGAATAATATAAGTTCGCAAACATCAAAAAACCTTTGATTATGCATGAAATACCAGAGCTCTCCGGACGTGACTGAAAATACCCGTTTCAGATCCAGTCCATTCTATAAAAGGTTCATAAAAATACGAATTCAATTTGATCGTAGTTCAATGGGAGCAAACATAACAGTTGAGAATGACATGCAAAATATTGAATTTTTCAACAATGTAATGGGGAAATATTCACCATATTGTAAACTATGGAGTTGTTTGGTTTTATCAGATTCCAAACCTTTGAGCAATTCTCTGGTAGAGACCTTTTTTTCACGAATTAAAAATATCAAGTTGAAAGGAGAAAAGAACATAAAATGTTCTCAGTTTGTCAGGAAGTTGAGAGAGGATACACTTGCCCTAAACGTTGAATCTGATCTCAATATTAGTTTAAAAACAGCCTAGGCTGACACTCCACCTATTCACCATGTTTTCTACTAAGGCGTGTACCTTTCATTTTACATTTACCATTAGTTTCGGCCTTGTGTCCTATGGTGAATAAAAACGATTTATTATCATTATATTGAAAAATCTTGTTGGACAAAAAACATGGATAAATTTGAAGGGAAAACTTTCCAGGAAGTATGGTGCCAAAAGCCGGAAAAATAAGCAAAAACTCATTTCGACGCAAGATTCTTGGGGAAGTATACTCAAAACGATGGAATGCAAAAAATGCACAAAGTTTCGAAGTCTCTCGATTCAGCGAAAAATGATCTAATTATCTGAAGCCGAAAGAGGAATGATAAACGAAACCACGAAAACACAAAGATACTCTGATGTAAGAGAAAACAGAAAAATCCGAGTAACTTCCTCTTTTTTCGGTAGGGTATGTAGAGTAAAGCATGTACATTCATACTGGGATATAGTTAAAGCTATAAGAATAGATGACTCCATCAAAACTCCTGCCATGAAACATGGAATTCATTACGAAGAACGGGCAAAAAATCTGTACATGCAGAAAACAAACCGAGATATTAAATCGGCTGGTCTAGTAGTTCACTTGGTGCACCCATTTTTAGGTGCATCCCTAGACGGTCTTATTGGTGATGACGGGGCAATAGAAATCAAATGCCCCTATTCTGCCAAGAACGTCAATCCAGAAAATTTCGAGTTTGATTTCTTGAATAAAAATGCAACTGGAATCAAGGAAAGTCATCCGTATCATTACCAAATACAAGGAATTTTTGGAATTACCAATCGAACTTGGCGGAATTTAGTAATTTATACACCTATGAAGGTATAAAAACAATTAAGGTTTCAAGGTGTAGATCGTTTTGGAACTGCATGTTGGAAAAACTGAAATATTTTTATTATTTTTATCTACTGATAGGTGATCCACTTTATTATACGCAAATGAAGAACAATCGAAATTATATCGTTACGTCCCTACGAGAAAGTGATCTTCCGATTAGTGATTTTGGTGGATAATTTCAATACACTTTCCGATAAGGAATATCTAACTAGTTTCATCATGGATCATTGTTTGTATTTGATGAATAATGTAACAATTCAGACGGAGTATCAAATTATCTCTGTGGAGAAATGAACAATAATAGTTTCATTGATGGAATCACATTCATTAAAAAATATATAATTATGCCTGTTGCCAACATTCTATTTTACTAAAATTGGATTTCCATAGGAAACAATTCACGCTCATCGACCCTCTCCGTGCTGAAAAAAATAAAATATTTTATTAAAAAAAATTTACTTTTTCCAAATGAAAAAAGAAATAGAACACACGGGATGGAAACTAGAAATTATTGAACACATACTTCAAAAAGATCATTATAATATAATCGTGGTGTTTTAATTCTTTTTCTCGCAACTGAAAAAAAAACGAGTTTGCTAAAGAATATCGATATCGATTACTTTAGAGGCGATCTGAAATTGATGATATTGAAAAACAGCAAAGAATTGAACACTTTATGTTTTTTCTGCGGGGGACATAATGAAAACGATGATTTTATCTGCAGGTTGTGTCACATCGAAAGTGTCCCAATAAATACATAAGGTGTCTGAAACATGTCAACGGAACCGTAATAGGTACCAGTTGAATCATGCGAAGGATACGTTCCAGAAATATATCGTAAACATTTCATGTTAACAAAAGATATATATCTGAATCATCCAAATATTTCCTATAAAATAACTGAAAGGAAAGTTATGTTTCTGACACAATAAAAATATACTTACAAAGAAGTATTCAAATAACCCGCGCTTTTATGATTGTTTCGTCAGGCCACCGGGCTCTAGTGTATTACGTGATCAGTTGTGACCAATGAGGACATTCCGACATTCACAACGCCAACTGGACTGGCCAATTTTGTGTCTTGTGACTATTTTGTTTGGTTATTTGTTACTTTTATCATTTATCAGTTTTAGCACGCCCGACAAAAAGGAGGCAAAAAAGCCAGTCCTGGCTGGCAAGCAGACCCCGGCTGAAAAGCCAACACAACAAAAGCCAGCGAAAGAGTCAACGCAAGTACAGGAGAAAAATGAAGACATGGAGACGGACGAAAACGTCCCGAAGAAGAGGAACCTCGCTGTCTCAGAAGACAGAGAGGAGAGAAACGGGAGCAATGACGAGGGATACACCACCGTATCCCACAAGAGAAAAAGAGAGGCGAAACCGGCGACCCCATCAGCCGAAGCCGACATCAAATCAACCCCCGTCGAAAAAACGGCCCCCGTCGCGGCCAGCAGAGGAAAAACCATCCTCGAGGGGCCCCCACCTCCAGGAAGTGACCCCAAAAGACCACCACCAGTCGTCCTTAGGAATAAGGACAAGTGGCAGACCATCTCCGCCGAAATGGCCAGGAGGAAGATAAACTTCCTGAAGGCCAGGCTCACCTCCGATGGAATAACCATCCAGACGGAGAACAAAATTAGCTGGAGGGCAACAACAGCTTTTCTCGAAGCAGGAGGGTACGATTTCTATACGTACTCTCTGAAAACAGAGATTCCGTTACACGCGGTGATCCGGGGAATACCGGAAAACACCAAGTCAGAGGACGTGAAGGAAAGCGTCCAGGATTCGGGCTTCACTGTCCTGGAGTGTCACCAAATGACATCAAGACGTACCAAAAAGGCACTTCCACTGTTCCTAGTGATAGTGCCCAAGTCAGAATCCCACATATTCAAGCTTGACACCTGTGTCATGTTGAAGGTCAGGGTGGAACCTCAACGGCAAAGGACCGGCGGATTCGTCTCCCAATGCCACAAATGCCAGTGGTTCGGGCACGCACAGAGGTGTTGCCATTCCACCCCCAGGTGCGTGAAGTGCGGAGCAGAGCACGAGTCCCGCACCTGCACGAAAAACAGAGAGCAGCCAGCCATCTGCGCAAACTGTGGGGGCCCACATACGGCCAGCTTTAGAGGCTGTCCCAAGTTCCCGAAACCCACGACAAGACCCACGCAACAACAACAACAACAACCAAGACCCACACAAACAACATACCAACCACCACGAAGGAGGCAGGGACCCAGGAACGCTGTGCCCCAACCCCAAACACCACAGGCACCACCAAAATGGGGTCCAACGAGGATAACAACAACGGCAACCACAACAGTAAACCAGCAACTGTTGGCACTACCCGAGGCGCTCAAGAAGCAATTCTGAGCTCTTCAAGAGAGTCAGGCCCCAGGAAATCTTAAATGTTAAGACAACCTCCGAAAAGACTCAAAATCTGCTCCTGGAATATCAACAGCGCACTCACACGCAAGAATGAGCTGCACGAATTGATATCCAGAACACAAGTGGACGTCATCGCCATCCAGGAAACAGCACTGAAACCCCAGAAGAACTTCCATCTTCCAGGATTCACCTGCTACCGGACAGACAGGCCCGGTTGTCGCACCCGCGGAGGCGCAGCCCTTCTAGTAAGAACTGACCTCGAACAACACGAGGCTGAGAAACCAGAACTATCTCGAGGCGAAGCAGTCGCAGTAAAAGTGAAAGTCAGACGCATAGGAATGCTAAGAATCATTTCAACGTATATCCCGCCAGGGAAACATACAAGAGAAGACCTAGCAGAACTTTTCCAGACCATCACCCAACTGTAGCCATCGGAGACTTCAACGCGAAGTCACAGACATGGCACTGCAGAAACAACAACCACGAGGCCGAAACCTGGAGAACCTACTGGCCGACTACAACGACATCGAAGTAGTAGCCCCCTTCGAACCCACCTACCACGGACTAGCAAACCAAACACCAGACATCCTAGACATAGCACTCGTACAGTCCATCCCAGCCAACACCGAGATGGAAGTTTTAGACGAGGGCTCCTCAGACCACAACCCAATCCTACTAACAATAGGGGAGGGAGACGCGGAACCTGAGGAACCAGCTACCAGGAAGACGACCGACTGGAACCGATTCCAAAGAATCATACACGACTCCATAGGACACATCCCACAAATAAACACAAAGACTGACCTCGAGAGAGCAACAACACAGTTGCAAGAATGCATCCAAGAAGCCATAGAACGCAGCTCCAAGACCACCCAAGTAACCAGGTTCAACTTCCAACTAGCACTAACCCAGAGGTTAGGGAGCTTGTTAGGAGCAGACGCCGCTTGAAAAAGAGATACCAGAGGACACTGGCTCCCGAAATAAGAGGAGAATGAACCAGGCAGGCAGGCAACTGCGGCTGGAACTCAAAGCTCACCAAACACAGCAATGGACAAACAGGATGACAGAAATGAGCACAGAAGACAACTCTGTATGGAGAATGCAGAAAGTACTTCGACAAGGCAGAAGGGAACCGTGCCGCCACTCCACGGAGAGGGAGGCCTGGTCTACACTGACAACGAAAAGCAGAAGCTTTTGCCGACGCTTTCGAACGCCAGTGTAGACAACCAGGTCAACCAAACCGACGAGGTGGAAGACATGGAAACCCGAGCCAGTCAGACTGTCAGGAGAATAAGACGGATCAATGATGCCGAGCACGTCGTTGAACCAACTTCGCCAGAAGAAATCAAGGACATCATCCGAAACCTTGCTACCCGCAAGGCACCCGGACCAGACCAAATTTCGAATAGAGCCTTGAAGGCACTACCGAGAAAAGGAATTGCTGCCTTGACCAACATTGTAAATGCAGTGCTCAGGCTCAGACACTTTCCACGACCATGGAAAGAAGCCACGGTCATCATGATCCCCAAACCCCAACAACAACCATGTGATACCGCAAAACCCACCGACCCATCAGCCTCACACCCCCGATGAGCAAGGTGGCAGAACGAGTCATCCAGAGACGATTGGAACCACTCACGGAAGGAACTCAACGTCCTACCAGACGAGCAGTTAGGCCTCCGACAAGGACACTCTACGGAAATGCAAGTCCTGAGGATAGTGGACTTTGCCGTAACAGGCTTCAACCTGGGCAGGAGACACCACACAGGAGCCATATTCCAGGAGCGTATCCAGGCCTTCGATAGGGTCTGGCACGATGGCAATCACCAAAATGACAGACCTCGGATACCCCACTCCCCATAGTGAAGCTGATGACTCCTTTCTGCGAGGACGGCGGTGCCAATGTAAAGTTGGCAGCGTCCTCTCAGCAGTGAGGACTCTAGAAGCAGGAGTACCGCAAGGCGCAGTCTTATCTCTACACCTGTTTTCCATATACACGGCGGACATCCCAAAGCCTGCTGACAACTTCAACAAGCTAGCGCTGTACGCGGATGACACAGCACTAGTGGCCAGATCGGTGAACGCAACGCAAGTAACCCGATACCTGCAAGATCAAGCAGACAAGCTTGAGGACTGGTTCAACCTATGGAAGATCGAGATCAACGCGGAAAAGAGCCAGGCAATACTTTTCACCAGAAGGCGAACAACACCGTCAGGACACGTCATCATGAATGACCAACGGATCCCATGGGCAAACGAGGCCAAATACCTTGGAGTCACCTTGGACAAAGATTGACATTCAGGCAACACGTAGACCGGAGGCTCGGACTAGCGAAAGCAGCCGAAAGAACCTCTACCCCCCCATGGACGCAGTAGCAACATGGACCTCCAGTTAAAACTGCCTTATCAGGACCATCCTCCTCCCCATCATCCTGTATGCATCCGCCGCATGGGGTCAATGCGCACAAACATACAGGACCAAGATCCAGCTATTCTTGAACGTGAGCCTAGGAATGGCAGTGAACGCTCCCAGATACGTCCCGAATAGATTTATCTACAGGGACCTGAATGTCAATCCGAACTTCATTGACGACCATCTTCGGAACCACGCCACCGCGACGTTCCTGAAGACGGACACCCACACGAACCCGGTGATTCAAGACATCCACGCGAACCTAAACCTGGACGATCCCAGGTTTAGAGAAAGGGAAAAGTATTTGCGGCCAGTCTACCAAAACGACCGTCCACCACCGAGAGTAGCACTCCGGCGCGTCAGGTGAGTAACAACTCAACACAAAACACCAAGACCAACACACCCACATCACACCATACACTTACACACCCATCAGGTACATCACCACCATGCACACACAGCACAAGTCAGGTAAACATACAAAATTCTGATAATAAGGGGTTTAAAGCACTCAGAGGCTGACTTCATACCACAGGAGGTACGATTTCAATTTCGCAAACGTGCCATTTGCGAGTTGAGGGCCGCTCCAAGGAGGAGCGGGGGAGGATGGAAGTGGATAGTAAATCTCGTTCAAATATAAAATGAAGGGGATTTACTATCCATGGGCGCTCAACCTTAAGGGGGGCATGGTGTGTATCAGTTTTATCGAATGTGCTTGCTGGACTGCATGGCCGTGAATTTCAATTTGAGTTCTAATTCAATAATGTGTTATGACTATAAATACTCGTCAGAAATATCAACAGGTATGTAAATAATTGATAAACGATCCCCAGTTAAAGGTTACAGTTTCAATACAAATTATGAATTTGAAGGTTAGATAAAATGTGGCGGGATTCGAAAACTAGCTCTGATATGCTCTTGAATTTTGATTTGTGTGCATCATATATCTATAGTGTGCATGCTGTTTTTATATGAGAAGCTTTTCAATAATGTTTTGTTTTTGTTTTATACACTACATAAAACGCCTATAATATATTGTGTTCTTCACTGCCATACTTGTGTGGATTGAAAATTCAATGGACCAATCTCGGACCTATATCTGTTTGTAATTTTAATCATTATATTTTCTTGAGTTGCATTTTTATTTACAGCTATTCCACTGATGATACAAATAAGGATAGACAAAGAACTGAAGGGACTGAAAAGTGCACCTCAACATGGTTTCACCAAGCAGCCCTTAGATATGAGAGGGAAGAAAACACATAATTTGCAGTCTTTATATTGCGTGACTAATACTGTTGTATGACTAATAAAGCATGATGAAATCCTACCTGTTTCATTTGGCATTACACACTACCTTCTCACACCCATTTCATGAATCAACAGCTATACTGAGAGTCGATTCAAAAATTATAAAAATGTATTTTGAGCTCTTTTCCTCTCATGCATCATACATAGGATATGTTTTGTATATACCATGTTCCAGAAACGTGTCAGATAACACGTAAAATGATTGGTTTCAGCAATATTTCAGTTATGTGTTTTCATGTATTCATATTCACGTATGTTATGTATCAGAAATGTTTCACGTGAAACATTCCTAGTGAAACGTTTCACACCTAGGTCATTTCTGGTTTCTGCCATGTTTCAGGAACGCGTTTGAGTCAAAAGATGAAATGTTTCAAATGGAAAGTGATCGGTTCCAGAAATGTTTCAGACACATATTTTGGTTTACTGGGGTCTGATGACGAATCATGAAATGAACAGCGGAATAAACATTGAGAGCAAAATGAAAAATGGCATTTGCGATCTTTGTAGATTATATTTGATAATATATTAATGAGTATTTTGAACGATATTGTGATATTTTAGTCAAACATACTGAATACTAGTTATTGTAAATTATGATTTGTAGATTTATTTAGTTCAATACAGATATGCTTTTATTCATTTTTAAAATATACTATGCCTTCACTAACATACTTATATAACATAAACGTACTATTTCTGTGGTGTTTACAACTTGAGTGGTATTTTATGTTGAAAGCACATGAGAGTCATCATATATATCGGAAGCCATGCGTATCGTTCATATTCATAGAAGATGTTTATTGTTGTGTCTCCTGTCACTCCATAAATATGGAGTTGGCTAAATATTACGGTATGCCTAAAACAAAATTTCCAAATGACAACTCACACCGTTGGACGGCTTGCGAGTCATTCATGTTAATAGAGGATGGTCATTGTAGTGTCTTCTAGTCACTGCATGAGTATGAAGTTGGCTGAATATTACGGTAGCCAAATATATTTTTCAAAATTTCGATTCGAAGACTTCCACTGACGGACGGCTTGAGAGTCGTTCATATTCATAGAAGTTGTTTATTGTTGTGTCTTATAGTCACTATATAAGTATGGAGTTGGCTAAATATTTCGGTATGCCGGAAACATATTTTTCAAAATTTCGATTCGATAACTTCCACTTATTCCACAATTTATTTATCCCAAACAGACCAAACGGTCTAATTACAAGAGATATGATACTCAAACTATATCTAATATTAAATTTACATTCTGAAATGGATTGTACGTGAGAAGGAAAGAAGTGTTTAGGAATGGCTGTTCTGATTTGTTTAATTGATGTAAGAAAAGAATTGTCGAAGATTAAGCAGAGAATAGGAATTGGGTTATCGAATTATTCCTAAATTTGGTAACATTGAATTAAAGAAGTTATTGGTGATCGTTCGCTGGTCAAGGAAAAGGTATATGAAAAAGATTATTTGGTCTGGTCCCTGTATTCTGAACGCAATTAATGACAATAGATCTGAATCATCGATAAAGCTATTCAGTAATTTATAGTAAAATATGCAAGCGTTTTTTTGCATTCCGCAGGCAAGACTTGACAACTTGAATTCTTGTCTGAGATGTACTGTTCTAACAATGCAATAATCAGAAACGGTATTATACTTTTTTTAATATAAAAACCTCAAAAAGTCGTTTTGAACTGTTTTTAACAGTGATATATAGTTGAGAGTTTGGGGGATCCAAACTACACTTGCAAACTTCAACTTAGACCTTACAAGAGCAGAGTTAAACACAATGAGTGCTTGGATTGAAAAAGTGGCGAGATAGCCTTTTAATAAAACCGTGCATTTTCTGAGTCTGACCTCTCACAGTCACAATGTGATGGGAGAAATTCATTTTATTGCTGTAATGGACTGCAAGGTCTTTCGTATGGGATACTTTTTGAAGAGCTTACCCATCTATTTTGTAGGTGAAAGATATTTTCCCGTTTAACGACATTGTTGTACATTTTGATATATTCAAGAACAGTTTATTGCTTAATGTCCTTTCATTTACCCTATCTATATCTTTCTGTACCGACACACAATCATCAATACTAGATATATTTCTAAACATTTTCATATCATCTGCGAAAAGCAGTACTTTGCAATGTTTTATGTTATCGGGCAAATCGTTGATAAATAGCAGGAAGAGTAGCGGTCCCAAATTGGAGCCTTGTGGTACCCCTGAGAAAGCCGAATAGAAAGAAGAAAATTTTGATTTCAATCTTACACAGAAATTGCGATTTTTCAGGAAGGATACAAAAAATCTGACGAGAAAAAGAGAAAAGCCGAACTGACGCAATTTCCTAAGGAGTGTGCCGTGATCGACCGAGTCCAACGCTTTTTGAAAATCTGTATAAATTACGTCAGTTTGGCTGTTCACAATCATATTAGATGTCACTCCATGACAAAAAGTTGAGAAGTTGGTGTTTAATGACTTTTTTTTCGACGAATCCATGTTGGTTGGCATTTATAATTTTTTTAAGTGGGTCCACACTTCATCATAAATAATTTGTTTAAGGATTTCAGACACTGCTGAAAAAATACTTACTTTCCCCTCAAATTGCTAGAAAACGCCAAGGAATTTGAAAATTATCTGGGAGATACAATTATTTTTGCCGTTGCTGTAAGTATATATTCATATATATGGTAGAGTAATGTTTTTCATGTATTCCATATTCTTGAAATTGCATTGATCATTATGAAGAGTTATAGCATTGGTGCTCATAATTCCACTGTAGGAGCCAGTTTTCATATATTTTTCATGCATATGAAAAACCATTTTATTGCTTCAGCATATAAAAAATTGATTGTTTTAGATTTCTTTATGTCTCGATTAGATATATGTAATTTTTGCCCATGAAATATTATATTTGAGCATGTTGAAAAAATTTATCATTGTTTCACAGGTTACAGAGATTTCCAAAATGGGTGGAACCAGTGCCTACAATTTTATAGAAAGAGCACTATCCCTGTTGATGTCTGATGAATTGGCAATGGGTTATAGCTGGTTGGGAAGAAAGGGAAAATTGCCTTTTCACCATACCCAGATGCCGAAGTTATTAATCAGTAGGATTTCAAAAATTTAATTTGGTCACATTTGGTCAGTTTTTCAAAATTGCTGGCATATATTCAGTTTGGCCTATTAACTAAACAGATATAAATTGCTAGGAAACCAATTTAGTAGTTATTGCATAACCAAGGACAATTCTTGAAATGAAAATAACTTAGCCTAATTTGTTAGTCTTGTTTGATTTTATCCTGAAAAAGCAAACATTTTATTCTTGGAATGATATTGTCTGGAAAATCTAGAATGAATATTTCAATTTTCAGGTCCATATGACAACCCAAAATAAATGTTTTCAGGCTCTGATCAAATAATACTTTTCTATATGATGTTTTGAGACTCACTGGTTATTGTTATTTGGAGTTGGTTAAGAAAAGGTCAAAATAACTGAAACCACAATAGATTTATTCCCCAGGACAATATGAACAGTAGGTACCTTCCGATAAAATGTATGTTAGCAGGGACATTACATATATACTTATATTCTTGCTTGTATTTAAAATAAATGAAAAATTCATGTGTCATGCAATAACGGTAGGAACAACCTCTCCCGTATTTGACACATATTTTTTTTCTATTTGTATTATACAAGCAAGAATAATTCAAGTATATCTATGTAAATGTTCCTTCCAACATATATTTTATTATTATACATTGCCCTGAGGATGACTTTATAAAAGTCGAAACGCCGGAATCAGATCCATAGTGGTTTCATTTATTTTCACCTTTTCCCAACAATACTTTTAGTTTTGGCACGTCCAGATTCCGCTCATTTGTATGCACCCAGTAGGCCCATTTTGGGTCCTCGATTACCTTAACTGGACGTTTTGGTTACATAGTCAAAACGTCCTGTTTAGGTACAGCAAGACTCAAAACAGACGTACTGGGGATATACGAATGCGCTGAATCTGGACGTCCCCAAAACGTACCTGGACGGCGCGGCGGTCGTACCTAATCTGGACGCCCCCAGTAAATACGTTAGGTCTTGGTCGGACGTTCTCCGTACGTTCTGGGGACGTACTTGTGCTATATGGGTTAAAGATAATATGTGATTTTTGCAGTTACATATTATGGAAATTCTGTATGTAATGTGGATATTATTGTATCACAGAAAGAAAATTTTATCTTATATATACCTATAATTTATAATATTTTATGTAAATTGAACAAATCACAGATGCTAAGCCCCTTGTGATTTTGCGCCATTTCATTTCCCATCTGTTCAGTCACCAATTAGATCATTTTCAACATCAACACTAAGTGGTAACAAATATGTACTTCCCGATGTTTTACGTAACCAGTTGTGTAAGGTACAACAAGTTTGTACTATTAAATCTATTGTCTCTGGCTTATGCCCTCTAGGTTTTTCAAAAATTCTCAATCTGGAAACGAGAATTCCGAAAGCGTTTTCGACATTTCTCCTTGCTCTAGAGAGACGATAGTTGAAAATCCTCTGTTTTACGATCAATTGTTTATGGGAGTATGGCTTTAATAAATTAGTTCTCAAGGGGAATGCATAGTCCTCTACAAAGAGACCTTCTTTGGGAATATTCGGTTGATTGTCCTGCAATGCAGTATTAAAATCTTAATTTCGGAAAATAGAGCCATCATTTGTTCTACAATTGCAAAAAGAATAATGCCGTATGTCTTCATAGCAATGAAATTCTGACACAGTGCCAGGTGGTCTCCCTATTCTTATATGTTTGCCGTCGATGGCACCGCAACAATTTGGAAAATTCCATCTTTCCCCAAACACATTTGCTATTCCTTTCCATTCAACCTCATTTGTGGGCACCTGTAAAAAAAACTTTTTTATTATTTACTGGCTTTTTGAGCCAATTATATTTCTAATAAGAATTGTTTCGGATGCTTCAGGATAATGAAAACAGGCAGTTAAATGATGAAGGTACTGAAGACACACATTTTAGAGATGCAGAGCAAATAGATATATCACAGAAACAAATAAACGAGCAAGTACCAAATGCTTTACCATTGTCACTCCAAAAGCAAGAACCACTGGTTTGAAGAGAAAAACCGACCATAACATTGATGATGTGGAAGAAGCTGTAATTTCTTTAAAACCACATAGTGTATACAGGTGGTTGAAGATGAGTTTACGTTTTACGGTAAACATATAGCAGCTCAGTGGCGGGAGCTTCCTCTTGTGAACGCACTTCGACTGCAAGAGCAGATTCAATTACTTATCACACATAACTGCTACAAAAACTCGTTTTACAAGATTGATAGAAGACACTGCAACTGCAAAAGTGCTTCTTCTGCATATACCTCAAGACCAAGCACTTATTTTTCACATGCCTCTTATTCCGACTACGGTGAAGATCTTGTATACCATACTTTGCAAACTCCTGATGAACATGTTTGATGTATTTCTACAATTGAGAATGTATTTTATCTTAAAAAATAAATTTACAGGAAGCATACTCAACCTATGTTATAACTATAAAAGCATTTATCAAAGGGAACTTACCATTATATTTGGTTGAAGTACTTTAATTATTGCAGATGGGACTTCCGGTAAAAATCTGTATATTGTATTTTTGCAACCCTAAATGCATAATCCAGTGACACTATGCTATCTCCACTAGCAAGGTATCGCAGAGTATTCTCTAGTTTTGTTCTTGCGGGAATGGGGCTCCTCAACACAGTTTCATGCTTCTGTATTATGGGTCCCACCAATCTTAGCAGCTCCTCAAATTTTGCAACTGACATTCTCATATGATTTTTATAAGAGGTAAAGTCCTCTTCGGCTAACCCTGTGAAAAGGGTTGCTGATGCACCTAGTTCGCATCTCCTAGTTGACCATTTTCTAACCCAAATGGAGCGCTTTTTTTTCATCTTCTTATCAAGGTGATCTTGTAAAACTCCATATAAAATAGCAGCAACATAATTAGAGCAACTTTACTAGATAAACTGGATTCAACAAATCATAAATGTGATTTCAATTTCACAAGCAACTTCACTGGCATCAACTTGTGAGACTCAGCCTTACGAGACAGCGGTCACCTTGGATAATATGCAATGTCCTCTACCCCGCCCCATTTCAAGGTCACTTCAAGGTGAAGGATACAGACACGCCCATGGCCAACCCCCCTTCCCAAGGTCAAGGTCGTGGGGGTCAAGGTCATGGAGGGGAGATCCAGAACCGGCTCAAATCTTCTACTGTTATATAAACCGAAAATACAATAACTACGTCAAACATGCAAGCTCCTATCATATTAAATATCATTTTTAAGGTAACGATGTTTCAAATATTTGGCCTAACTGGCCGACTACTCTTTCATGTTGCAAATTTGATTGATCGAGTAGTGAGTGATATTACATTTGTGATAATAATACGAAGTGATAATAACACGAAGTGATAATATTTGAACTTATTGAAGTGATTACTTGTATTCATTGGAAATTGATACGTTATTGAAGAGATATGCGGAACCGTCAACTGCAAATTTCAGTAAGAGTGATCAAAAGAAATGAAAGAAAAATCGCCTCCATGACGATAATTACTTAAAATTTAGGTTTACTGTTATTAACAATAGATCACGGTGTTATTTTGTCTCACGAAAATATGAAGCCCTCCAAGCTAGTTTGCCACCTCGATACTAAACATCCCAATGAAACAAACAGAAATAATTTTTCGAGAGAAAATTGACGGGCCTCAACCATAAAAAAACTGCTGTAGCAACAGATGTCAAACATAAATGAAAAGAAAACGCGCTGCTATCGAGAAACTCTTCGTGTGGCTAAAGCGGAAAAGCCTCATACGATGGCTTTAGATATAGCAGAGATTATGTTTGGCAAGCAAGAGCTGGACAAGCTCAAAACTATACCTCTCTGTGACAATACAATCCAACGCAGGATAAGCGACACGGCGAATTATATTCACTATGGCCTCTTCAATGCGCACGTTTTTTGTCGCTTGTCGTGGGGCGACACAAAAAGGCGACGTTTTCTAAGAGCACGTTGTTGAATGTGCGCTTTCATGCATCGACGTCAATCAGCCGCTCGCCGCCTGTGTCGCGGCGTTCTCGAATCCTGTCACGTAGAATTACAATTAATGTCATAACCTGAAAATGATGACATTATTATTGAACGTGTAAATGTATGAAAGTGAAATGATCGCAAGTAATGAAGCGGTAATGAAGCGTATCCGGATATTTCAATATTCGAGCATCATTCTTAGCATAGGGAGGGGATACTATCAGTAATAATGATCGTGTAAAGCGAGGGCATCATTATTTCGTCATTACTCAGTTCAGTGCGCATTTTGGAAACAAGATGGACGGACCTGCCGCTAGTGAAACTGGAAGTAAACACCCCGAAAACGAAGTTGTCGACGTGCGGCTAAGCGAGGTCTCTGCTGAACAGCAGGCAGAGGAGATATATGATTCAACAAGCGAGGAATTTCTTCGTAATTTCATAGAAACTTATGAAAGTCTTCCAGAATTATGGAATTCCTCACTTGATATTTATATAAACAAAACAAAAAGAAACGCAGCTCTAAATAAGATGTTGGTCATTTATAAAAAATTAAAACCAGAAGCAAAGCTTCCTGACGTCAGGAGAAAAATAAACACGTTGAGGTCGAATTACCGTAAGGAACTGAAAAAAATTGATACATCGAAGAGATCCGAAATTGGTACGGATGAAGTATACCAACCGTCTTCGTGGGTATCCTACGCTTTACAGTTTCTTCACAAATGGGAACAACCAACACAAGCACTTCGTTCAATGAGGTGAGTGCAAAAAAATATATTCATTATTTTTCGTAAGAATACTAAATATAAAAAAAGGCGAGATAAGTAAATTAAAACAAATGGCGGGCAAGATTTTTTTTTTTAATAACATACGAATTTCTTAATTCATGTCTCAATTGAATGACACAAAAGTATAGTAAGTAAATATTTAGTGGTAGTGATATTCCATGAAAGTACCTACTTATTGAATTTTACCTTTAGTATTGTAATATGTACAAAAAATTTCTCGAATTCTTTTCGCGATTAAGGTACTATTTTTATTCTGTGTGCTTCGTAAATTTGCAAGGATACATTCATCAGAGGTCCTCTCACCTGAATTAAAATACAATTGTTTCCTTTCTTTTGCAAGAAAATTATGTAAATAACAGCAGGCCATTGTAACTACAGTGGCCTTCTCTGGTTCGAGATTTATTGCTTTTTAGAATATTCCAAACTTGGAAGCTAGCATTCCCAATGAATTTTCTACAACAACACGAGCACGTGATAATCTTTTGTTAAATTCTTGTCTAGCTTCATTTAACAATTTTTGAGAGTACGGTTTCATTGAATGCGTGCCTAAAGCAAGAGCCTCATCTCCAACAAAAACATATGGGAAATCTTCATTATCATTTGGAAGTGGAGTAGGTTTTGGTAAGTTGAGGCGATTTTACTGTAGTAGTTCTCCAAATTTTGAGTGAAATAAAACTCCTCCATCAGATATTCGACCATTTACTCCAACTTCTACCACGATGAATTCCTATTCCTTTTTAGCATTTACAACTGCCAGCAATACAATGCTATAGAATCCTTTATAATTGTAGTATAATGAACCAGACTTTGCTGGCTTTTTTATAGCAATATGTTTTCCATCAATCGATCCTAAACAATTCCAGAATTGATGTAGGTTTCCAAAGTCACTCGCGATGTTAGCCCACTCTTCACTCTTACTCGGAAACTGAAACAAGAGTCTTATTAGATTTTTTTTAGCCTATACATACTCATGAGTCACAAAATGCAGATAAAGATACTGAAACTCCATCACTAGCACCACAGAATGCAGGACCATCTCGATCATCAATTACGCCGGCACCATTTGTACCACCACCTAAAAGAGCTCGAAAAGTTGGGCACCTTGCCAAACAAAACGAACTCCTATCCATGGCTTGTACATATCTTCAGGAGGTGAAAGAACCTCCACGAGATAGTGTCTGTACAGTAACAAAAGTTTGGAGTGAGAAGCTACAAACACTAGAATACCAACAACGTTTATATGCCGAAATGGCCATAAATGATATCTTGTTTGAGAGGCTACTATGGAAATATACACAGATACTCCGTAAGAATTAATGAGAACTCCTATCCAGAAAGAAATGCCTCTGTTCAGTCATTTTTTCCAGCTTCTCAGAGTGTGGCTTCATCTCTTCCATCTCCTACAGAAGATGAAAAAGAGTTGTCACCTGTTGGAGATGAACTGGCGACATTTTAAACTAATTTTACACCCTTATAATTAACAGCAAATGTGTTTTATTTTAATAAATTACTTTCGACCATTACTCCTCTTATAATTTCCTATTTCCGTTATGGTTACCAGTGGCGAATTTAGAGGGCCCAGGGGGTGCGCGCTCCCTCCAAGATGAGATATATATATATATATATATATATATATATATTTAATAAGACAACATTTATTTTTTAAATATCTAAGATACTGAATGATGTTTTTATATTTTATAATAAAATGTGGAAGCATCTGTGTTCCTTTTTAGACAGTCCTACATCCGTCACTGATATCTACACATTCGAATTTAAATGATAAAAAGGTAGGTAATTAAAACCAAGTACCGCCTTACCTTCATATAATCTTGAAGCACAGATATAAGTACTTCACAGCGTTCAAGAACAGCTGTACTCATTGAAGCCGGTGACATTGCAACTGAAACCTTCAAATCCTCAAAGCTTCTTCCGGTAGCTAGGTATCGCAGAGTTAAAGCCAATCTTTCATTAACTGGTAAACTGCTCCGCATAACCGTGTTTTTCCGTGTTGAAATTGGTTCGACCATTTGCAATAATTTATCAAAAGTGTCTTCGTCCATACGAAAATAATTTTTGTAATCACTCACTTCCTTCGTATCACTTATTTCCTTCAATAACACTGAATGCGAATAATTTTCGCGATTTTTCAACCATTCCTTCATCCAATAACGACGTTTAACAGAGCGTTTCATACTTAATGCAATAATTATAGCTAAACATGCTTTTTTCTTAAAATCCATTTCTGATAAAATTAAAGTCGCTGTGATTTCTACGCCACTCGAAACATAATAATAAAGAAGAAATAATATCAGTTATAATGAACATGTGAGGTGCGAAAAATAATGACAGGGAATGACGGAGAAAATTTTAGTAATGATGTTTCTGTAATGATCTGCTGGAATGACATTATTACTGAACGTGTAATGGTTCCTAAAGTACATTGATTTCAATCGGTGCTTTTATGCAGCGCGTTTCATTATCGCTGCTACCAGATATTTGTCGTGTTTATTTTGCCAGTTCAGTTCAGTCAGTCGGTTTGCAGAGTTGTGTTGATGTGTGAAGAAGAGCCATGGAAAATCTAGACGTGGAATTTCTTATTGCTGCAATAAAATAAAAACCATGTTTGTGGGATTCATCATCAGAAGATTACAAAAACAGGCAGATGAAAAGATATGCATGGAGGGAAATTTGCGACAACATTATTCCCGAATTCAGTGAAAAAACTGAAAAAGAAAAACAGGAAATTGGTAAGCATGTATTTTATTAGTCTATTCGCTAGGGTTGTATTTTATAGTCTAAGGGCAATCGGCCATTTATTAGCAGTATCTATCAGTACATAACGAGTTACATAATATAAATAATATAAAACAGAAAAAAAGTAATTCTATAATCGCAAAAGTATATTATATACATATAATTATATTTTGGTGTCCTGCAGGGGCTGGACTGCTAAAATGGTTGGCGAAAGCATCTTTATATTTGTAAGCAGACTTATGTCCAAGGTTTTCTTGTTGGTTCCTTTGAGTATCATATAGACCTGTTATTGTTGAAGTATACTCAAATTTAAAGCCATCCCTTACACGACAAAATTGTGTCTTTTTTTTAGGTTTCCTCAGATACATTCATGGCTCGGTGGAATATACGCCACTTGTTACTTAAAATACCAAAGGAACACTCTACATTATCTCTTGCTCTAGTCAAACGGTAGTTGAAAATTCTTCTCTTTTTTGTTAATCCTTTTCCAGGATAAGGTCACATTAAGTTATTTGTCAGTCCAAAAGCCTTTTTGTGGTTTTGGAATATTCAAGATGCCTTCTTCTAATTTTGTGAACAAGGAACAGTTTCTAAATATTGTAGAATCTGATTCTTTACCATAGGCAAAAGTTGCTGTCTGCGACAGCTTACAAAACAATGGAGAAGTAGTTCTTGTAATTTTAATTTAGTGATCCGCTATGTGCTGGCGCGATTATCCTGCAATGCTTGCCATCAACTGCACCAATACAGTGAGGAAAATTAGAACGATCATCAAAATGTTGGGCAATTTGACGCCAATGCTGTTCAGTTAGTGCAGGAAAGCACTCTTCGTGTAATGTATGCCATAAGGCAACGCAAATTCTTGGAACTATAAGACTTGCCGTTGTAATTACCACTCGGTAGATGTAATGCAAATCTGTGTTTGTACATCCTGTAGCCAAATATCTGTAAAAAAAATAATAATAATTATAATTAGGTTCATTAAAATAACATCATTTAATCAGACCCATTATTCAAGCAAATTTTAAAATTAATTTGTTCTTTTTTTTCTTTTCAGGTTCAAGTTAAGTGGAAAAATTTAAGAGACGCTTTTGTTCGTCATAGACGTTAGGAGAAGTAACAAAAATCTGGAGCAGGAGCTTAACCTGCAAAAACATACATCTACGCTAAACAATTAGAGTTTTTAAGGAGGGTGACTGATTCTTGTCAGATAGAAAGTTCACCACCAAGCACATTACAAGAGAGCCAAGATGATCTCGATCAATCACAAGACCATAATGTTACACAAGATAGACAATTAGTAGATGTCAACAGGGAAACCCAAACCCAAGTTGAGTGGACTCCTAGTAGAAGAAAGAAATCTGCTTTAGAAAGTAAATTTATAACCCATATTGATTCCCACATCAAGCAACCATCACCAGTTATACAAAACCTACCAAAAGAAACCGATGACTTGGCCTTCTTCAGATCATTACAAACAAGTTAAGATACACTCACTCCGAATGAAAAATTGAACTTCCGAATAGATGTGTTGCAAATACACAAACAAAAAACCAAATCCTCGCTCATCGACAGCCACAGCAATATCCAGTTATGGCCAATTTTCCATATACAAGTTTCAATACGCCAATGCCTGCACAAACATCATATTCTACGGTATCACCTGGGCCCTCACGTATGCCATATTCTGCAGTACCACCTGGGTCCTCACACACATCATGTCCTACAGTATCATCGGACCTCACATTTTCTCCATTCAATAGTAGTCGCAGTTGCAGTAATGATTTAGAGAATGAGGTCATACCAGCAAGTTATCCGATGGAATCGGAGGATTCCATTATTTCCCGAGCAGAATCGATATTATCATTGATTTAAAATAAATGTGTCTCTACACTCTACACTGTTGTTATACTTATTTTCTCAATAATGGTCTAGTTTTGTTTGTATTTCATATTTCGAGTGACTGCGACTCCCCCGAATAGGCAACCCGACCCCCCAGGGAGTTCGACCCACACGTTGAGAAACACTGATATACATAATCATCTTGGAAAACGATTTAGTTGAAGACTCAACAGTGCAACACAAATATACAGGGGAATTAAAAACAAAAACAAAAAACAAAATAAATCCTTTACAGCCAAAAAAAACCAAAAAAACCAAAAAAATTTAAAAAAAATTTTCGGGATAATAAACAATCTGCTAAGGAACCACGAAAGAGACATAGGATGTGTACTGGAGCTGAAATAAATACAATCAAAGAATATATTGAGCGGATAGAAAAAGAGAAAGAAAACAAGATGAAGAAAGTTACATCCATTACAAAAAAGACAAAACAATTAATAAAATAACGGCTTCACCAGTTCAGTCTGCGTGTCAAAAAAACGTAAACGTAGATATGTAGTTTCACCGGTATCATTTCTGAGCAGCAAAGAGTCGTATAACTCTGATGAAATCGTAGAATCCAAAGAATAGGAAGCGACCTTGGTTGAAGTTGTAGCTGGACATTATGTTATTGTTAATTTCAATAAAATAAGCAGGTGTACACAGGTGGGCGCGTGGCACAAGTGAGTGGGGCTGACCCGCGGCTGACTTCAAAGGTCACTGGGAAAATTCGGGGGGTCATCGACCCGCGCAGACGATGGGTCGTAGACTTCAAAGACACCGCCTGGCGGCGGATCGTAGCAAAGACACCGCCAAGTGGCCCGTGACGGGATGGGGGGGCGTTCCCGCAAGTGGCCCGTGACGGGATGGTCCGCAGACTTCAAAAACACCGCCTGGCCCAAACGAGATACAAAGACACCGCCACGCGGCCCGTGACGAGATGGCGGCCTGTGGGGGTGAGAAAGACACCGCTTGGCCCGTGACGGGATGTGTGGTGGGCCTCGTGTGGCGCCTGGCGGCGTGTCGTGACTTCAAAAGCTTGCCGCTTTTGTAATCAAACTGAAAACTTTTCGCGGCAAGCTTTCATACAGAATAACCTACGTCACACATCTAAGAAATTATTTTTTACTTTTTAGTGCAATTGAATAAAAGCTTGTCTTTATAAAATTTTTTTTCACCTAATTTTATTTCCTACTTTTCAGTTTATTTAAATAGAAGCTTGTCTTTAAAAAAATGTTTCACCTAATTTTATTTAAAAAATTCGTCCTGTGAAATTGTTTGATCTTCAAAATAATTGCAAAGAATGAAAAGGGTAATTTTGTAACAGTGTTGAGCATTTGATTTAATATTTTGCTTCCTAAATACAATAATAACTATTCCATTGTTCCAGTGCAGGACATAATTCTTTCCGCACTGCAGGTAAGAAATTATTTGTTGATTTTCCTTCAGGGTATCAAAGGGGTCCACACCTACTCAGAGCTCCTTTTTTTGTGAACTGTATTTACTGACATAAAATTATTGAAGATAGTTTTGTATTTTGTTGTTTTACCTTCATTATGTGATAAAATTTATGATTGTGAACATCATGCAAATAAACAGGTTATTCATAATTGTGCTGTTGGGTTAAGTTACAAAATCCTATGTTATACACTGCAATAACTGGCAAATGCACCAATTGGAAGGCAAGTGCCATAAGATAGATAGAGAGAGAGAGAGGGAGAACTGTCAGTAATTTTTCAAAACAAAAACCGCGTTCGGTAATTACATCGGAGTGGTCAGATTACTCCGTATCGTTCGTTTATTACATGCGATGCTAAGAGAGGTAGCTCGTGATCGTTCGGTTTTTGAAACCCGACCAGTTGGTGGACGAGTTGGACTTTTGTATGTTTTTGAGGTTAGTTTATGTTGTTGTTTAAAGCTGATGTCCTGCTAGGATTTTCGTATTGTCAAAATGAAAGAAATACAACTTTTTGATTCGGAACTAGGCAAAACACATACGTTTATGGTGTCAGATGAGAATTACGAAAAAATTACCACAAACAATAGTAAGTGAATGCTTTTACTGATTTTGTATAGATGATAATATAAATTTTTTTACGTTTGTTGTTTATAGATTTGACTCTGGCTGCAGTTCTTCTCGAAAAAGAAAACAAAAAGACAATTTCAAAGCTGCTTTCAATGTAATGCAAAGTAATCGACAGACGTCCAAAAGTTATCGAGCGCATTCAACAGTTACAGATGTATCTGGAAATGATGGTGAGTATGGAAAACACTAAACGGTTTTCAGAGCCAAAGATTATTTCAGATTCTAATAGTGAGACACTAGTGACTTCTGTCAACACCGAAACCTATGCTACCTATCCCTCAGGAAATTCAGAAAACAGTAAAATTTGGTCAGATGATGCTACGAAGCTGTTGATAGAGTTATGCCAAAAATATCAAAATGAATTTGAAAATGGAATTAAAAAATATGTGTGGAACAAAGTTGCCAGAGGAATAACTGAAACATTCAAACAATCATACAGTGCTCAGCAATGTGATACAAAATGAAAAGTACTTGAGAACATGTATAAACAAATGAAAAAACATAATGAGCAATCGGGGAACAATAGAAAGAAATGGAAGTCCTTCAGTTTAATGGATGAGATACTGTATTGCAGGCCAGAAATTAACACCACTGTTATAGTTTTCCCAATATCAATTGCAGAAGCATAAGAAAGTCTTGCGGCGAAATCCTGTGAGCAGCAGTGGTGGAGATAACTAATTTCATTTGGATATTTTAAGATTTCAAAAATACTTCATAAATAATGAAAAATGAAAAAAAATTAAAGACAAGCTTTTATTTATACAAATACATTAAGAAAGAAAAATAATTTCTTTCATTGTTTGATGTAGGTTACTAGAATATCCTAAAACGTATTTCGATCGGCACACACCAAGACCACAGACGCTACTGGTTTTAAATCTTTCAGAGCTATTAAAACACAGCTATTGGCCCAGACGAATCGGTTGTATAGAAGCGACAGCTGCCACTCAGGTCCACGTTGACTATCGGCTCTTTTGATCTACCGTATGCCGACGGAAAATGTTTACGAGTAGTACAGATTATTTCTCGTTCAGTTTCTTCGCATATACGCTCGTGTTAGCGAAGTGAGTTTTTATTTGCTCCCTATAGAAACAGCTTCTGCAATTGATATTGGATGGTACACCTACACGTGATGGTAGGTTTCTATACTTAACTACTGAAACAAATACATTTAATAATTGAGATTTTGACACATTAGAATAGCCTATTCAGTACTTGATTTTTCGTCAGAGTATTTGATTATGTTTTTTAAGTTTCATTTGAGTACTTGCTATGAATGTAGAAACATAACATCCGTAAATATAGATTGAAAATTATGTGGCTTTGCAAATTCTATTGTTTTATTGATTTCAGGGCAGGTAGATAACGGTTTGCCTGGGACTCTGAACGACAGTGAAAATAACAGCTCTAGTAACAACCAAAACACTCCTGGTTTTCATTCTTCTCTCATGAAAAAAAGGAAAGTCACAGAAAATGCAGCAGAAAGACGACATAGAGGAAAAATGGCGAGACAAGACAGATATTTAGATTTATTGGATAGGCTTACTACTGCCGTTGAAATAAATACTGGAAATCCAAAAAGTAACTGGAATTAGTTGTTACGTGTCAGCAGATTTCAGCAAAGGCTTATTTCTAGATTTATATTAAGAATTGATGATGAAAAAAACTTTCTTGGTGCATCCATGTTGAAAATGAATCGTTGAGAAGTTTATTTCAAGTTGTTTGTAAAATTTATATTATAATAGGTATTTAATACGAGTTACCACTAGATCAATTTCCAAAGCTACGCAATGTAAATGTAATAAACATAAGACTGTTCATAGGTACTAACATTACCGAATCATGTCGTTCATAGAATATAAGTTGTGATCTAATGTAGGATCTGGTCATAAGTAGTCACATAACTCCTAATTGGTTATCTAATGAGAACTTACCAGTCTAATCAGTACTCGTTGGATAAACATGTACCATCGTTAGTTGCTTCCCAAAATAAAAATGTTATACTTTATTTCACATAAATATGTGAAAATGTTATACTTTATTTCACATGAATAAATGAAAATTTGTTATTTTATTTCACATACATAAATAATAAAAGTTCTGGTTGATAACATCTTTTTTTTTATAATCCGATATATTTTTACAAAAACATTTTCCTTACAAATTATTTGCCATTTCTAACTGATTCATAATTCGAGTTCTTTTCGCTACCGCCAATTGGTTCTGCTCTATTGGGTTATCCACAATGTTATGGTTTTGTTGTCTTTCCTCTTCTACTTCCTGCTGCATATCCATAATGTCATCAGCATCATCACCATTTAAAATGCACATATCATGCAGAATACAGGCTGATACTATCAGTAAGCTGATAAGGTCTAATCGTACTGTTTCCATATACTTCAATCTCCTGAATCGACCCTTCAACGATGCAAATGCATTTTCGATAACAACCCGAACTTGTGATAATTTGGTATTGAAATTTTTCGGTCTGTTTGTTAATAAACCATTGTTTTTGAATCCCACCATTAAATACTCTGTTGATTTATAGGCCAAGTCTCCGAGAAGATGACTATTATTTGAAAAGTTGATTACTCCTTGTTGAATGTCATTATAAAGATCAGATTTTTCAAAGAGTCGCTTATCATGTATTGATCCTGGCTCACCACTATAAACGTGTGTGAACAGTTTTTCGTGGTCACATACACCGTGTAATAAAATTGAATGAACATTTTTCCTATTGCAATAAGAGTTAGAATATTCCGTGGGTGGTAATATTCTTATGTGACTGCTATCTATGCAACCAATTACTCCTGAAAAACAACACAAGTGAAACAAATGAATGAATAATATCAATAATCTACCTTCAAATCCATTAATTTCTCGAAACGCATCCACAATGTCAAAAGCTCGTTGTCTGGATGGCCAAATAATAATGTTGAATATTTGATTCAATTTCAAAATTTTAAAGCAGGTTCGATATAAAACTGCCCAACAAGTTGATTTAATAACCCCAAATCGATCACTAACAGATCTATAAATGAAAACAAAATAATAAGTTGTATTAGCTCAACATAACATTTATGTTTACCGGAATCTTTCCATGTTTGCTAAGCACCATAATGCAAGCATTGCTTCCTTTTCTAGAGCTATTTCTGGGTGACCAACAGCTACAGCCGCATGACCTGCCACTGTGTGTAATTTTCTTAAAAAATCCTCAAACGTTTGCGGAGACATTCTAAAATGTTGCTTAAATTGCATGTCTGTGAAATGGGGTACTGTTTCTTCAGCAAAATGTTCAACTTTTTCCATTGCACATTGTTCCTCGTCATCATCCTCATGTCCCAAAACAAAAGCTAACACAGTTTTTTGTATACTCATATTGAAATAGAAATAAACACTTATGTGATTAGGTTACGTTACTGTCAACTGTCAAAGCATTTCGATTTCGTCCCGTTCGTTCGTTTATCGCCGATTGCTCCGAACTATCTGTGACCACGTGACTATACTCTGCTGGAATCTGCGATCATAATACCGAGCGCCTACAGATGAATTGATATTTAAATGGAACCTAGATATATTTACGTGGGCTATTATTTGTGTTCATTGAGTTGTTTGAGAGTAACTGAAGCTTACCAACATTGACCCATTTGGCGTGTCTTGAGATGAGTGCGAAACAATTCAGAAGATGAATCTTTATGAAGATTTGTTCATGTGATGATCTTCCACATACATATCACTTAGTTTCAGAGATATAAGAAGTAATCTTCAATGATTATCTTCAAAATGGATCTGTTTTCTCATGTCAAGTTTGGCACATACTAAATTTCTATAATTTTAGGAGTTGCATATTTTCATAAGATGATTGGAAGAATTATTATTTGTTTAAATATATTTTGGAACGCAACAAGTATGTCAGTCTCATCTGAAAGTAATGAAAATACAGGATTGTTGTGATTTTTTAATTACCGCTTCTGGTTAGCTTTCTTTATTGGCGTTTCTATTGGATTTTTAAATGAACAATAGGTGAGTTTGGTATAAAAAGATCTAGCACGTTGGTTAGCTCATTCACCTCGGAAAGCGTTAGGTATTGTCATTTCTTTCCCATCATAACATGGAAATAATCACGTGACCAACATCGACATGCTCGCTCTCATCTGCGATGTGCAATACCGAACTCACCTAATTATTTTGGCATATTGCTATTATTTCCCTTTTTTGTTTTTATGACCACTTAGTAGTCGTTTTACCATTTATGACTTTTCCACTGTTTTAGATTTAACTAAAGGAGTCTATGATTATTTCTTATATTTCAGAATCAACTGAGAGTTTTGATGAATAACAAGACTCTGTCTTCACCTTGTTAACATAATTGAAAGGACATATAAAAACCATTAAAACGTTTTTGGGAACTTTAAAATGAGTTGGAACAAACAGTAGATGAAACATCTCACAAATCAGAAAATTCTGAAATAGATACATTACAAATGGATCTACCAATTGAGACATTGACCCAACTGGAGGCGTTAGAGAACCTTATAATCACTAAAAAAGAACAAAAAAGTTCAATTGTAACTAATTTTGTTGTTGAAGAGTGTACTTTCATGACTTCTATAAAAAAACAAAAAAATTCTGCATTATTCATTAAATTTTACAGTTCATGTTTTTATTTTTAGGTCAAATATTTGAAAAAAATTGGTGGCAATGATGTGAAAGATTACACAGTCCGCATATGCCGTTTTTTATTACCGAACAATGTTGGAGAATTGTGTTCCATAACTGGCCGAAAATACAATTTTCCGATAAGAGGGTTGGAGTTAATCAATATAACTTTTGTTAAGTTGATATATAGATGCTTATTACATAAATTTTGTGAATCACACATCACTTACAAAAAATTCTTAGTACAGAGTGTCCACTATACATAGAATTAGTGGGAGCTTTTTTTTTTTTTTTTTTTTTCGGTTCCCACGAAAAGGGATATCCTGTAATGTTCAGAGAACATCGTGGGAACCTAGGGAAAGAAGGCAGGAGTTGGTTTTTTCTTAAATTTCTGAAGGTTGTATGCCTCGGGAAACACCTCCCTAGGCAATGAGTTCCAAAGCCTCGCTGTTCGTTGGATGAACGAGTCTTTGGGAAGTGATGTTCTGCAGGTCTCCAAAGTGACCACGAAGGGGTGTGATGACTGAACTTGACGGGTTAATCTCGAAGAGACTGCCAAAGCAGGAACGATTGTTGATATTTCAGAAGAGCATCGCCCATGAAAATATCTATAAAATAGAGACAAATCGCCAACTTTTCTACGGTGTTCCAGACAAGTGAGCGAGTTTGTAAGCGAGGCATCACCGACGAGACGAATTGCCATTTTTTGGACAGAATCCAATAGCCTCAGGATATGTTTAGGTGCCGCACTCCAAATATGGAAACAGTATTCCAGGACAGGTCGAATCTGTGCCTTATAGATCATAAGCAGCTGACTGGGGGTGAAATAGCTCTTGGCACGAAACAAAAAACCAAGTTTTTGGGATGCACTTTTGGCAATGGACCTCACGTGATTTTCCCAGGAAAGGTTATTGCTGATAGTAATACCAAGCATCGATATGGATGGCTTCAGTGGTATGGTTACTCCTGACAAAGTTATGTTAGGCACAGTGAAATCGGCTTTTCTAGAGAAAAGACATGCTTGGGTTTTGTTTGCATTGAATTCTACCAAGTTATTAGATCCCCATTCGAGAATTGTTGCTAAGTCCATATTTATATTATTAACATTTCTTCCTCGTTCATTTCTGGTTTCACGGGCTGATATAGGGGCCCTGGAAGAGAAAGCGGTATGGAGGGTACTATCATCGGCAAAGCTGTGTACTGGACATGAAGTTGCTTTCAACAGGTCGTTGATGTGAAGTAGAAATAGTGTTGGTGCGAGAATAGATCCTTGCAGAACACCAGCATTTATGAGTAGAGTGTCAGATGAAACTCCATCGACCACTACATGGAGAGACCTGTTTGAGAGAAAACTAGCAAGCAGAGAACACAGCTGAGGGGGCAAGCCATAAGACGGAAGCTTGGCGAGGAGTCCCTGGTGCCAAACTCGATCGAACGCCTTGGAGATATCTAATGCCACAGCTAAAGTTTCTCCATACTTTTCAATGCCATATATGTGAGACGTAAGCGAGCAGGTCACCAGTTGATCTCTGATGGCGGAAGCCATATTGCCTATCGTTGACAATTCCTGAGTCTTCCAGATATTTCATGACCTTTGAAATAATAGATAGCAGTGCGATAGGTCTGTAGTTGCTAGGTAGGGCCTTTTTGCCTTTTTTAGGGACTGGCTGTACTCTTGCAATTTTCCAATTGGACGGAAATACCCCCAAATTGTAAGAGTGGTTGAACAACTTGCAAAGGACAGGTGTTAGTTCGGGGAAACATTTCTTGAGAACAATCGGCGGGATTCCGTCAGATCCACAGGCTTTGTTGGTGTTGAGACCCAGCAAAATCTTTCTGATAGTACGTTGGCGAAAGGTGATCTCGGGCATGTGACTGTCAATAGGTGTATTGTTCGGGGGTTGTTTTCCCGATGAATCCAGAGTGGAATTTCCAGCAAATAGGTGCGCAAAGATATTGGCTTTTTCCTGGGCAGTCGTTGCTAGTGTTCCATCTTCTTTGGTTAGAGGAGGAAATGAGCTGGAAGTGAAGTTTCTTCCCACAGCTTTGGCGAAAGACCAAAATGAACGGGATCCGTTAGGACATTCAGCAAGTTTTGATCTTATTTTGGCATTGTGGGCATCTTTTGAGCATTCTATTGTCTCTTTGCATATGCCTCTAGCCTCGACATATGCTGCTCTGGTCTCAGGGCCCGGATTTTTAAGCCATCGATGGTATGCTGCCTGTTTGGAAGCCACAGCTCTAGAGCAGTTTCTGTTGAACCAGGTCTTATCGGATGATGTTCTTCTTTCGGTATTCGGTATGTAAGTTTGCATCCCCAACATGATGATTTCAGAAATTGTCTCAGCACATCGTGTTGGATCTACTGAAGAGAAACAAACTCTCTTCAATGGAAACGCTGAGAAAAACATACGAAGACCTTCCCAGTCGGCCGAATTGTAATGCCACATGAGACGGGGTGGTATTGTGCAGCTCGATGGTATATGGAAAGAGCATGTTGTGGAGATGAGGGTGTGATCAGAGTTTCCAAGTGGGGCACAAACTTCTATTCTATACGGGTCAGGATTGGTGGTGAGGAAAAGATCTAGTGTATTGGCAGACTGGTTGTTGACATCAGGGATGCGGGTTGGTAGCTCGACCAGTTGTTCTAGACCATAAAAGTAGAAAGAGTAGAAGGGTAGGTTGAATTGGTGATTTTTTTAAGTAGTTTCCAACAGTGGTCTAGTGATTAGGAAACTCTAGATTAATAACATCTGAAGTTGCCCTTCTGAGATGTATCTGGTTGATTAGTCAAAAATTCTGTATTCTCCAGTGCTAATAAGAAGGAATACATTTCACTCACATGTTGTACATCAGTTTTTTTTTAATATGGTTTTGTTCTTGAGTGATGAAGGCCATCTCTAGGAGAGTTCTTTCATCAGTGTGAGGTTCATTGGCTAATATTTTTGTTGCATTGTAATTCATGTGATGGTCATTTCTAACCGACGAAACCAGAAAGGAGGAGGTTCTCTATTCGACGCGTATATTTAATTTTTTTTATAATTTTTTTATGTATGATCACGCATAACTTTTCACTGAGGCAACCGATTCCGATAATTCTTTTTCCAGTGGATATGGTTTTCTTTGAAGTTGGTCCCATTCGAATTTAAAAGATGAAATGCACCCTCAAGGGTAGCAAAATGAAGGATATTGATCATCACCCTCTGAATTCTGGTCCGTTAACCGATTCTATCAGGCATAACTTTGTACTGGGATCTTCGATTTGGATGATTTTTCTTTTATCAGATAGGGTATACCTCATAGTTGATCATATTTGGATTTCGAATGGAATTATCCACCCTTACGGGTAGAAAAATGGGGGATAATTGATTTTTTACTAGTGAACATTGGCACACATATGTAGTTGACAATGACAGATCGCTAGTGTCATTATCACAATATCATTATATTCTATGAGAGGATGGAATGATATACAAAGTAATGAAATAAACTACCAGAACAACGAAAATAATGCATATTACAACAAATAGTAAAAGTAGATAATCATATTATTTAACAGGTAATAGTTGAAGATAGGTGGGTAAAGAAGTATTTTGGAAGTAATAAAAAAACAAGCAGTTAGTAATTAGTAGATTTCAGCCACAAAAAATTGAAAAATAAAAAATTTCAAACAAAAAATTAAACCGACGAAATACGGAATTGAAAAGTAAAAAATAAAATAAACCTTCTTAGTCTCAATAACTGAGCTCCTAAACTAATGTAAGTAACTAATTTCGAATCGGCGCCAAACGAACAATCAACGAAGATCATTAAATTTCTTCAAAAAAATTATCAGAATGTCACCGCCCAACTCGATGCCATTATTTTACGCCTTACCTAATTCATTTTCTTGTTTGTTTGGCGCCGACTCAAAATTAGTTACTTACATTAGCTCCATTCCTTACTAGTTAGCTCCTATCTAGACAAAACGATTACCCCCGCACATATATATATATATATATATATATTGTTATGTTATGAAATGTGAAATAATTAAACTTATAATTATTATTATTAGTTATTTTTATTATCATCGTTAATGCTATGTTGTTTTACAATTTTCTTTACATTTTTTTTTCACTATTATAGAACCTTATACTATGCTCTGGTCGAAACATATGTATAAAGAGGGCATTCCTGAAGTTTTTCTGGTATCATAAATACATATCCAATGATATATCTTATGAAAAATCCACGATTAAACCATATCAAAATTGAAATTAATAGCAAACATTGAATAAGAGTAAGATCAACGTATAGATAAGTTTTGAACATCCTGTATGACAATTCACATCAACAGAAAACCCACCAATGGGATTCGAAAGAGTTTGTGTGGGCAAAGTGATTATATACAATAAAATGTAATGGCAGAAATTGAAAAATTATAATTTTGTAGGAATTTGTAATTAGTATGTAAGAGTTAGAATTAGATATAATTCATAAAATCATTAATATTAATTAGAACAGCAAATAATTCGGTAGGAAGTGATACAAATTCGGAAATCTGTAAAAAAAATTGTGAGTGTTGCTATGTATCAGGATAACAAGTTCTGAGGAGATTGAAAAAAGTTCAAAAGGTGAAGCCACGTAGAGAATTTCAAAAGAAGCATCATAGATAATACAAAAAAACCTATTATTAAAAATTCCCGAACGAGAAAAATTGTCGAAAAGCAGAACTGAAGAAGTAAATAGTCAATAAAAATTCCACCTACCTGATCTAGAGGATAAATCTTGGAAGGAGTGCATGTGAGCTGTCATTGAGATCCCAGAAATACGTCCACCAGACTGGAAACTTCAATAGAAAGGCAGCAACAAGGTATACTAATATCCGAACTCATCAAAGTGCAACTTTCACATTAAACCAATAACTTCACGTGTCTAAACCACTGGTTATATTGTTTTGGGTTGAACTTTAATAAAATTCCATGCAAAAAAACTGATAATAAGTTCGAACTTTTCATTGTTTTCATTGTCACAATCATCCAAACTGCACTATTTTATAGCATTGTTTTGCTAGTATAAGGTAGCTATCGCAGAGTAGGATATTTATAAGTTTTGATTTGAATAAAAACCAACAATATTGATTATTCTCTGCAAACTGGTGTTTATTTTTCAATTTCTAACCTCACTTTCTCCACTGAACAGCATTTATTATCGAATCGTCAGTGCCAAGTTGGCAACATACATAGCAGGAATCGACTACTGAGAAGTAGTGACTCGTGTTCATAGGCATACCTGACTGAGCTGGGATAAGGTAAAAAAGGTTGAGAAAGAAGAAGGTAACATAACATAGCCGGTATTTTTCATTTGTTATGATAGGGTTTCAGAAATATAATCTATGAAATAAATTCACAAAAAATATATACAAATTTAAAAATCAATAAACAACCCATCATAACAACATATATATATATATATATATATATATATATATATATATATATATATTCAATTTTGATTCTTGAACCATGTACTATAGTAGTTGCGTTCGGTTATTACATATCTGTTAGCTCGATTCCCTCTAACAGCTCGGCAAGCGTTCGATAAATCAGATCTCTTTCCTCTGTTCAATCTGCTCCGTGTTCGTTTATTATCAGAGCGAGCCTAAAGATGTGATCGCTCTTTTCTGAATTGAAGATGAGACCACACAGATTTGATCGCTTGTCAGTTGTCATTCTTGATTCTTGGTAATTTTTTGAGTTTTCTCCTGTGGTGTTGTTTTGATTTTTGAATTGTGAATTTATTACTCTCAGTTTAGAACTCTTGTCTAGGTTTATAATAGTAAAAATATCCAAAGCCGAAGTTACAGTTGGAAGTATTATATTTATATACAATATATGCAATCTCAACTGTGGTGATCCACAATTGATGATACATCATGTGAGAGAGAAGCATTCATTCTCCAGTAAGTTGACTTTAATCAATCAATCTATCATGGACAATTCGACCTAACGTATTGAGCTACATATTCATTTTTCAAATGAGAAAAATGCATAAGAGGCAGTAACTGCATATGAGGTTCAGGATATATCAGATAATAATGAAGACAAAAAGTTGTGGTCTAAAGAAGCAACTTTTGCACTCATTCAGTTGGTGGAAGAATATGACAAGCAATTTAAAAATCAGTCAAAAAACATATTTGGTTAAGAATGCCTGATAATAAATACAAAAATGGACATTAATATCACATGGCAACAGTGTGACACAAAGTGAAAGTCTTTGAAACATACTTATAAAGATATAAAGGACCATAATTCCACTTCCGGAAAAAAAAATGGAAGAATTTTGAAGAAATGAATAATATATTTTTCAATAAACTGGAAATTTCCCCACCAGCCACCTGTAGTAGCCACGCTGGATTACTAACAAACACAAATAAGGAAAAACAGAATACTTCAAATAGAAATAAAGAAAATGTACCTGATCCCTCAGAAAATTCTGCTATAAATTCAAAAGGGGAAGCATACGAGTCTACCTTTTCAAGAAAGAGAAAAGTTGCAGCTAATGCTGTAGAACGCAGACAACAAGAGGAAATACAGCGACAAGACAGATTCCTTAACTGTTTTGAGGATTTTGTTAATACCTATAAAAGTTAAAAATAATTTTGGACATTTCTGAATGTACTGATGAAAATATAGACTGCACAAATTTATACTTACTCAACCACAATAAGTTTTGCTATACGAAATGCTTTAGCAAACTTATTTGAGTTGTGAACATTTCAGAGGAATTTCTTTTGTTATTTTCAAGTTTAAAAATATTTATTATACTCTTGTCACAGTTAAACTGAGTTCTTTGTTTATCAAAGTTTATTTAGAGATTATTTATTTTGTGTTGGAGTATTGCATTTATTAAGTTCCTACTGGTTTTTTTTCTAGGCATTTTGTTATATTTAAGTTTAAAAATATTCATTATACTTTTTTCAGAGTTGAAATGAGTTCTTTGTTTATAAAAGTTTATTTGTAGATTATTCATTTTGTGTTCCATGTATTGAGTTTCTACTATTTTTTTTCTAGTTGTTATTCAAAACTCACTTCTTGTTTTTTTATAATAATATAAATTTATATATATCAAAGAATTTTATTTCTAATTCAATTGATGAATATTCAACTATATAAAAATTGACGAGATTAGTTTTCTGATAAATTTCAGGCACTGGCATTTTCTCAGTGCCTTCCTATTTCATGCACGTCAATGACATTTTTGAGTCAATGCGAATTTGCAGGATATATTCTGATATTATTGTCAGAGCAATCAAATCAGTCTTCATTTTGAAATACGTATCTGAAAGCCATATGAATAAATTTACTTTCAATTCAAATTTTGTTTTACCCTTTGTATTTTATCTTCAGATTGGTTAAGTTTTCATTGTATTGTCTCAGTTTAAGCATTCTTCTGAAATAATTGTATAGCTTTTCATTTTCTTCAACCTATATTACATTTATTTGATGATACAAATTTAACAATATTCCACTCATTCAACAAATCTTTGATCTAAGAGCAGAGAATACATAATTAAATCTCTTTTATTCATTGCTGCCATGTCATTTTGTTGGTCAGCAATTTCCATCTCGTTCATATTTCCTTCATCATGTATTTCTTGCATATCAACAATATCTCTAGGTGAATCCCCTCTTAGAATAAATTTTTTGTGGAGTATGCATCCTGATAGTATGAGTAGAGCAATCAGATCTGTTCTTATTGTTTCCAATGATTTCAAACGACGAAATAAGCAAATGCGTGTTCAATCACAACTCGACATTCTGACAGTTTATAATTGAAATTTTTCTGATGGATATCTAGCCCTGCGATTTCTTGGAAACCTACTAAAATTTTTGGGGACAATTTAATATGCCAGATCTCCAATAATGTGCATGTCATTAGGAATATCTGCTGAGCCATCATTGATTCTTTGATATAGATCAGATTTCATGGCCTTTAGTCACTCAAACACTTCTCTTTTGACCTTCATTTTTTCCTCATGTCTTGCTTGTCTTTTCTGCTCTAACTCTTCCATGCTGGTGGTATATTTTCTCTTGATTCTCTTTGGTGTGATTCCTGCATCTGGTCCTGTTGGTGAGAACTTGGATCTGGAACTTCTAGGAGTTTTTAGTTGTTGCTGCATGCTTATTTTTCCAGTGCTGCTCACAGTGGTCAGAGGAGAGAATAGGGGATCTTTTTAATAAATACTATGGAGTTCATTGAAAAATCTCCAATCAGACGATTAATTTCCTGTTTTTTCATTCTCTCGTCTCAGTGAGTCATATTTTTTCTTCATATTCCTCCACTTTTCGTCACATTTCCTGACTGTCATCTGAATACCATGTTCCTCCAGTTTTCGGCTTATTTTACCCCGGACAGTTTTCTTATTATGTTGAGGCGACGAAAATGCTTCCCCACATACCATTTACGTGGAAATGAGAAGTTTAATTAGTCTGTTTATACCACTAGTTATACCACTAGAGGTAGTAGACGGAGCTTCTTTCTGATTTTCTGAACGCTTGAAAACGCCTTTCGCAATATTACTTTCATAATCAAAAGTAATTTCATCATACTGCAGAAAGCATTCATGACTTACACCTCCTTAAAGTTCATTCAAGCTACCTATTTGTAGGTGACAGTGAAAACAGGTACAGGAAGCATTCAAATTGATATCCTGAAATTACAAACGAAAATCAATCACTGATGATGTTTGTTTTAAATCTCGTTTCTCACCATTGTGATACAATATGATTTACTCCTTTAAACAATAATAATTTTTGAACACACAATATATTTTGTGTTTTTAAACGCCAGTAGAAGACGACGGGTGTCTACAGAACGTGTGATAACCAGAAAAACCGACCTCCTAGGAGTGGTTACTATCGTGACCACTTTTTTCAGAAACCGTGTCCCGTATGTCATGGTTAGTTAAACACTTTGATTTTTCCAGAGGTTACGGACCTGTGAACCGCAACTTTGGTTATCTTTGGTTGGCTTACGGACCATGGTCTAAATAACCTTCGCTCGATTGGCTCGGTGGTCATGTGATACAAAATCTGCTCTGATCGCTCCGCTCAGATTTTCCAAAACCGAACGCACCTAGTATGGGTTGTAGGTTTTCTCAGATTATGGTTCGATGGGTAAAGTAACCAAATGCAGGTTAAAACATTTTTTGGGCGTTTTTTTATTTTATTAAACAAATTACGTTTCGCCTGGGAGGCTTCCAAGCTTCTTCAGATTTTGCTATAAAGGAAATATATATGGTGAAGCCACATGTAATCGACATTGACAAATCGTTTATTCTTACCTGCCAAAACAAATTCAAAGGGTTAAAGGTTGTTGGCTTCTTTTGCCCGTTATATTCTGGGGAACATTTTTATGCTTCTTTTCCATTGTAAGTTAGGTTCTTGGGATGGAAATATCTGGTTTCTTAATATGTGATCGATGAAATGAATCGATGAAATGACATCAATTGTTAGGGGTGACGTTTGACAGTAGAAGTGAAGCTTGATGTTCTATTTTGGTACGTTCGTTTCAATAGGTGTTTGTTTTCGTTAGTGCGTTCGTAGAAACGAACGTACCAAAATAAAACATCAAGTTCACCTCTGATATCAAACGTCACCCCTAACAATTGATGTCATTTCGCGAAAGACGATTTATTTCATCTATCACATATTAAGAAACCAGATATTTTCCATCTCAAGGAACCTAACCTACTTATAATGAAAAAGAAGCAAAAAAATGTTCCCCAGAATAAAATGGGAAAAAGAACCCAACAATCGTTACCCTTTGAATTTGTTTGGCAGGTAAGAAGAAACTATTTGTCAATGTCAATTAATGTGGCTTTACCATATATATTTTCCTTATAGCAAAAATCTGAAGAAGCCTGGAAGCCTCCCAGGTGAAACGTAATTTGTTTAATGAATACTATATTACATGGTTCAAGAATCAAAATTGAAAAAATATATCGCATTAAGGTGAAACATAATGCCGACCTACTACAGGGCAATCAAACAAAACCATAGCCAAGCCATCGTAAAACTGATGAAACTGCTGTCAAAAACATCAAAAAAGTACATCAACCAAAAAAACAGAAGAATCTTTCTTCTACGTTGCAGAGACCAGTGCATCCAGCCCAAATTCCTCAACTTTAAAATGGAACACATGCTACCCATAGATGTCAACCTCCAAAACAAATTCAAACAGGTAATTGTAAAAAAATTCAAAAAACAAGTTCTTAATATATGCACATGAAACAAATTTATATAAACAAAGAAAAATAGAATTGAACTGCAAACAAAATGTAAAAAAAACAAACAAGAGGAACAGCCAACTCTCAAAAAAGAATGGTTGGAAAACAAAACAAATATCGAAATACCAGAAGACATAAAAGAAATTCTAGCCATGGGTCCCAATTTCGCAGTAAGTACTCCAAAAGAAAAAACTCCCCATCATGATATAATAGCAACCATTGAAACAAACATTGCCACCTACAAAACAGGAAAAAATAGATTAAGATCAAACTTATGCAATACAATCACAAATTTCAAAAATAGAAACACCAGACAGACCCCAAAACAAAAATCTCTAGAAAGAAAAATAAAAAAATCACGGTTTATCAAAAACAATAATATGAAAGTACTTGAACCAGACAAAACAAACAACTCTATCAATGCACACTGATGAATACAACCAAAAAATGAACTCCCTATTATCTGACAAGATCACGTACAACGAAATAAAAAACAACCTCACCATATAACAAAGAAATAACAACAACCCTTTACGCATGTCATATATCGACCTTGTTTTCAGAGAACTTTTAAAACAACAATTGCCGTTGGCTTTAACCCGCCCATTGTGTTATTATTTTGTCCGGCACAGTTTATTTACATTTGTTGTTTATTAGATCACTGCCAAGTAAGTATACATCAATAAAAAAGTATAAGGAACTCGAATACGGATCTTAAGATGTATATTTGGAATATCCAATAGGGAAACTTGCAAAACAATTTTTCAAAAGTTTCAATGTTATGACACTTCCCAGTCTTTTCATCTTTAAAATGTGTTTTAATGTATTCAAACATAAAGAAACATTCATAAGAATTTCTAATATTCACGGATATCAAACACGAACAATGCACCACCTTCGTGTTCCTTTTGCTAAAAGAAAAATTATCTCCAATGCTCCTGATTATGAAGGCCTTAAATTATTCAATAATCTACCACAAAAACTGAAGGATATAACTAAAATGTCATTTTTCAAATATGAATTGAAATGTTTTTAATCGAGAAGTGTTTTTATAGTGTTAACGATTTTATAGAAATTTTGCGTAATTATGACAAATTTTCTGTATTTTTATATATCTGCTTGTAGTTTCGATTGCTTCTGTGATAACTTTCATTTTCTTAATTTCATGTTCATATTTATTTTATTTTATCTTGTCGTTTGTTTCATCTATTTACTGTCAATTCCTGAACATGTTAACCATGTCAAAAATGGAAATAAAGACTGATTGATTGATTGAATAAATGCATTTCATTTAATTAGAGTTGCAAAATTTTGAAGAATTGACATTTAATCAGCACTTTTGTAGAAATAACCCTACTTTTCAACAAAACATAACATTTTGTTTCATTTTGTTTCTACTAATTTTCCAAAAAACCTAAAACAAAGTACATTTATATGCATGGGAATGTTGAAGCTTTCGTAATTTGATGCCGTTTGTAGTCACTGCATTATGGCTTAGAAAATATTTAACATTATATTCGAGTTTTTGACAAAATTTTGAAGCCTAGGTGGATGAAATCTTCTAAATTGAACTATAATATTATCTAATCAATGCATATGTGGAATTATTACTGTGTTGTCAGGTTTTTTTTAATTATTTCCAATTGGGGATGCCTAGAATGAATTTGGAGACGTTGGATGAGATGAATACTGAGAATATGTTTGACTGGTTGGAGGGAATACCAGATGACCAAGCTAAATATGATGAACCAAATATTGTTACACCATACACGGGTAGTGCTACGCGTTTCTCGTATACAAATACATCATCTTCCAGCCCTTATCAAAATACCTCAAAGCTTGTGGTGGACATACATGATACTCCAAGTACATCTAAAGGTGTATATTATGAACTTTTTGATAAACAAGTTTATTTTCATCTAAACTTACAGGTATATTGTCTCCAAGGCAACGAAGTAATCATGATAAAAAAGTCACTTACATTGAGCAAAATAATGAAGATGGCACGATTCCGATGACTCCGTAAATGATCGAAATCATGAAAATGAAACACAGAAAGAGAGGCTGCTGGTGCAAGCAGAAATATATGGAATCGACAATGACGAACTTGAGGCGAATGACGATGCACCTTCTAATCCGTTTAACATTACCAAGCAGTCATCGGAACAAAAAAAAATCCGAGACTGAGTTCAGTGAAATTTGTGGTCCAAATATCGACAATACTGAAAGTGCGTCGCCGCTAAAACTTTTTGAGAAAACTTTTGGAATGGATACTTTGGGACTAATGGTATGTGAATCAGATCTCTTTGCCACCCAAAATGGAAAGAATTCAGACCTACATTTAGCAGAACTCGGAGCTTTTATTGGAATCCTCATTATTATGGGGTTTCATCGACTTCCAAGCATAAGACATTATTGTTTAACAGATGACAATTTCGAAGTTAACCGAATAATGTCTAATGCCACTGAAAATATTTTTATTCATTTTACGTTTCCTTCATCTAAATAATAACGAAAATATGCCTAAGAGAGGAGACGAAAAATTTGACAAATTATATAAACCCAGACAGCACAAAACATTCTTAGAATGTGATAAATAGCTTCTGAACGTTCATACTTCAGAATATTCAAATAGAATGTTCCAAGAATTGTCATAGAATATCTAGAATATTCAAAGAATGTCCTTCAGTAAAGGTTTTCATCAAATTTTTAAAATGTGATTCATATCATATTATAGTTGCGAACATATTTAGAATATTCAGTATTTGGTAGTATATTTTTAGAAATATGATTGGAACTTTTTCCAGAATGTTCTGTGATCATTGCGTAGGATCATTCAAGATTATAGAACCGTGCCTCGGGAGCGCGTTCCAAAACTCCAACTTTTCATCTAAACAATTGACGCAATATGTCAAATAGGCTATAGGCTTGGCCATAACAATAATGAGGATTCTTCAGTTGAAGACCATGATGTTGAGTCTTCATCAGGTGTTCATTGTGAATTTGCAAATGAATAAACAATATTTGATGAAGAGTCAAGTGTCAGAGATATTGTGAAAGCATTTGTTTAGTCTTATCCAGACCTAGATAGGGGAAATCAATTAATAAAAAAAATAGTTCAAGTCAAAATTGGAATTCTTGGCACTGAAACATCGAATCAGTCACTCAGCCTTGACTGACTTCTTGAAGTTATTGAAAACTTTTTCACCAAATGATCTTCCTTCGAATTCTCGCACATTATTATCATCTCCTAGGAATACTGAACTGAGACAAGTTCATCCAGGGAACTATTGTCATGTTGGTGTGAAAACCGCAGTAAATAATTTGATAGGTGAAACTGATAAGCCAGATGAAATTGAATTGCTGGTGAACATTGACGGGTTGCCTTTGAGTAAGAGTTCGGGTAGTCAGGTATATCCAATTTTGTGTTCGATAAATAACAATTGTCGAAATGTAGCAATCATTGGAGTGTATCATAACCAGCTAGTGCCAATGATTTCCTCCAAGAGTTTGTAGATGAGGCCATTGAGCTAACAAATAATGTAAAGTCACCAGTAGTTGACCTTGTACTAGTAGTTGACATTTACGGATAAAATGAAAATTATTAAGCTCGAACCCGCTTCAATTACAGTTTTAATCTAGTATTAGCGATATTCGAATATCCCGCGCGTACTCCCTCAAGTTTCGCGGCAGAAATATTTCAGTAAGCAAAATGGCTACGCAGTGATCACATGTAATATTTGTGTTTGGTGCTTCTTGTATTTTTCTTACGGAAATCGATAAGAACAGATGAGATGAGTATATTTTTTTTATGTCACATATTGAAATATATGCGGGGAGATTTGTTTCATTCCAAATTCAAGTATTGATGTTGTTGAAATTTGACATTATTTCAATTTGAAGGTTATATAATATCAGTTTCTACAAATGGGGGTGTCAAGTACTGGTACAGAATTGATAACGGAAATTAGTAGTTGACACAGGTGTCAACTATTGGTTCAAGACCAATTCAACATATTAAGTGTAATAAGGTCGTTATTGGGTTTGATTCGAAAAAATAACCAACTATTTTCCTTGAGTTCTTCCAACCTTTTGGTCCAATATATGGCACCCATGTCAATTACTAGTTCAAAGTATGTCAACTACTAGATCAACCTATTTTTTGTTTCATTTTTAGGATTAATCAACTTGAGAAAACTCCAACCATGCCGCCTATCAAAGTACAGATGCCGAAATATAGTGAACAACAAATGCAAAATGCTCTTGCAGATGTTTCTCGAGGTATTCCTGTGGCAACACTAGCAAAACACCACGGTATACCAAGGATTACCTTATTATACAAAAGTGAAGTAAATCACCTAATTTTCGAAAAATGGGACCTGAATCATTTTTAACCAGAGAAGAGGAGTCTGTGCTAGTTGACCGGATTATATCAGTAGGACGAGCTGGATTTCCTGTTACAAAGGATCAGCTACTGAACAGTGTGAAAAATTTGGTCGAGCAGTTGAAACGCAAAACTCCTTTAAAAATAATCGTCCGCGTAGAAGTTGGTACGAAAGTTTTTTGAAAAGACATCCAGAAATCAGTACGAGGGTTGCCCAAAATTTGACTTCCAGCAGAGCTAATGTAATGCAACAACAATTGTTGAATTGGTTTGAGGAAGTGTCTAATTATTTGAAATCAAACAATCATATTGACATCTTCAATAACCCGTCAAGGGTATTCAACGCAGACGAAACTGCATTCTTCCTCAACCCAAAGGGAAATAAAGTATTGGCCCAAAAAGGTGACAAAACCATACACCAACAAGTCGATAATGATGAAAAAGAGTGTCTCACTGTCTTAATAACAGGAAATTCAGTGGAGATTTGGCTCCCTCCACTGTCATTCTTTAATATGAAAGAATTCCGCCAGGACTTGGCTGAAAGTATTCCACAAGATTGGGGAATAGGCAAATCGAGCAGCAGATGGATGACAGGTATTCTGTTTTATGAATTCATTACCAATATATTCAATCCTTGGCTGAAAAAAAAAGGAATAGAAAAACGACATTTTTCCAAATTGTTGAAAAAAGTTCTAGAAACCCAGATATTCTGAAAAATGGTTTTCGTAAATGTGGCCTAGCTATGTCCTTGGAATCCGCAAGCAATAACTGTGGAACAAAAAAATGAAATATCTACTGAAAATACGGAGACCTTCGATGAACTGGAAAAAGGCCTTGCATTTCTGGACTAACAACATATTGAGCCAAAAAAGTTGGAAAAATTCAACAATTGGGAGGGAGGTGTACAAGAATTATATTTATTTCAATTATATAAAAAAATCCAAACGGAATTGGGGAAGCACTAACATAATAGACTCGGTCAAACTAGGAATCCATCAACTGATATATGGAAATCAATCAATCTCTTGAACAATCCGCAACCCCAACCTGCCGATGGACGTTCAAGAGATTATTGAACCTGAACAAATTGTAGCTCGGAGCCCCTTAGAGATTATTTAACAAATTGATAAACAACCTTTCAATAGAATTCAATCGGGTAGTTCAGGAAGCCAAAGCTCCTTAAATATTATTCAAGAGATCAATGAACAAACTATTGATGCAATTCCACAAACCCGAAGCCCCTTGAAGGTTATGCAAGACATCAGTTCACGAACTCCTGTTCCAATTTCACCAGGCAATTCCCTCAAGAGTATCAATAATTTATTCTACGAACCCGCGAACTCAAAAAATAAAAAAATAAAACCCACAACAACTATAGTACTTTCTCCTTTTAAAAAAGCTCTTTTCTGGCTTGACCAAATGCCTGGAAGTACTAAGAGACGGAGGAAAGAAAAAATTCCTAGCGTAATTACGTCAAGAACATGGCACAATTACTATGAGAAGAAAGAACAAGAAAAAAGAGATAAAGAGCTTCAAAAGTTGAAAAGAGTGAAAGAAAGACAAAAAAAGCAGGAATTGAGAAAGGTTGAGATGGAAACAAAACGAAAGAACAGGCTAGCTTTGAAAGAAAACAAGAATAAATCAAAGGATAAGGTAAAGAAAAAGAAAATTAGACAAAAGGATTCATCTAGTGACAGTACTGAAGATGAGGAATGGGAAGAATCTGGAAGTACCGTGGATGATATTAGTCTAAACGAGGAGCAAAATGATTCGGATTTGGAAAATATTTGCAGGAAAACCGAACAAGACTTTGCATTCAAAGAGGGAGACTTTGTATTAGTTTCTTTTCCAGGAAAAAAGAAGTTACATCTATAAGTTTGTATTATTCAACATATTCTCAACTACATCGAAAACGAAGTGATAGCTCTGAATCAGTGTAATGAAACAAAAACTATATTCAGGCTCAACGAAAGAGACTTTAGTGTTATGAACACATCACAAATTATAGAAAAATTAGAATCCCCAAAAATAGTTTCCTCAGAAGACAGAATTCGGTATGAATTCAGTTCCTCTTTGAATGTGGATGGTTGAAAATAACTGTGTTCTTATCGGAATAATTGAATCGTTTAAGTACACATAATTGTTGTCTTATTCCATACCAAATACATGTCAACAACTGGTCTTTGGGGTGTGTCAACTACATCCGTCAATTGAAAAAGCGAAAAAGACTGCAAGAAAAAATCCAAATTATTTAAACAATTGAATGAGATTTAAAAGATTTTGAGAACGGGGGCAGATATAGTCCCCAAAACGTCAATCAAAAACTATATAGAGAAGTATCTTTTGAATTTTAACTATTTTTTATAGGCATATTCAGGGAACGAGTAGTTACTGACAACTCGAATAATTTTTCAGTCAGTCCTTCATTGTTATATCGGTTAATACGTCCGGGACGTTTCCATCAGTCATGATAGCTTCAATTTCGGGAAAATGAACGAATGTCAAATGATCAGCGAAACCCCAAGATATATGAATTGGAAAAGATAAGTATCAATAATGACGGAACATTCGCTGTAGAGTGTCCTCAGTTTCAGCAGGTATTTTCCTGGGCATTCATATTAGTGGTTATGTGGTGTAAAAATGTGTCACAAAACACCCACACATAGAAGTGTAAGTCAAATGGCAATTCTTGGTTATAACTTACGCGGCTGCCAAACCAAAGATGGCGATACTGTTGTTGTGTTCTCGAATGAGTCCTGGTGTCTTTCTGCGCGCGCACCATTTCTTATTGTTGTTTTCATTTTTGAGTGGATTGCCTGAACTCTTTTTTGCTTACTGCATTATATAATTGTTTTTTCTTGTAGTGTGTGATTTATATTTTTCTTTACCGGAATGGAGAGTACCTCCAAGAATAAAAGATTTCGAAAAAAGTGCTCTGTCCCCTCTTGTGAAGATAGGGAGAGTACCCAACATCGGTTTCCCAAAAATTATCCCACTGTTTTTGATGTTTGGCTGAAGAATATAAACAGTAAAGAACTGAACAATGTACCCCGTGAGACTATTTATAGTAATTCACGAGTTTGTGATTTCTTCCTGGTGACAATAATCGTAATACCTTCATTCGATATCTTGCAATTCTGTTTTACCAGATATCAATCAGCGAGATTCACAATTTCTTGGTATTGATAAAAGTAAAATTGAATGATCTTATTCTAATAAAAAAGTAGTATATATCATTGAATCCTCAGATAACTACAGATATCTATGTGTTATAAAAAATAGGTAATAAGATTATAGAACTCCAATGAGCTGTGTTCAGGATGATCATATATTGGAAGGAAAGTTTTGTACTTCGTGTAAATTTTATTTCTCAAAACAAAGCTCTTTCAGCTATATAGGGACATATTAGGTACTGGTCAATGACCTGAGGTGCATTTAGTCGAAAAGCACTAAAGTTGACCAAAATTAAGAAATGTTCAACTATAAATTTACATGCAATTCGAATATACTTATATACTCGAGAATTTATAGATGAGCAACTTATTTGTGAAGTTTATTTTTATCAAATTTGGTATATATGCGACAGACCACCACTGAAGATGGCTCTTGCCGAATGCGATTTGCTTGAAGAAATAAAATTTACACAAAATACAAAAACAATTCCTTCCAATAATATTATATTTATCTCTGAATTTGAGACAGGATATGTTCATAAAAATTCAATAATAATCTGTTGACACATCTATATGACTTTGCGGAATAATAATTTGAAAACTTATTCAGTTCAGGAATAAAATAATTTATTGTCCATTTTTGTATTGTTATGTAGTTGCTTCCCTGCAATCTTGAAAGAGGGATCATAATTTATTCTACAAAGTAACCTAGGAAATTATTTCACTTGGATTACCTGTAAATCCATTAGTACAAAGAATATACAATTAATTGGTGAATCCCAATCATGATACTGTCGTCATTAACAAGTTAATCGCCAATTTACTCGATATTTGATTCTCAACCTAAATCGCCACTTAGGCCGCGTGACCCGCTATATGGGCTTCACTGCTTGCTGTAGCTTTATGCTCTGAGGACCTCAGTATGGGTCTCGCATTGCATTGCCTTATATGGGATATTACATGTTATCTCTTAAATGCATATTGTAAGTATTAAAAAAAAAGTTGTGACCCAGGAAAAAAAATTTTAATTGGGCGATTAACATGTTAAACAACAATTAGATTAGCCACAGTCCAGGCAGGTAGTAAAACAATTTGTTTTATAAACACTCATTAGGTGCATCATATTACTCTATGAAAGCCAATCTATCAGTATAAATTTGCGGGAAAATATAGATTTTATCATCATGTTCAGTTTTGGTTGAATAATATTGTTCTACATTTTTTCAGAAACTATTGAAGAATAATGAGATATGGCAAAAATTAGTAAATCTTCTGTTGCAGGTAAGAATTATTGTTATGCTATAGTTCCAAAATATATGTAATTTATAGAAAAAAACATCCATACAAATGCTGTTATTTCATTGTTCAGGTCAAGAACAATATGAGGATATTTACATTTGCCAGCCCACCACTTTTGGGACACCTACAAGAAATAAAATTATCATTTTTACCCAAGGTATGAATAGAAAAAAACCTAGGATTGTTAAATATACCTACCAATTTGTTAATTCATATCACTAAATGAAAACTGGAGAAATTATATTTTCAGGTCAGGTCATGAAAGGTGTGATGCTAGTTATATATGCCAGCCGTCTACTTCCACATCTGAACAAGAAATTCACTTTGGGACACCGACAAGGAATACAATAAGCATCACACAAGGTATGTTTAGAAACTTTATATTGTTAAATATGCCTACTAATTTATTAATTTAGATCACTAAATGAAAACTAGAGAAATTATATTTTCATTTTATTTTTCAGGTCATGAAAGGTGTGATGATAGTTATATATGCCAGCCATCTACTTCCACATCTGAACAAGAAATTCATTTTGGGGCACCGACAAGGAATACAATAAGCGTTACACAAGGTATGTATAGAAACGTTATTTCGAAATCATTATTTTAAAAGTTTATTTTTGTTTTTCCCTACCTATCCACCTGGTGAGCTTGAAGTTACTACTTGTTGAATGATATTGAAATCGATTTTTCTAATGTCTAGATAATGTTTGATTATTTCTTTCAGAATCGAAAACTAAGAAGAGTGAACTGAAAGATCTCAAAGTTGGTCGTCAGTCCCTCTTAACTCCCAAAGCCAGACATCTATATGGTAGAGTCATTGATTCTTCGTAAATGCTGGCACGGTTGAGCCGAAAACTATCCTCAAATCGAATAATTCCAATGACACTAGTAGTCCTGCCCAGATTCAGTTGGATTCTTGTAAACCAAATTCATCAACAAGTTTATTACCGAATGGGATATTTCAAAATTTGTGGCTGCAAACTGCTTGTGCATTTATTTCAAATTCTGGTTATTTCAGAATGAAAGATAATTTGATACGTTTTGTTATCGATGGGGGTGCCCAATTAACTTTCATCAAGGAAGATATATCAAGAAAATTCAACTTACCGATCATTGGTACACATAAAATAAGCATAAATTCTTTCGGATAAAAAAGGAGCCCCAATTAGTAACCGATTATCAGTAATTTTTTAAAATATAATATCGATTAGTGCTATTGAAATTCCCCAAATTTGTTTAGACACACTTTTAACTCCAACTACTGCAGATTTCTGCAATAGAAATGTTTCGAAATCTTTCAATTTAGCGGATGCCAGGATTGAAGGAATTGAACCAATCGAAGGCATAAGTATGCTTGTAGGTGCGGACAATTATTGGGCTCTAGTTACTAGCGAAACTGAAAAGATTTCGGAGAGATTGACAGCTGTCAATACTGAATTTGGTTGGACCCTACATGGTCCAGCTTCTATCGATTCGTTTGATGTCAATCAAAATATTGTTACGAATCGATTGACATAAAAAAGTTTTGGAATTTGGAAACTTTGGGTATTAGGGATCATGAAGAAATATCAAACGAATTTACTCAGAATTTCAGTAAAAATAATACTGTCATGAGAAGAAATCGATACGAGGTTTCTTTACCTTGGAAAAATCATAATTTTCCTGGTGCCCTAGCTCATGTGAAAAGTTTAACATCGAAATTGATCAGGAACTCTGCCTTATTTGAGTACGATTCTGCAGTGCGCGAGTACATCATATCAGGTTGTGCGGAAATGACGGGCGACGTTTTGGTTAGTTCCATGGACATTCCTCAAAATATAACCTATCTGTATTTTATGCCACATCGACCAGTTTATCGCGAAGATAAAACGACGACAAAATTACGGGTGGTATTCGATGCATCCGCGCATGCACTTGGATTCGCCTCTTTAAACGAACTGCTCAATCCAGGTGAAAATTTAATACCGGACATTGTGACAATTTTGATGAACTTTCGCGTTGGTAACGTTGCAGTAATTTCGGACATTGAAAAACTCCTATAGTTTTATATGGTATTTCAGTGAATTGCCAGATGTAAAAAATTCGCCAAATCTAACAAGGTTTCGAATGACGCGAGTTACCTTTGGTGTTACGAGTAGCCCTTTTTTCCTTGCTGCAGTTATAAAGCATCATCTTTTGATTCAACCAGAAAAGTACAAGGTAACCTGCGGAACTCTGGATAATTCGTTTTATGAAGATGACTTGGTTCTTTCACTCAAAACACCAAACGAAGCGGAACAGATATACCAGGAATCTACCCAAATAATGTCAGGAGCTGCAATGAAATTGAGAAAAGGGTGTAGTAATGATGAAATTCTTCGAAATATGTTTGAAAAAGACAATGTTGCAGAAATATCTAATAATCGAAAAGTTTTGGGTATCCAATGGCATATTAATTCAGACGAATTTTCTATTGACATCAATGCGGTCCTCGATTTGGTTAAATCTCAGGAACAAAACGAAACTTTCTGAGGATGGTATTGGACATTTATGATCCCGTGGGTTTTATAAGTCCTTTCACTATCCGAATGGAAATATTGCTCCAATCAATCTGGAAATTGAAACGTGGATGGCATGAGTTGCTACCAGGTGGTATACTGGAAATATGGATTGCTTGGAGCAGAGAAATTTTTGTTTTACAAGATTTCGTGGTTCCAAGATGTGTTGTGGCATTTCCACATGATAATTCACAGTTACATATTTTTGCTGATGGTAGTCCTCGTGCTTATGGAGCTTTGGTATATATTCGATGTTAATTTGAATCGCAGATCACAGTTAATTTGCTTATGGCCAAAAATAGAGTTGCTCCAATAAAGCAATCAAGTAATGACTCACTAACTCTTCCTAAATTAGAATTGACAGCTAGTCTTTGTGTTTTCCGGCTGTCAAAATATATTGAAGAAAAGTTGTCCATAGTTACCAACCAAATATCCATTTTGTCAGACTCAAAAATAGCTTTATACTGGATTAGGGGTGATCCATCCAGATGGAAACCCTATGTAGCCAATAGAATGAATCAAATCAGGGAACTTTCGAATATGATCACATTTTGGAAAAGAAGAGAGTCTCTGTTGGAACGGTTCTGTAAATTCTGGATATCAGAATACTTGCAACAGCTTCGGTCAGCCCATTTTACAATATTCAAGAGATCTTCCGGATTTAGAGTTGGGCAAGTTGTATTATTGTACGAGCAAGGCTTACCGAGACTTCTATGGAAATTGGCTCGGAAAAAAGAAGTTTTTCCAGGAAGAGATGGATATGTAAGAGCGTGCCTTATTCGTCTTGGAAATGGAACATTATTACGAAGACCTGTACAGTTATTGTACCCTTTGAAAATTGAAAATGACATCATTTTCGGCCCCGGGAAGGATGTTAAAAATTCTAATCAGGAAGAAATAATTTATTATCTCCCTGTAACTAAAGATAAAAAGAGATGTTGACAGTTAATCAAAAAAAGATGCCATGAAAAATAATGAATGAGTTTTCTTATTTTGATAATATATTTTCGTATTCAGTGAATATTCGTTAGTTTCCAATCAGTTTAATAAATAACGAGTCATTGAAGTGTTTCACGAACCCCGGTTTTTGGCAATGAAAGGTTTCCTGCTTTAGCTGATCATGTAAAAGTGTTCATGGTGAAAGGGGTATATCGCCAGTGGAAGCAACCAATCTGTTTCACCTTAGAATTGACAGCTATCTTTGTGGTTTTCCGGCTGTCAAAATATATTGAAGAGTTGTCCATAGTACCAACCAAAATTCACTTTGGTCCGACTCAAAAAAGCTTTTACTGATTAGGGATCATCGCAGATGGAAACCCTATGTACCAATAGAATGAATCAAACTCAGAGACTTCCGGAATGTCCATTTGGAAAAAAGAGAGCTCTGTTGGAACAGATTTAGAGTCTATAAGAACGGCTAAAGGAACTTTAACCTAACTTGTGTTACATCCCTACCTAGATGTTTCTAGTTGGTTCGGCTCTGGGAAAAATTTCAATTCTCCTATTAGAAAATTAATGTAAACACCCAAAGCTACTGGAATTCATGTCAACATCATGCATAAACTATAAGGATTTCTATATCACAAAATGGGTGGAAAGCTCGTTGATGGTTTCTTGTAAAAGTACGGAAAGAAACCAAAATCGCGATTGGAAAAACCACGTCATTTTTAACAGGCACGTAAATCTCCTAGATTTCTGGTCCAAGTTCATTTATCGACAAAAAACGCCTCTTCTTAAATGGGCACAAATTCAGATCTAAAAAGACACGATGAAGCTTTCTGCACAAAGTCTGTTGCGATTAGCGAGAGAAAAAGTGAAACTAAAACAGATGTTAAAATTTTCGAGATCCAGAAGTTGAGTATCGTAAGTGAAATTGTGAATAACTTGTATTTGAGCTATGGTTTCATTTATTTAATTATCTGTCGTGGCATTTACATCTTAGTTCGAGCATTTGCCAAAAAATGTTACTTCTGCATTTATTATTATTACATTTGGTTCAATTATTTGCTGGGAGTTTAATATTATTGCTTGTATTATTATTATTTCATTTATTTAATTATCTGTCGTGGCATTTACATCTTAGTTCGAGCATTTGCCAAAAATTTTAGTAATTATAATTGTTGGGTTATGTTTTCAGTTGTTTGAGTTCAGGGAAAACGCCGAATGCAAACAACTGACTCGAAAGTTACATCACCTCAATCAGTAATTTCAGTTTTCCATTGTCTTAGTTCAGGGAAAACGCCGAATTAAGCCATTGTCGTATAAACAAATTACATAACAACAATTCTTGTTCCCGCTGGTCAGATTCAGGGACAAACCAAATCAGAACAACGGCGGCGATATATACGAATAATTAAAAGTTGATTTGTCCTGGAAAATACGTGCAGAGCAAAAGTTCACGAATTTTACAAGTTATAAACATATTCAGGAGGAATAATAAATTTTCCGATTCGAGAAGGTGATTTGGTAAATAAGGGTTATTGACTCCATTAAGGGACTGTAAGTTATTTTATATTACGAAAACCCTGCGATACTTTGTCCTCTGTATCCACGCCCAGTTGTTAACATTGTTTAAGCTCAGGGAAATCGCCGAGCATAAACAATAGTTAAACAAAGCCAAATATATAAATCTTGTTAACAAGAAAAGTCGTAGCAAAAAGGGCCTATTTTAAGGAACAGAGGAAAATATACAGCCGGGATTATTGCAAACGTGAAGCTTAGGTAATAACAAGTGGAACGTAGTATTCAATTTTGTTTTGGGGTTGACAAGGGGAAGTCGGGAAGGTAAAACCAGTTGCCTACAAACTTGAAAAATCACTTTCTGAGTCAGTCAGTTAACCGTGTTCAGGAAAAAAATAGTGCTATTCATATTATTTCATTTATTCCCTTAATTGCCGTGAATTTTCATTTCATTTGGTCAGTTATATACCGTGAATGTAAATATAATTTCGATACTATTATATAAATAGGATTATACGTATATATTACCCCTATTCAGAGGTGGCCAGACCGATATTGTTTAGATTGAAGCAAACATAATTGCATATGAAAATTGTTGTGACAAATCGTATTGAGCACTGAATATACAGTTGATTCAATACATATTACACACTGTGTTTACATTCACAGCAGACGTATTTAGTCAAGTTGTGAAAAAAAAATAAGTAAAAAAAAACAAACAAAGACATTTCTGTCTGTCTGTCTGTCTCTTTGGGAGACATATAAGCAATCGGCGTTCAGTATCCAAAAATTGTACTTGAAGCCTACAGTATTTTTCAGAGATTCAAAAAGTGTCAACATACCAGACCCCTGAACGTTCCGTATCTCCATCTGTAGCTACCCTAGTGCGTGGAGAAAACCACTATAAAATCTGGCGCCCGAAAATTTGAAATAGAGAAAGGAAAATATTTCCTGCCTAAAATTCTGGCGTCATAAATAACGTGACTTCCTAGGAGTTTGAGGGCTATTAAAACAGACCCTAGAAAAACACGTCACAACATAAAAATAGATTTCTTGTTAGAATATTCTGCTCCCCACTCTTTAATTTCTAGCAATCCCATCATGCCAAGGTTGTACGGACTTCAAAAGATACACAGGACGATACACCAATTAGACCAGTAGTAAGCTTCACCAAAACACCAGTATCAACTTCAGCCTTTTTCACTAGCAAAATTATTGAAGCTTCAAAAGATTCAAGCCCACAAACTCGGTAACTAATACCCTAGATCTAATATAGAGACTCAAAAACGTAGATATACCAGCTGAGAACTGCACGATGATATCTTTCGATGTATCCAACCTATTCACCTCAGTCCCAAAATCACAAACACTACCCTTAGTCGAGGAAATTTATTTAATATAGATGGTGACTGTACGACCCACATTCTGACTCTTTTTAATTTCTGTCTTTCACAAAACTTTTTCGTTTTCAATAACAAATATTATCAGCAACCAGAAGGCTGGGAAGGCTGCTATGGGAAGTTGCTTTCCAGTCAACACAGGAAATATACATTTCAAGTCCGAATTCAAGGCGGAATATCCGTGAACATGGAACGTACATCCATAAGATATTCCCTCACGGACATATATAGGATATCCTAGGTGGATTTCCTAAAGCTTCCATAGGATTTCCATTCAAGACCTATTATGGATATCCGCACCAAGTTACTTTTCAGTCATCCAAAGGATATCTATTCAAGACCAATTGTGGAAATTCAATATTTAAGTCATCAGTACAGTAGGAATACACAAGATCGTATTAATGAAATGTATCAAATCAAAGACGAACAACATAATTGATGGATAAATGGAAAAATGTAGAGTTGGCAACCAATGGCATCCTGAAGTTAGTATATACACATCAATTACTGCCACTTTGGTCAAGTTCTGATAATAACTTGCAATGAGGAGCAAAATATTAATCTACTAGTGGGAATAGAGATTCCGTTGAATGAAAGTAACTCAGACCACACTTACACTATCGCATACTACTTTCTGGTTGGCTAGAATGGCTCATTTTAATGCATAGACAATCAGAAAACAGTACTCCGAAAGCCAAAACGCCTTTTTGTGAATACCTCATTAGAAAACTCAGTTTTTCTCCTTTCACTCTTCAGCGTTTACATTTCACATCTCTTTTCAAATAGGTTATTTCGATTCCAAAAAAGTGTGGTGTAGTCTAGCTTAAACAAAGATGGAAGTATCTACTGCATCGTGTTGAAAACAGAGACGACACATTTCTAGTGTAGCTCAGTGCTACACCGGGGCTACCCTCGATGCAAACGAAAGAACATAATAATGGCGGGTTTTTGAAAGTCACGTGACGGTCGCTGCCGGCCACGCCACAACGGTTTGTTGTTTGTATTGGTATTGCTTTCTCTCATCGTTTTGCAACCTACTTGTTTTTTGTTATATTGGTTTTGGCGAGTTTTAAAATACACCTGTTTGAATTCATCAGTGAAAGTGAAGAATTACGGTTAGCATAGTAAACATATTTACGAAGGTAAGTGGATCGAATTTGATTCATAAGAAGGATCCTATTCGCGCATTTTATTCATTATAATTATCGTATTTATTTGTGTTGTAGTGATTTTGTTTGTGTAGAACCATCTTTGAGAATATCGAAATATACCCAGTGCGTGTGTGTGTGTTAAGAATAGCCGGCGACACACACAGGTACTTTTGAACGCTCTTGGCTCGTTGCATATCGGCACGCGGATCGAACTCGTATGTTAAGGGGGAAAAATACCCACGCTCTAAGTACGCACGCCTCGCGCGACGTCCAAGATAACAGTTAAATATTTTTCGCGTGTGTGGAGCGTTGTTATTGTTTTGTTCAAAAATTTTGTAATTTTATCATGGCAGACACAAGATTTTGGAGTAAGGAGATTTTAACGCAGTTTATAGAAATATATAGCATCCAGCGCTCTGGATGATGAAAGGCAAGGATTATACCAATAAAAATTTGAAAGACAAAGGTCACCGTGAATTAATTGAATTGTGTAAGCAAGTTATAATAAACCCCGATGAGAATTTTGTTTGTAAAAAAATTCAGTCTATACGAAGCTGCTTCAGAAAAGAACTAAAAAAAGTGGAACAATCCAAAAGAAGTGGAGCTTCTGAGGATGATGTGTATACACCAGCCCTTTGGTATTTTGATTTACTACTTTTCACACGAGACAGTGAAACATGTTCTAGTAGCATATCAAACTTGGATGATCAAGAAACCTCTGATACTTTTCAAGATCTACGAAATGAAATTGATAAAGAGACAGAAACACAAAAAGAGACTGGAGACGAAAAATCCGACATAGAAGAAGACGAGCAAAGAAAGGAAATGCAGAATGTTTCATGGGTAATTTTTATATTCAGCAATGTTTGTTGAAAATACATATTTAGGCTTTTCCTTTTCTCAACATATCATCTTGAGAAATCTACCTTACCTACACCATTAAAATACTCTAGATATTTTTCTCTGTTAGTTTTAGCTTCTGGGCATACATTCCTGTTGTTATGGAGAGATAAACCAGTAAAATTATCTTCATTTTGGTTCCTATTTGTTTCCAATAGTTCAGTCCTGTCTTTATCACAAGCAGTCCCAAATGCGTAACGAGAACTTTTTTTCAACAGATAATTATGAAGAACACATATGGCTAGTACAATATAATTTATTTTCTCAGGGTGTACACTGATGGCCGTATGTAGAATTCGAAATATTGAAGCTATGAGACCAAACTAAATTTTCGACAATATTTCTTCCTCTAGATAGTCTATAATTAAATATCCGCCTGTTATATGTTAGTTCTCTCTGGGGAAAAGGTTTCAATACATGTTTGTGTAATGCAAATGCTTCATCTCCTATAAATATTGAATTAAACCATATTCATTTTCAACATTGTCGAACAAACTAAGAGCACTATTTTGCAGGATTTCATAGAAGCGGGTATATTCTATAACTCCTCCATCTGATAGTCTTCCATTTTTACCAACATCAACAAAGATAAATTCTCCTTTAGCGTTAACTAAGACCATAAGCACTATGCTGTAAAATCCGTTATAGTTGTAATTCATAGCACCAGTGCCAGGTGGTGGCTGAATTGTGATTTGCTTCCCGTCTAATGCCCCTCCACAATTAGGTACTTGCCAGCGGTCTTTGAAATCTTTAAATTTGCATTTCCATTCTTCTTATTTACACTGAAATTGAAAAAAAAAATATACATTTAAGTTAAAAAAAACAGTTACTACGTATAAAATTATTTAATTTTGAAACTCATTTCTTTTACAGAGTCCCGATCCCAAAAAAAAGAACTGTTAATAGCAGATTTATAACAAACCCACAGTCAAAAAGATTTAAAACTTCAAAAGATGAGAAATCGGTATTTATGAGAACATGTATAGAAAGTTTAAACAAAGAAGAAGATTACCATAAATCATTTGGTGGTAAGTAGCAGCAAAGCTGAAAAAATAACGAGAAACAACAGATATATGCAGAAAATTTGATAAACCAGATATTTTCAAAGGACAATTAAATACATCCTCTGAGAATACTACTATTATCGAAAATGTAATTCAACCGTACATGCCACAAGGAACTTTTATAGCATCAAGTTCTGCCAGTAGTATATATACTTCAACTCCAGAACCATCCCCAGACTTGTCAGATGCCCGAACATATATTCATACGTTTCTATAATTTTTTTTATTTTCTCATTAATTTATTTTCAGTTCATTGGAGGAAATATAGTATTCTATGCGTTTACTGGGATAACTTATAATTTTTAGAATGTCTATTTCATTTACGATTAACAAACATAATTAAACAATTATTAACTTACCTTCAAGTATTCTTTCTTCAAACACTCGTATATAGTCCCACATGTTTCCGGAATAATATATCCCAAAGCTTGGGCGGAAATTGCAGTACTGAATTTTAAATCTTCATAGTTACGGTCCGTTGCTAGAAACCTAAGTGTTGCACTCAACCGAGCTTCGGCTGATACCGATTTTCTTATTGGTGTGTCTTGTCTCATCAAATATGGCCTTAACACACCTAGCAATTCATCAAAAGTTTCACAATCCATTCTCAAATATTTTTGAAGTCATCTGGATCGTTTAGTCGTAATTCACTCAACAGATTTAAGTGTGTGTATTTTTTTCTTTTTTTTAGCCAATTTTTTCCCATTTTCTCCTATTTCTTCCTTGGTCTATGATTCCAACATACGTTACAGCCATTGCTAAATTTTTTTTTGTTATCCATTTCTCCGCCACCGTCGATCACACCAAAATATCAAACACGTTAGAAATCCAAGCTCGCGCTAATTTTGATCAAGTATGTCAATATTTCTCTCCATAAACACACATTTTTGGTATGTACGTCAAAGACTCTCATCAAAGTATTGCCATTTAATATTTTCGTTGATGGACAACAGCGTTCTTGGTTCGCCACAGACTTGGCTCGCATGCTTTGCATGGGCCATGCTAAAACCTTCCCTAAGACCCCATGTGTGTGGCCGACTATTGTCTGATTCTGGGGTCGAGCATGTTATAATGGTAAGTTTAACAATGAAGATAAGTGGGCTCAAAAGTATAAATCCATATCTTCCTCATTTAGGCATTGATGGATAGACCAGTCAATCATTTCAGTGAATCAGACTCTACAAACTCTTCGAAGAGCCTGTTTTCCTGATTCTGACGAAGGAGAACCTAGGAGGAAGCGTGCCAAAATCGAAAATTATGTGGAGAAAACTGTGAAGGAGTATAATGACGATGATTTCAAGTCTCAGTTTCGCATATCACGAACGACAACATACGAAATCATAAGTAAGTATGCATACTCTTCGTGAGAGATTATATTTTAAATCTATTGAAATTTCAGGTCTCTTCGAACATTCGGATTTCAATCCTGTTTATCCTGCTGGACGTCTCACTGTTACCGCTGAAAAAACAATGTTATTATCTCTATGGTACCTAGCCAATAGAAATTCTTTCGGAGAAGTTTCGGATAGATTTGGGGTTAGCCTCCGCACTGCTCACAATTGCCTGAACCGTGTTTTGGATTTTCTATTTTCCGTGAAAAATGAATATATTTGGCGCAACTACCATCAGAAACTTAACATGTCCCGGACTTTTGCTAAAAGTAATGGCATTCCTGGTGCGATTGGTGCCATTGATGGCAGTCACATTGAGATCCCCAAACCTGAAGAAGATCAGGATTCATATTTAAACAGGAAAGGTTATCATATTATTACAGGGAGTTGTAGACAATAATACAAAATTTATTGATGTATTCTGTGGGGAGCCTGGTTCATTACATGATGCAAGATTATTAAGATCAGCACTTTATGCAAAAATTTTGGAAAATCCAGGTTTTATTGGTGAATTTTTTTTATTGGGTGTTTCAGCATACCCCAATTCAGATTGGATTGTAACACCATTTCCGGACACAGGGTTTTCGAGCGAAAAACAGAAGCTTTTCAATAAACGTCTTTCATCGAAAAGAGTAGTTGTTGAGAATGCCTCAAGGGGCGTTTTCGAAGACTGAGAGGTCTGGAAAACTTTGATTTCAACTTATGTTCAAAGATAGTCCTAGGATCATGTACCCTAAATAATATATGCTTAGATGAAGACATAAATGCAGTGGAGGATATTGAGGAACTTGATGAAAACCAACCACCAAATGTACCATTCCGTCGTATTCTTGGTATGCAAGATGAAGTTGGAAAAAATGTAATCGGCAACAGTTAGTCTTTAAGAAAATGTTCAATTTATAAAGGTTTTTTATTTTTCCAAATGTCAATAAAATTTACAGAAATGTGTTTATTAATAAATAAATAACAAAACCCTACTTTTAATAAAAACAGTCAAACTCAAATGAAACAACTCAACGAAAATAGGAATCATTCAATAAGAAAATATAGATAAATATTCTAGAGAAAAAATTAATTACAAAACAGCTGAACTAAATTATCAAAAATACTAAATATAGTTTCAAACATGAAAACAAAATAGGTTGACTCTAAAATAAAAAACTTGAAAACTTGATATTAATGATTGGGAAATACACAAACAAAATAGGTTTACTCTAGAAAATATTCTAATGTTTCAAAGAGTAAAAAAATAAAAATATAACAAAGTCCACTAAGGAAAGCTAAAATAATCACAGCAAAAAAAAAGGATTGTTCAATACAACTTAAAAAAACTCAATCTGAATATCAATGTTTTGAAGAGAGTAAAAAAATAAAATATCACTACGGAAAGCTAAAATAATCATCAAAAAAAAGGTTGTTCAACACAAAATAAAGAACTTGAAAACTTAATATTAATGATTGGGAAATAGGTTTACTCTAGAAAATATTCTGTTTCAAAGAGTAAAAAAAAATCATAACAAAGTCCACTAAGGAAAGCTTAAATAATCACAGAAAAAAAAGGGTTGTTCAACATAACATAAAAACTTAATCTGAATATAAATGTTTCAAAGACAGTAAAAAAAATAAAATATCACAAACTTCACTGAGAAAAGCTAAAATAATCAGCAAAAAAGGTTGCTCAACACAAAATAAAAAACTTGAAAACTTAATCTGAATATTAACGATTGGGAAATACTTTTATAGGGATTATTTGTGCGTTTTATTTTTCAGATATTCTTCTAAAACCTCAAGTTTTCTCTTATCAATTTCATTTAGTTCTTTTTCTATTAAACACCTTTCTTCATGCCTTTTTTGGCGCTTCTCATACTCTTCTCTCTTCAAATTTATATATTCATTTTTCAATTGTTTTTCACTTAACCTCTTTCGTTTCTTATTGGAACTGGGATGTTCATAATTTTCATTACTTCTGGGAGGTTCAACTTCGGATTCTTGTCCGTCAGTTTCTCCATCATTATCATTCTTCAGCCTCTGTATTCTCTTCAATGGGTGTTTCCAAACCATTTAGGGCATGGTGACACTTATTTTTAGGGTGATTACCAACAATATCATCAATTATTTAATAAAATAAAAATCTGGATGGTCCTTGTCCAGTTCTGTTTTTAATGTCTTTCGCTTTGGTGTAGCTTCTTAATAACCCTTTCCACTTGTTCTGCACGTTTTTCGTATCTACAGCGAACCCGGCACTTATTAAATCATTTGATATATATATATATATATATATATATTCGAAGATGTGTTTCCTTTTTCGAGTATCATTGAAATCATTATAATATGTTGCCATAGAATGAATAAGGGAGATTGTTTGCTCATAACTCCAAACGTTTGTGAGTTTGGAGGAACGTTTACAGAGAAGGAATCCTCTAAATCCATACTATTTGTAGATTTTGTATGTACTCCACTAGTGGAAGGTTTATTATTGTTACTCTCTGTTGATTTCTCTACTGCCGCAATTATTCTGGCATGGACTAATAATGAATTGGCAAATTCGTTGGGTATCTGAAAAAGATTAAATTTCAGTCATACCAGATAATGCTCTATCATAATCATCATGGCTTACAAGGATATTATAAGTCATGACGTTTTCAAATTCATTGATTTGCAAGTTTTTATTATTTTCGTTCATTTTTCCTAACTTTTCTTTACAGAACACCTAATGTTTTGATTCTCGAAAATAAACATTGAACTAAACATAACCAAAAAGGGCTTGTTGCACCATGTTTGATGATGGTGCAAGAGGGGGCAGGGGAAGGTAGTTGGTGAGCACAGGGGCATGTTTCGTGCCCCGGAGGAGCTCCGGTGTTACCCACAGTGCCAAATAGAAAGCCGCTATTTCCGCTTGTTAAAGAACGTTTATTCGAAATTTTTACTGTTTTTATTGTGTTTAGAATGAAATATTGTGACAATAATGGATCTGACCAAATATTATTCCAGTTTAATGGATGTTCATCGGGACCGGTATAAAGAGAAAAAAAATCTTGCATTTCACAACAGCGCAATATAAAGGCAAGTTATGGGAAGAGCCGTTATACAGGATCCCACGATTCCAGCAGGAGTCAGCAGGAATTAGACACCTCACCGACTTCAATAAAACCAAGAGGAAGGCATTCTCTCGAGCTTTTTGCTACTAGATTTTGAACAGTTAACTTGTATTTCATGTACTTAAAGTTCCTTCTGAAATAAAATTGTTTTTTAAAAAGTCATTTTCCGAAATCGAACTTATTTTTGGCGCAGTCGTTGTAGGATTTCGTCTAACGGTTTTGACGACAAAAATCGCGTTGAACCGGTCTGTTTCTACAGTTTGTGGACGAAAACGGACATTTCGTGAAAGTGACCAGAGAAGACAATTCAGAAGTATTCTGCGACCGAGGACAACATCGCCCAAGTTCCAGAAACCTGGTAGAGGACCAAATCGCCAAAACCAGCCATAATTTTAAGAATTCCAAGGACCAGGGACGGACTCGCCCAAATCCCATTGGAGTAGGATAAGTAAAAGCAATGAAAATCATCATATTACTGTGAGTTATTTTTGCTCTCCTTTAGTGCATTTTTCCTATTTTTATTTGTAGTCGTATATTTGCTATTTCCACATTTATTTTATTTTTTACGAATTCCACAAATTTTGTTTTGAATTTATTTTTATGTCAGAAACCGATATAAATAATTTAGTCGATTTATTTCAAAACTCGCTAACTACCGGAAATTCAGTTGAACCTATCAATATGGCACGCCCAGTAGATTATCAACTTTTGAAATTGTATGTTGACGTGATTCCAAGTTATGAAGGAAACCCAAATACATTAGGTATTTTTTGGACAGTTGCGAAAATTTAATAAGAACTTTTTATGATCAAGCTCATCCTCAAATCAATACATACATTTTGCGAGCTATCATTGGCAAGCTAACTGGTAGGGCTCTCAGCCTCATTGGTTCACGAATAGAATTAAAAACTTGGGAAGAAATTAAAAATGCTATTGAACTCAGTTTCGGAGATCAGAGAAATATTGATTGTTTGATACAAGATTTGATTGCTTTATTTCCATTCAAAAATGAAGCTCCTTATAATTTTGGTATGCGTTGTCAGGACGCAAGAAGCCTCATTATATCAAAATTAAATTCATCAGGTTTGAACGCAGCTGAAGTAAATATTAGGCTCAAAAATTACAGTGATTTAGCTCTGAAAACATTTATTAGAGGTTTAAGTGGTCAACTCCAAAATAATGTGCGACTAAGAAATCCTGATAGTTTAGAAAAAGCCATGTCTCTTGTTATAGAGGAAGAAAATTTTCTTTATAGTCAACATAGAGGAAATTCCTTGAATTCACAAAACTCATTCAAACCATTGCAAAGAGTGACACCAGTCAATCCAAAAACCAATAATCAGATACAACCATTCAATACACCCAGATTCACCTCCACATATCAAAATAATCAGCCCAATTTTCAAAACAACTTCCAACAATCAAATTTTCAGAGACCACCATTTCAGAATAATTATCAAAGGCCATCCTTCCAAAATAATCCCCAGAGACCACCCTTTCAAAATAATTTTCAGAAGTCACATTTTCAAAACAACTTTCAAAGGCCAACAATGCCCCATCAGACACAATTCAGACCAAATAATTTCGACCCAAAACATCCATACTTTCTATCAAGACCCAATCAATACCAAAACCAACCACAATCAATAAATCAAAATGAGCCAGAACCCATGGACACTTCTGTCCGGTAACACCCGAATGCAACACCGAAAAACATGGACTTCAACCGAATTATTTTTACAAGATGTCAAGCGACCCGAAAATCAAGAAAACAAACTGACCTACCGTACTCACAACAAGAGTATGAATACGATAATGAAATGATGAACTTGAAAATATCCTGACCTACCGTACTCACAACAAGAGTATGAATACGATCCGCAGATATCAAATTCCGCTCATACAAATTTTCACTTGGCAGAGACTTCACACGATCCCAACATAATCAACTTGAATCTTATGGATATAAAAGCAAATTTACCACACATTTTTATTCCTGAACTGAATGCAAATTTTTTAATTGATACAGGGAGTACCAGAAGTCTGATGAATCCAAACTTAGCTAGGAAATTTTATACCCAATTCATTCTCAATGAAGATTTCAATATACAAACTGCCCATGGCATGAGCTATCACAATGAAGTCATAAATATCCCAATTTTCAAAATTTTTAGAATTAGTGGCGTACTTAAATTTCATTTATTTAAGTTCAGTGAAAATACGATGGACTGATTGGTATTGATCTGCTTTATCAGCTCAATGCTTCGCTAAATATGGGTACCGAATATGTTATCACCCATTCGTCGAAATTCTATTATTTACAAAATACAAACGGGATGCCCTAAAGCAGAAAAGCAAACAATTGTTTCGAAATTGCAAACTACAATTTGTTGGTTTCCCCAAGAACATCAAAAGTAGTCAAACTACCAGTGAATCGAAAGAAAGAAACATCAAATACAAACGTGGATGCCCTGTCTCGAATTACCATAAATGCCTTAGAAACTGAATCAGTCATTAACAACCCCGGAGATATCGTCCTAGAAACCCTAGATTACCTCCGACAGCTTGCTGAACACCCAGTTCAAGACAAACATCCCACGACATCACGAGAAATTGATAAACCCATAGAAAATACTATTTCATGCGACAGACCAACAACGTCACAAAACATAAACAAACCTGAAAAAACGATTAAGATCATTTCAGATGTACAAATCAAACCTCGGAACAATATCGAAAATAATGACACTAGGTCATCGACCCAACATTCCACTATCAACGAAACGACGAATAACGGAATAAAAATTTTAGATGAAATCATCAATAATAAGGTCAATCAAATTTTGGTTTTTCCTCAACCTTATCATAGATTGAAAATTAACTCTGAAAACTACTTACACCATAAAATAATCACCCTCGAAATTCCAGAAAATAATAACGAAGATCTCACAATTGAATTTCTGAGAGACTACAACACATCTGATAAAACGTATTGTATGTATTTTCACACTGATCATCTTTACAATAGCTTCTTCAATAGAACATACATTCAACATTTTCCGCAAAACGGACCAAAATTGATAAAATGTACAGAACGAGTAAATACCATGACCGATAGAGACGAACAAATTCTTCTTATGAAAAACCATCACGAAAGTAAGACAAATCATCGTGTTATCAGTGAAACTTTAGAAATACTTGAACGCAACTATTATTGGAAAGGTATAAAAAAATCCATCACAGAGTATATCAATTCGTGTGAAATCTGTCAGCGTACTAAGTACGCTTCAAAAGCGTTTCAAATCATTCACGTAGATCTTTTCTTTACGACAAGCCTACCAGAGATACAAGGAAAAACAGCCATTCATATAATCAAAAAATATAAAAAATCTGTCTAAGAAAAAAAAAAACTGTAATAAAAAAATAATAAATTTGGCCCATACGAAATCACAAAAATTTTAGAAATGAATCGTGTCGAAATCACTAGTAAACTAAAAAAAAAATAGAAAAGAAATAGTGCACATCAAAGAGTTGAGAAAACCCCCTCTTGTTACAGGTGCTTCTTCTATGCAAGTCAACTGACCTACCCTAAATTCCATGACCTTTCCAAAAACCCTGGTTTACTTACTCTCAAACTTGGCAATGCCCAAAATAAAATTGATTATTGGTCTTTTGTTCAAATATTCGATATTACCAATATTGGCGAAGAATTTCAATCTCTCCGAATAAAATTTCATAATTTAATAACTCTACTGGAGAACAATGTTCAGAACAAAACTGAACACCTCCTCAAAATGGAATATTATAATTCATATCATTTAGCAACGAATCTTGAAAACAAAATATCACTTCAAATAAATCAGCTGAACCCTGCAAATAATCAGCCCCGACCGAAACGTGGCCTCATAAATGGTTTTGGATCTATAATTAAAACAATCACTGGAAATCTTGATGAGGAAGATGCTGAGAAGTATAATGAAGCAATCAATAGACTTTCAAATAATCAATTCAAAATTAAAAATATAGTAAATGAGCAAATAACGCTTCTTCAGAATTCTATGGATATTTTCAATAAAACCACTCAATCTCTTGCTCACAACCAATTAGCTCTCCAACTTAGAATTATACAGCTCGAAGAAATACTGAAATCAAAAGAACTCCAAAATATGGAAACATATCACTATTTTCTGATACATATTTTGATAAATCAAATGAACTACTCAAAGAAGTCAAATCAGTAAGTTACCGCTTATCGGAAAACAAACTACCTTTTGAACCAAAATTGAAAAACATTCTCAATTTCGAGAAAATTATAGAAATCAAAAGTTTTTCGAAAGGAAATCAAACAATATTTGTCATTGAAGTACCAATTGTGGAAAAAGAAAGCTACGACTATTTCCACCTTTATCCCTTACCAATCCTGCGAGAAAAAACATTCCGAACTATTTTACCACAATCAGAATTCCTCATCCTCAATGAGCAAAATTACATGCCACTCCACTCTGAATGCCAAGAAATCCAACCCGAAGAATTTCTTTGCCATGAAACTACCCCGATCCAATTGAAGGAAGATGCCCCCTGCGAAGTACAATTATTGAGATTCTCCAACAGTGTTTCCAACTGCAAGCCTATTCCAACCGAAATTAGCCAATTGAAAATACAGAAGATCGAACGAAGCAAATGGATCATCATTTCACCAGAACTGATAATAGCCAAACAAAAGTGCGGACTCAATAAAAACAATGTACCTCTGCAAGGAACTTACGTGCTAGAACTTCAACCCCAATGTGTAGTGCAGGTGAAAGACTTTCGAATACGCAGTTACCAAAATACGCGGAGTGACTTCAAAGACATTGAACTGCCAAAACTGAACATTGACATATACAAAAATGAAAATTCTCAAATCGACTTCAAACCTCTGCAATTGAACGGAATCAACCTAGATGAAGTGAAACACATCAAAACCTCTTTAGAAGTGCAACATAAAAAACTCGACGGACTTTTAGAGGACCCGGTTCACTTCAACAACATTAGTGTCTGGACTATTATTATCTATATTTTGATTTTTATTGTAATGGTGTACGTTCCAGCCCACTTTTATATAAAAAGTATCAAGAAAAGAAGACAGCCACAAAACGGCACAGAACTTCAAGAGATCCCCAGAAGCACATCTCCAAATCCTGTTGCAACCCCCAGGATTTCACTCTAAGGGCGGAGGAGTTATGGGAAGAGCCGTTATACAGGATCCCACGATTCCAGCAGGAGTCAGCAGGAATTAGACACCTCACCGACTTCAATAAAACCAAGAGGAAGGCATTCTCTCGAGCTTTTTGCTACTAGATTTTGAACAGTTAACTTGTATTTCATGTACTTAAAGTTCCTTCTGAAATAAAATTGTTTTTTAAAAAGTCATTTTCCGAAATCGAACTTATTTTTGGCATGCTCATCTACGAATTAAACAGTAACATAGTAACCCAACTACTGAATTCTTTTTGAAATCGGTGAAAATGTGCAACTCTCCAACATAAGCAAATCGGAAAAGTGAGATTGTTTTACCTCCAATGTGGACTGTCTGTAAATGTGCACGAAACCAAATTTTGAATTTTTTAATGCTACTTTTGTGGACTTTTAGGTTCTTTCATAATGAGTGTCATCTTATATACTGGATTTGCGAAAGTATTTCATAGCATAAACTTTCAGCCTGAAACGCCAGGGAAAGGCAAGGATTTGGTAAATGCCGGACATGTCATAAATGTGGAAGAGCACAGAGAGTCAGGTGTTGGCATTTTTATTAGAGCTGATGTTATTAGACAAACGTCTGTTGCGAAAAAAGAATATCTTGTGGAATTACATGTTGGTTTTGAATCTTATTGAAATGCAGTCTTTGGTAATAGGAAAAATAATTTATTTTTTCAAAATATTAATTTCAGATTAATGCTGCTCGGCAAATCATATCAGTTTCTTGTGACTGTTATACGGCAATAGTTATGAATTTAAGCATGTGGCAGCTCTTATGGAATTTGTTAATAATGACAAAAGTGAGTTGAAAACGAATCATGAACAGTTATGGGGTAAACCTAGCGCAAAGAAGCAAAAGCTCGAAAAGTATGCCAAAGGAATGTTATTTTCAGAAATGTATCCTCCACAAGGTGATTTAGAGATTGAGCAATCCGAGGTTCAGTTGTCAGAATTGAAAAATCGATCAGCATTAAAATTAATGATTTTTGAAGGCACAAAAGATGAAGTGGAAGAGTCAGTGAAAAATTTGATGAATTCTTTACTTAATAAAATAGATTTAGAAAGCAAAGAGGATTCTAAAGTATGCGTTGAAACTTTTTTAGATAAATGTACTGCAAAAAACGTGTATTCCAAAGAGCCAGTTATTCTTGGAGAATTGAAAGATTTTTATGAAAAGGTTATTAAGCTATCAAGAAACCAACTTGTAAAATTAGCCTGTGATACGTTGGTGGAATCAGAGTGTGATGAGTGGTTTAACAGTCGATATTTGAGAGTATCTGCGAGTAAAAAGGCCTATTGTATTAAAACTAGAGCAAATAAGACTGTGGAGTCACTAATCGGTGATATGTTATTTCCAAAGAAGGTCCATATCCGTGCTACTAGATATGGAAGAAACACGAGTCAAAAGCGCGAGAAATGTATAAATCGTTATTTAATGTTGATGTGATGAATGTAGGTGTCGTAGTCAGCGAAGAACAGCCGTGGCTGTGTGCTAGTCTCGATGGAGTAGTTATAGAAGTTCTAAAATTACTAAAATTTTTTAGATAAAATGTCCTAGTAGTTGCGAGAAAAAAAGTATCGTTGATTTCAGTACAAAAACATGTAATGTGCCCTATTTGAAATTTAATGGGAACAAAGCTGAACTACGAGTAAGTACAGATTACTATACACAATGCCAAGTACAAATGTACAATTCTAGTTAGATTTGTGTGATCTATTTATCTATACACCTGTTCAAAATGGAAGTATTTGCATACCTGTTAAACGCAATGAAATATTTTCAAGTAACACTGTGATAAAATGTGAGAAATTTCATTTTGAAAATGTTCTTCCTGCATTGCTGGAAAAAGTGCAAATGGACAATGTGAAGCAGGTTAGAAATCTACTATTAGTCAAACGTATAAAAGACATAGAATGCCTCCTTAAATTAAGATCTAAATAAGTTTAAGTTAAAAAAGATGTGCGTGAAGAAATATTTATATTTTTCATAAAATCAATCTATTCAATTTTATTTGTAAATTTAAAACATATGAAAGAAAATATTGAATTCAACAAAATAATAAGGTTTGATTGTTTATTCATGCAATTGATAAAATAATACAAAATATATACGTTTACGTGGACAATAAAAAATAAAATAAATCACGTGTGAAAAGATAGGCGGCTGTAAATTGGTTAGTACGCAACATATGTGTACAATATTATCAAAAAGATATTCCGGGATATTACCTAAAATTTTGTAGACTTTTGATCTCTGCATAACCCTCTCAACGTGGATTCGAACTCTTGCTATGCTATACGTGGCTTCAGTTTCTTCTTTGCTGAATTCTGTTTTTTTCCAAAAAAGGCGGCATCACGACTGTTTCCTTTTTCCTTCGCATCCAGTGATTTGCGGAAATCCTTTGTCTGCCAAAACAATGTCGCCTTCTTCTAGTAAATCTATCAAACCTGATTCTACTGACAACTGCGAATCGCTTTTTCTTCCACCAGCAACTTTGGATTTAAACTAATGAATCCAGATGAAGTGATTCCAATGAGCAGCTCAGCTGTGAAACCTTTTTTGTTATTCGAATTACAGAATATCCTGTTATCGACTTTTGAGGGACACTGAATTCTGTACAGTCTATGATTACTCGAGTATTTGTATAATTTGGCTTGAAACATTCTGGCATAGACCGCATTACAACACATTTCTTTGGCCAAAAAACTTAAATTTTGTGTGGCAGCAGATAAGTACTTCAAAACAGCAAAAAACACTCTTGACACGGTCGCTCTGTGTACGTCAAATAAAACGGCAATCGCTGAGAATGTCAGATCAGTTTTGATTCTGATTGAAAAAAGTAGAAGTCGATTTCTTTGGAAAGCTTACTATGATCTGACCCGTCATTTAATCAATTTAGTAATGAATTTAAATTCTCAAATTTCACTCCAGCAAAATCTCAAAGTTGTTCCCCTTTTTTTATAGACGAATATCCAGAAAATTCTGGAGTATTCAAGTTCTCATTTTCTAAATTGGGTCCTACACTTATATTTACATAATTCTTCGCTTCTGTGCCACACTGTTTGTCTTTAGTTTTTCTTCTATTTGGAGTGATTACTGCGTTTGAATGTTCATTTATATTCGTTTGAATTTCCACATCCCACACCTATCCCATACCTATTTGCTGCCGTAATTTCATTTACGCTTCTTTTCGGATATACGGAAGGAAATATTGTCGGTACATAACTTGGACTGTTTTCCTGTTCTGCTTTTTTATTTCCAATAAAATGATGATGAATCACATCGTTTTGGCACCCAAGCTGAACCATCAGCGCTGTGACAAATTGTTATTTGTTATGTTTTGAATAATTTATTCACAATATCGTTCCTACTTTCAACGTTTATGAAGAAGTTATGTCCACTTATCTCTTTCCTGTAGCTTATGTAATGCTGTTGTTGAAAATGTGTAAAATTTACAACTACTGTTTTTGGTAGTATTTTCGCAATCGACTACACAGCAATAACGAGGGCTCATTGTAATCAAATGTTGTGATACTACCCAACCGTGACAGTTGCCACTACGATTACCAGGAACCAGTGTTGCCAGCCAGTAAACTTTTAACGTATCGAATCGTGACTAAAAATCGTACTAGATTCATGAACTGCGTACTAGATCATCGTGTGGACTAAATGACGTGTTAGTGTGTTATTAATCTTCTTTTTACTAGGTTGTGTAGGGAAATTGATTCAATTTACCAACATTATATAATTTTCAATGGAACAAAAAAAAAACAAAAAATAAATTATTCAACTAAAACATGGACTAAAAGACATTTTTGGATCATTATGGTTCACTCAGGTTCCCTGATGATATTGGGGTTTGCGCTTCGAGAAACTATCACTTGGTTGCCAAGTGTAGCATGTCTCATTCCCTAATAATTCTTTAGCATGTAAAATAGAGTCACAAGTATCTACATCTAGTCGATTTCTTGTTTTTGTTTTCATTAGATTCAACTGAGAATACACCCTTTCGGCCGCTGCAGAGGAATGTGGCAAACAGAGAATGCCTTTAATAAATTTGGATAAATTCGGGAACATGACCTCATCCAATGAATTGTTTTGTTGGATTACATTGGTCCAAAATTTTTAAAATCTATGAATTTTCTCAGTTCATCCACTTCACTTACCATTCTCCATTCAAAATTTCACCTTCCTACGTCATTCACAAGGAAACCAGAATATTTTGAGCTATCACAAGCAATACTACCAACTTCGCCCGATAAGGCTTAACTTAGATACAAACATGAAATGAAATGCATAAAGCACACACAAAGTCGTCTTCACAAAAGGTTCTATATAAATTGAAACAATTGGTAGACCGACAGGCAAAAAATAACTACTTTCCTAGCAAATACCACGCAGAACGTTGAATGATATTCACCTGACAATCCTTGCAAACTTCCACATAAATGGATATTGTTCGCAAATGTTTCTTTCTGATAAGCTCGATTATGTTCAAATTCATGTCGTATCCGCCAAACAATCCGCATACCCGTTTCAGGCTTTTTTGACCCTCATCAGTACGGAGTAGTCACCAGTCAGAGATTCAGAGAGCTCTGGCCGAAGCGAGACACAACATAAATACACACACCATGCCCCCCTTAAGGTTGAGCGCCCATGGAAGTAAATCCCCTTCATGTTATGTGTGAACGAGATTTACTATCCACTTCCATCCTCCCCCGCTCCTCAACTCGCAAATGGCACGTTTGCGAAATTGAAATCGTACCTCCTGTGGTTTGAAGTCAGCCTCCGAGTGCTTTAAACCCTTTGTTATCTGATTGTTGTATGTTTACCTGACTTGTGCTGTGTGTGCATGGTGGTGATGTACCTGATGGGTGTGTAAGTGTATGGGTGTTGATCTTACGTGTTTTGTGTTAGGTTGTTACTCACCTGACGCGCCGGAGTGCTACTCTCGGTGGTGGACGGTCGTTTTGGTAGACTGGTCGCAAATACTTCTACTTTCTCTAAACCTGGGATCGTCCAGGTTTAGGTTCGCGTGGATGTCTTGAATCACCGGGTTCGTGTGGGTGTCCGTCTTCAGGAACGTCGCGGTGGCGTGGTTCCGAAGATGGTCGTCAATGATGTTCGGATTGACATTCAGGTCCCTGTAGATAAATCTATTCGGGACGTATCTGGGAGCGTTCACTGCCATTCTTAGGCTCACGTTTAAGAATAGCTGGATCTTGGTCCTGTATGTTTGTGCGCATTGACCCCATGCGGCGGATGCATACAGGATGATGGGGAGGAGGATGGTCCTGATAAGGAGCAGTTTTAACTGGAGGTCCATGTTGCTACTGCGTCCTATGAGGGGGTAGAGGTTCTTTCGGGCTGCTTTCGCTAGTCCGAGCCTCCGGTCTACGTGTTGCCTGAATGTCAATCTTTTGTCCAAGGTGACTCCAAGGTATTTGGCCTCGTTTGCCCATGGGATTCGTTGGTCATTCATGATGACATGTCCTGACGGTGTTGTTTGCCTTCTGGTGAAAAGTATTGCTTGGCTCTTTTCCGCGTTGATCCCGATCTTCCATAGGTTGAACCAGTCCTCAAGCTTGTCTGCTTGATCTTGCAGGTATCGGGTTACTTCAAAACAAAACATCTTTAGGCGCGTCGGAAAAGAGAAGGAATCTTTTATTTAGAATCCTATCGAGGTAGGAGAATTGTATGGAGTGTTTCTTTCTGTCACTAGGTGTCGCCGGTTAAAAGTTATCTTTTTCGACGCACCTAAAGATGTTTCAAGCTCGATGATGATTATATTATGTTGTGTCTCGCTTCGGCCGGAGCTCTCTGAATCTCTGGCTGGTGACTACTCCGTACTGAAGAGGGCCAAAAAAGCCTGAAACCGGTATGCGGATTGTTAGGCGGACACGACATGAATTAAAAATAATCGAGCTTATCAGAAAGAAACATTTGCGAACAATATCCATTTATATGGAAGTTTGCATGGATTGTCAGGTGAATATCATTCAACGTTCTGCTTGGTATTTGCTAGGAAAGTAGTTATTTTTCGCCTGTCGGTCTACCAATTGTTTCAATTTATATTGAACCTTTTGTGAAGACGACTTTGTGTGTGCTTTATGCATTTCATTTCATATCTTATCCCCTTCATATGGTTTTTTCTGTCATTAAAATATGCCAGTCGGGCATTTCGAGCCACTCCTACTGAGAAGGAATCTTTTATTTGGAATCCTATCGAGGTAGGAGAATTGTATGGAGTGTTTCTTTCTGTCACTAGGTATCGCCGGTTAAAAGTCATCTTTTCCGACGCACCTAAAGATGTTTTGAGCTCGATGATGATTTTATTTATGTTGTGTCTCGCTTCGGCCAGAGCTCTCTGAATCTCTGGCTGGTGACTACTCCGTACTGATGAGGGCAAAAAAAGCCTGAAACCGGTATGCGGATTGTTAGGCGTACACGACATGAATTTAAAAATAATCGAGCTTATCAGAAAGAAACATTTGCGAACAATATCCATTTATATGGAAGTTTGCATGGATTGTCAGGTGAATATCATTCAACGTTCTGCGTGGTATTTGCTAGGAAAGTAGTTGTTTTTCGCCTGTCGGTCTACCAATTGTTTCAATTTATATTGAATCTTTTGTGAAGACGACTTTGTGTGTGCTTTATGCATTTCATTTCATATCTTATCCCCTTCATATGGCTTTTTCTTTCATTAGATACAAATGTTAGAACTGGATCATCGAAAGCAAATCTGTTATTTATCTGTTGACATAGTTCGATATAAAAATCTGGAGCGCGTAAACGAAAATTATGGAGATCTTGTGCTGGAATATCTCCTTTTGAGATTAACAGTTCAGTCTTAGCCCCATAATATACATCTTCAATTTTCAAGAATATTCTGGGGTTGTTCGGTGAAAGGTTTCCAAGTCGTTATCAACATAAGTCTTTTTAACAAAATTACGTATGTTTTATATAACTCTTTAACACTTTTCAAGAGTACGTGAATTTTGGGTTTTTCACTTTGAAACTCGATATTCAACCTGTTGACTAATTCAAGAGCAAATGATAAAAATGAAAAATATACTCTGAATATCGGGTTTTGCAACGAAGTTGAATTGGCTTGCGCACTATGTAAACCATCATTATGACACTCATTGAAGAAAAATAAAATTAATGGGTCCCACGATTCTAGCTCGCGGTCAACAGCAAGCTGAAAAAAAGTTATATTCTCAGGGACAGATCTAATAGATATTACAAATATTCCTGAAAACAAACCTGAAGTGAAAGCCATCTTGTTTGACTAGGTTTCAGCATCTTGTAAGGTTTTATCCTGGCCAAAATTTGACACTCCTTCAATTCTTCACCACGTTTGCTGCTGTTCGAAAAATAATTATATACACCACGGATAAAATCTTCTATACTTTTTGGTAACTTTTTCGCAGCTGCATAAGAACATAGATGGAAAGAGTGGAATGTGCAACCAAGAACAAATGAATCTGGTAATATTTCCTTGAATCTGGCTTTCAGTCCCGTGATATGACCCATCATCACAGAGGCATTATCAGCTGCAAGTCCAATCATAGTCGTTACTGGTACATCATGTTTTTCTAAATGTTCAGTTATAGCATTGAATAAACTTTCAGCAGTAGCTGACGTCACTCTGATCAATACAAAAAATCTGTCTTTCACCTCGCCGTCAAAAAATCTTGCAACTATTGCTAGTGACTTATACGTTCCCACGTCAGTAGTTTCATCTACTATGAGTGAAAATTTGTATGTTCTTAATTTCTGACTCAATATCGTTAACTGTTCTGATGTTATTGAGTCTGTTGTGAGATGTGTGGCTTTTGTACGTCCACAGTGAAGGTCCTTGGCAAGAGTCTGGACACACAGAATGCACAATTTTAACAAGATGGTCCATCAACAGGAAGGGTAAGTTGTGCTCGTGGAGAAACATTGTTAGTTTTAATTCTGCCGATTTTACGGATTTGCCTTTTATTACTCTCGCCTCCGTATTTTCATAAAATGTGTTGATTTGAACAGTTTTTTCACATTTTGTCAAATTATTTTTATGCAAGATGGTATTTTCGTGACGTTGAATATGAGAAAACCCACCCTGAAGCGACTTACTGCATACTTTACAGTATGGTTCCTTATTGTCTTTCGACTCTGTTAACCAAGTCCCAAATTTGTTCTTCCAATCTTCTTTGAAATTTTGTTTATAACCCCTTTTCCGAGCTCTTTTCATTTTCTTTGAAACTGGTTGTTCCTCTTCAATTTCACTTTCATTAGGGTCTGATTTGTCATTATACGACTGCGGATGTGTTTCCAATCCTGATCCGGACGGAATCGCGATATTTGCGATATCTGAAACCTCATTAGATTCGGCCGAATCGACACACGACGATTGTGTTACTCTAGGAGTTTTGGAGACAAACCTACGATGAATGCATGATAACTCATATATAGCATGGGTAAATCAAAGTCTTACCTGTCCATAATCAAAACAACTTACACAACACACAACAAAAAAATATATTTACTCAATATTCAAGATGCGGTTATAATAAAACACACGGTAAACGGAAGGGAAAATAGTATCGACGTATCCAGTCCAGTGTCGCCACTGTCGCCCGACTAGTTAAATGTACACACATACACATGCTTGTAGTGTCAGTGGTAAGTAATACTTAATAATACGACTAGCTTGTTGCTTGCTATTTGCTATCAGCTATCATCGAAGTATCGAGTTTTCGTCTGTTATTGCTGGCGGCGTACCAGCGTACCAGAATTCATAAAATAGTACTAGATCTGATACGAACGTATAAGCACTGGCAACACTGCCAGGAACATTACCTACTTCTGCCACCATGGGCGCTGTTGTCTCTTTCAGGCGCATTTTCGCCAAGAAATATCATCTTTTTGAAATAAATTTTCAATTGAAAAATTTCGAAAAACATAGTTTTATTCGAAAATATATTTTCATTAGTAAAGATTCAAGTTTCACTAAGAAAAACTTCGAATCGTGTATATCTGGCAGGGAACGCCCATCCGGCGAGTCTAAGCCAATAAGAATGCGTCGTTCGTTCGCCCGTATTATAAATATAGACGAACCGTTCGAACGCCAGTCAGTCTCACGTGAGAGTCTAAGGAGTTCAGTCGCAGTTTGCAGAGTTCCAGTCTAATCATCGCTGTGGATGCAGGAGGATTTAGCCTATTGGAAAATTTATACATTGGAGATTTGGATGAATTTCAACGTATGCGAATCAGGGGAAATTGATAACAGTCGTTCTTTTATCGTAGTCATCAGAGCTTGTAAGAAGGAGGGCAACAATTGCCTCCAGAAAAAATTCTTTGAAACAAGTCTGTACTTTTTAGCACAGCGTCGTCGCTTCGCTTCGGAACGAGGAGATATCAACTGGTAGCAGAATATAAGGAAAGCACTACTACCCTTATTGATCCTTCTACTACCCATCCCAAATTTCGCCTTGCTGCTTTCAACGAACCCTCTGACAGCCGAGCTGGAGACAGGGCTCATTGAGCACTAGGAAACCGTATCACTCATCAGGAGAGTGCTCGAGGCCTTTGATCACGGTGGCTAGAAAATCATTGGTGATAGGCGCGAACCGAATTATCGTTAGCACTTTGTTTTTCGTAGATCAGGGAATCGTACTAAGTCCTGCAGGTCCGAACCGAATGACATTTCACCCGAGGGTCCTGGCTTAGAGATATGAATACAGATTTCGGATAGGGTCCGCGAATATCGAAACATAGGGGTACAAATTTTATTGTTGCACTTTCGACTTGTTCACTCGAGGACGGAGGAACAGCGAATTGTGTTTATTTTTCAAGAGGAAATAAAAGCTGCTTCTATTGACGAACAGCTAGGAATTATTCGATAGTTTTCTGTGGACGTAGAAACTATTCGAAACAATTGTAGGTGTGTGCACACAACCAACAAATACTACGAAAATTCATGGGTTAACTTTTTCGTGATCAATTTTGATATAAAATATTTCAGATTTCTAATATTTTCATCCTTGCAAATAATAAGTTGAGATAGAAATTTTTGTCGAATAAATTCTGTTGAGAAATATTCGTCTATTGAGAATTAAATCCGATAGGGATAATTTCATTCAGTTCTAACTTTCAATATCAAGAATTTGGTTGAGGTAGTATTGAAAAATACTGATTTTTCAATCGGCTTTCACAAATAAGTAGTTGTAACTATTATTTCTTGTTCGAACTCTCTAGAACTTAGCAGTTCATTCTCTCTCTTCTTCTGAAGGGGTAGACACGCTCGAGGATGGATAGTAGAACTCACGAAGAGTTTAGTCCGGGCAAATACTCAAACTTTAGAATGAAAAATCCACCTCGTGCCGACAACCGTCACTGTCATAGTTCCATCTATCCCCTCCAGCCTAATGCACACAGCGAATAGAACTTTTCATTAAAGCATTTCAGCTGTGCGCTTGCGGAACCAACGTTCCCTTGTTTTTTTTCTGGGAGGGATTCAAACATTTTGCGACGAATCAAATAACGAGAAACAATGTCACTTGTCATAAAACTTTTGGAACATTCAGTGTCGTTCGTTTGGGTCGGTAATGACTTTAGGAATTTTTCAAGTGTCGATTTGAACTTTAAACTACTTTTTTTACTTCCCGTCCTGTTGGTTAACCATCAAATTCCCAGTTCAGTTCAAAAACGGTTTTTGTGGTTGTGTTTATAATAATCATGCTTCGAAAGTGCATATCCTGTGAAGAGAAATTCATCGGGAACCACCCGAGATCTTTCCACCGGTAAGTTTTGCTGTTGATTTTCATTACAATTTTGATAAACTAAGTGTCCATTAATCAAGTTAAACTCTCTAAAGTTTCATTCAAATCCAATTGCCATTCATTCTTTCTCGCCTTTTTGAGGTTATGATGCAAGAAGTAATCTAGAAGTGTTTGAGTCGTCTGATTTTCAGAGTGATTGGAAACGATAGCTGGAGCTCCATAAAATAATCGACCCTCTCTTAATTTGTTTAAAAAATAATTCTGTAAACAGCATTAACTATTTTCTCGGCCTTTTTTTATGATGGTTACCTATGTATGTTTCAAATCGAGTCTATCCCATTAATTGTGCAAGATTACTATGATCAACGACATGTTGACGAATATTAATTTTAATGGAATTATAACACACTAAGCTGTAATAATAATATACACAATCATTTCAAAGTGGATTTTGTATATTTATTGTGAAATTTTGAAACCACTTCATTCCATTTTGAAAAGTAAATACCTATGCAATTTATTAACCTGATATCAATGTGATAGAGGTCCTTCAAAACCTAGGAGAACTCAGTGGTCATCTTTTCTGGAGTTGGAGGGTGGAGATACCATTGGTAAATTTGTTTGCTCAAATCATTTCACCGAAGAAGACTTTATGAAGTTTGGTGTCCATCATTCATCGAAAACTTCCACTTAGAACACCTCCAAAAATGTGAGTTTCTTTTCATTTGGTTCAGTAGGTAGTGTTTCATTTATATTAATGAGAAACTGTCAATATAACATCGATGGGTTTTTGATAAAACATTGTAAACAACAAATTTGTTGAAAATTGGATTTTTCAACCAAATAGTTACTTATGATAATCTACACGTGATTCAACATATTATTTATGCTCATCTTGGACATAAGGGCTTGAAATCATTATCGAAAGTACCAGTTTGGTTCCAATAAAATACCAATAGTTGCTATATTTTATTGCAAACGCCAATATTGTTGTGAATTGGAGTTGTTCGCCAATTGCTTTTGTAGAAAAATGTAAAAAAAGATTCATTCAAATAGTAACAAGAACAATTATCAAGTGAATGAATCTCTTTTATTATGTTATCTTACTTTAGGCACCACTGAAAACTAACTCCTCGATCGGACCATCATTCTATGAATCGTATTTAGTGTTTTTCACATTGAAACTTTGACACAATAAAACAAGGCATGTTCCGAAAAATTACATTACCTTGACCAGTTTAAATGAAATTGAATGATGTATTCTACAGGGTGTTCGGACAGATGATCGTAAATGCCAGAAAATCTTGTCAGTTACAATTCTGTTTCTGTCGCTTATGATCATATTTTAGATTCCCATGATGGGAGAACGACGTAACACGTAAAAATCTGATAATGATTACTGCAAAGTGGAGTGCACTTCAACCTAAAAATTGCATGACGTTATATTGCGAGATAACGCTTTGTTTCTGTTCGAAATATCGAATTTGATACCAATAAAACATCTCGTGAGTATCTCAAGCGACAGATCCAAATCGGAAAAACTTTGAAATTGTTTTGACAAACTATCATATGCAACAATATTCAATGAAAATAACAACTTGCACTGGATTTTATTCACTTGAACGATTTTTCGGCGAATTTAATAGAGTCCTACACATGTTGAGAGTTCTGAGTAATGAAATAAAGCCAGTATAAAAAAAAAGTTTCCTGTAGAATTTGACTTTTGTCAAAAACCAATCGATATTGTCACTAGAATTACAATCTTCAGCTTGTGTCTCTGAAAAAGTTTGCATACAAAGGCATAAACACACAAACATTTAAAAAAAAATACACAATTTTTTATATTTTATTTGAATAAAACTGTACCAACATTATATTAGTTTTTAAAACTATTTTCTGTTCAACAAATTTCATGGGGACTCATGATGTTCTTAACTGCCTAAATTTTAATATATAATATATATATATATATATATATATATATATATATATATATATATATATATATATATATATATATATATATATAATATATTTAAAATTGAACTTATAATTATCATTATTATTATTAGGTATTTTAGTTATCGTCGATAAAGCTATGTTATTTTGCAATTTTCTTTACCTTTTTACTATTATACTATGCTCTAGTCGGTGCATATGTATCAAGAGGGCAGTCCTGAAGTAGTTCTGTTATCAAAAGTATATGACCAACCAAATATCTAATGAAAATCCACAAATCATGTCAAAATTGAAATTTACAGCAAACATTGAATTAAAGCAAGATCAACGGATATATAAGTTTTGAACATCCTGTATGACAATTCACATAAACAGGAAACCCACCAATGGGATTCGAGAGAGTTTGTGTGGGAAAAGTGATGATACACAATAAAATGTAATGGCAGAAATTGACAAAATATAATTTTATATGAATTTGTGAATAGTATGTAAGAGTTAGAATTAGATATCATTCATAAAATCATCAATATCAATCAGAACAGCAAATTAGGTAGGAAGTGATACAAATTTGGAAATCTATGAGAGAGATGAGATAACAAGTTTGGAACAAGATTGGAAAAAAGGTTCAAAAGGTGAAGCCACGTACAAAATTTTTAAAGAAGCTTTTATAGATAATATAAGAAAATCTGCTATGAAATTCCCGAACGAGGAAAAATTCTTGAAAGGCTGAACAGAAGAAATACATAGTAAATAAAAATTCCACCTACCTGGTCTAGAGCATAAATCTTGGAAGGAGAGCAAGTAAGTTGTCATTGGGATCCCAGAAATACGTCCACGGGATTGGAAACTTCAACAGAAAAGCAGCCGCAAGGTATTCAATAACTGAACTCATCAAAGTGCAACTTTCACATTGAAACAATAACTTTACTGGTTATATCGTTTTGGGCTCATCATCATAAATTCCATGCAAAAAGACTGATAATAAGTTCAAACTTTCTTCATCAATATTTCATTGTCACAAACATCCAAATTGCACCATTTAATGTCATTGTTTTGCTGGAATAAGGTAGCTATCGCAGAGTAGATGATTTAAAAGTTTTGATTTGAATAAAAAACCAACCAATTTTGATTATTCTCTGCAACTGGTGTTTATTTTTCTATTTCTAACCCCATTTTTCTCCACTGAACAGCTTTTCTTATCGAATCGTTAGTGCCAGGTCGGCAATACAGATCGCACAAATCGACTGCTGAGAAGGAGTGACTCATGTTCATAGGCGTACCTGACTGAGCTGGGATAAGCTAAAAGAGGTTGAAAAAGAGAAAGGTAACATAACATAGCCGGAGTTTTTATTTGTTATGATAGGGATTCAGAAATTATAATCTGTGAAATAAATTCACCAAAAATATATACAAATTTAAAATCATATAAACAACAATCATAACAATATATATATTGTTATGTTATGAAAGACCAGAAATTTATTTTAAAAGGAAAAAAGAAATAATTTCAATAAAAAACCCACAAAAATAATAATTACTTACTAGTTAGTAGTTCAAGAGATATTGTTTTTACATATTTTTAAGATTCTATTTCTTTTATGAAGCCTTTTTATGATATTGATAGATAAAAATATACAAATACTATAATGCAATCATTTTCATACATTGTCGAAATCATTACAACCTATAATTGTTCAAAAGATAACAAAAAAGTCTAGATTTACAAAATCATCCTGAATAAAATATGATCAACAAAATTATAAGCTTGAAACATACAGTATATGAAATTGTATCTAACTAAAAATAGCCAATGGGAGAACAACAAACTTCTTGATGACAATAGCCAATCAGGGAACAGTATGGTCAGATGAAAGATTGGAAATTGTGAGAAAATAAGAACGGAAAGGTGTCAGAGACAATTATCATTAAATATTGTACATAGTTTGTAAGAAAAGAAAAATATCTTAGTTAATAAGTTTTGACAAATAACCCCAAAGAGTGAAAATGTGACAACAAAGTGCGCGAATTTGAAAATTCAAATGATATGGAAACAGGGAGAAATGGTATCCAGGTGACAAAAAACAAAGCCACGAGGAGATAAAAAAAAATTTAAGAAAGAACGCCACGTTCGGACTTTAGAGAAAGAAAAATTCAAAAACTTCATCAATATAAGGTAGTTCTCTATTAGAACCCAATCAACTCAACTTCAGGAGAATTTCAATAAAAATAAATAGCAGCAAACGACATTACCTTTTATGTACTACACATAAAACTATTTCAAAGCTGATTTCTGGATTTGTATGGTTCCTTTTTGGTATTGGAGAGCCTGAGAGCAGTACATTTAGAGGAGGATTCAATTTCTTGGTGTATATTGTAACAGCGACAGTTCCAGCGTCAGGTATAAACTTTCCTAGTACACATCACAAACTAAATAACCTCACAAATAACTCGTATCATATCAGAAGAACTCTATTTCACTTTGATATTGAATTACTAAAGAATTTTCAACCTTCAAAGTGAAAAGTGAGGTTGTGTATTTTTTATTCATCACCGTTTCTCATGATTGTATTTGAAAATTTGTAGAATGACCATAGTATAAGTTATTTATCGTAGGCCAGGTTAATATAAGTTTTCCTGAATAAAGGAAATAATTTTTTTTTTCTCGTTTGTTTTCCACAATGATCTGCAATCGTACTTGTAAACATTGAATAGATTGAATTTGACATCAAGCAGTGGCTTATTGCCTGAACCGGCTATCTGAGACAAAAGGCGTACCAACTGAGTTTAGTCGTGGTAAGAAAAGTGATAACAATTGGCAGCAACGTGACGAGAAAACAGTGACGTTAGCTAGCAATTATTATTACATTGCAATATATTATACAGGATGAAAATAATTTATCTATCATATCAATTTGAACCCAAGAGGGATAAAAATCAACAACAACATTATTTTACAAATCACATTTCATAACAATTTGGTTCCCAACTATGAACAGAAATTATTGGCAATCATCAATTTATAATAACAATTTATTTGATATATCATCATTTCATAACAATATATATATATATATATATATATATATATATATATATATATATAAAACTAGGGATATTGGGGTAAGCAGCAATGAAAAAGTAAACTCTTTAAGGCTTATGCAAGCTTTCGTAAATGTTTATTTCCATCATCAGGGAGAAACTTTGTTGAGGTTGGTTTCAATGATGTTGTACATATTCATCTAACATAGTGATACAAAAGGAAAAAAACGTATATCGAGAAATAAAACGAAGTTCAAAGTTACTACAACCATATTACCGTTGTTAAAAATTATATGAATATAAATGTGTACTCTATGTGGTGTGACAAGTGAAACTGAGTGGATGTTGTCACTCCTTCAAGCCGACTTACAAGAACACCTCCAAAAATTGAAATTGTTTCCCCTCATGACATTTTACCTACACCTCATGTGGACAGCAGAAATAATGAAATTGCAAAGGGGTAAAAAAAGCGTAAGAGTCGTAAAGGTGTGACCATTGTAGCTACCAGCACACCTTTTATTGACGAACTCAAAGGAAAAAAAGGACGAAAAAGAAAAGAAGGATAAAGAAAATATCAGAAAAAAGAAAGTCAGGAAGGTCACAAAACAACTGTTTGCCTCAGATACTGAGAGTAAAACGAGCCTTAAATTGGACGATAGTGATTCTGAGGAGAGCTTTTCAGATCAAGAAACAGAAAACAAAATTGTTACTACATCAGAAATGATTCATGAAGGACGTTGGGTTGTGGTCCAGTATGAGGGACAATTGCTCCCAGGGCTGGTTGTAAATAAAACAATAGATAGAGTGACAGTTGAATGTATGGAAAAAACTCAAAAATATTTCCGATGGCCTGCAAAAGAGGACCTGATGTCATATTCATATCAAGATCTCCATATGAATATAAACGAACCATAACAATTACGAAGAGATTTCTTCCATATCCCGGAGCTCAGTCAGTTTTTTAATATGTAGACTAAAACTTACCTATTGTAGAAAAATGTGCCTTTGAATTTTTTAAGAAAAAATATTCTGTTATTTTTTAGTTGAAATATAAACTATGTCTTCATTTGATAATGAAGTAATATCTTTTGTGTTACTAAATTCATTAATTGTGTTAAATTTTCCAGCTATTGCTGCATTCCACTTTGCCCTCCCCAAAATTTTGCAAAGATGAAAAAATATGTGATTTCAAGCAGAGTGCGAATATTTCAGGTCTTAAAGGCCAATAATATGTAAGTTGAATGAGCAAAGATTTAAAATTTTTTGATATATTTTTACTTTGTATGGGCCATTTGAACGTAAACTATGTTACTTTGCCCACTCCTCCCCTACTAAATCACAGTTTGCTTAAAGGTGAGACAATATTTCTGAGATCAGGTGGATGAGTCTTGATAGAATTCATCCAGAGTATAATGGGCATATCCCTGACACTTCAACAACCTACAGGGGTAGATAATTTTTTTTAATATGTCCCATGATCATATTGGGTTAATATTGATTATTCCTCCAAAGTAAATCTATTCTTTGTGATGGCTTTTTGATGAGAAAGAAGCATAGTCAAACTTATTGATATTGAAGTTTTGACATGAAGGGGCAAGAGTCCCCAATTTTCTCCATGTCTTGACAATTGTGTAATTGTTCTATTTAGGTATATGGCGAAAAACAAACTTAGGATAAAATTGTAGTAACGTTTGGGCCTAGGCTATATTCAGAAGTCAACATTCAAAATAGGATAAACTAATTGTAATTAAATTTGCTGCATATAGTTTTATTCAGGTATTCAAATTAAAAGTGATATATAAGAAGTTTTATTCAGGTTGATTAGAATTATTAGCATAGGTGGTCCTTGATCTTGTTTTCAAATTAACTTGGGGAAACTCTCATGAATATCTTTTTGTCATTGAATTTTATATACAACTAGCCAAGTTTTACGATTATATTACTTGAAAATAAAAAAGAGAAATATGACAATTTTCCTTTTTTTATATGATTATTTCTTCAGGTCTCATTCCATTTTTTTCACAGCAAGCATTCCAAAAGTTATACTACATACAGAGTTCTGAAACCTTTTGAGTGAAGACATTGCCTAAGAAAAACTCAACATTTCATGATGTATCCTGTTATTCAATGAGATGTTTTCCATGAAACACAGAACATAGATCCAACTGTAGAAGTATCCATCGAAGGTGAATCTGAAGAAAGTCAAGCAATGCAACAGAGACCCAAAATTTGAGTATCAATATCACAGGAAGCAACAGGAGAAATATACAAGGTTTGTTTTGGTTCGAAGTCAGGACGATTCCGAATCGGTTCTAAAGAGTAGGACAAACGTAGTGTGACATATTTTGCCCGGGTTCGTTTTCAATAAACGACTGTGTAACTACTTCGAACGGTTCTAGGACCGCCCCTACTGCGAACCAAAACAAGCCTAGTGTCTGCAAAAATCTGGCTGTGTTTTTCAGTTATATTACTTTATTTTTGCTATATTGAGCAATGAGCATAGGAGAACAGAAACAATGGAAGTTTATGTCAATAGGTTATTCATTGAGTTGTGTCTGAGGAACTGGGTCTGCCAATGAGTAAGGTGACATATTTTTCTCTGATCGAATCACACCTGCGATATGGTATTGCATTTTGGGGTTATTGCAGCAAGAAATTGTTCGATTCTGTTTTCGTCCTGCAGAAACGAGCAGTAAGATTCATGTCCAGAGCTAAATACACCGACCATTGTAAACCGTTATTTATAAAACACAAACTTTTGACACTAACTTCCATTTTTATACTTGAAACTCTGTTTGGAGCATAAGCACAAGTCTAACGTCTCCGATACTGAGCGCACTCGAACAAACCATAATACTCGCCAAATAACGAGAAAAAACTTACCTCTCCCCATCCCCCACTTAGAATTGACAAAAAAATCAATAATGTATGAGAGTAAAAAGATATATAACAATTTGCCACCCTGTTTGAGAGAAATTTCCAAACACCATATTTTTCGAAAAAAAGTCAAAGAAATACTTTTGCTCAAATCCTATTATACCCTACAGGAGTTTTACGATGATGCTCACTTTCTTGTATTGTGATACATTTTTGTTTTTTGTTTTTATTTTTGTATTTGTCAACTTGTTTTATGTACTAGAATAGTATTTACAAATTTAATTATACATATATTCACTTTAGATTATAGAAAGCTATGTACATAAGAATATTTTTACGGTGATGCTCACTTTCTTGTGTTGAGATGAATTTTTGTATTTGCCAACTTGTGTTATGTAGAAAACTATTTATCAAATTTAATTATATACTCACTTTAGATTATAGAAAGCTTTGTCAATGAGAATTTTTTTTTTCTTGGACAATAAAGTATATTGATTGATTGTCGTCAATTTGTGATGAAATATCTTCATTGGCATGAGATTGAATACATCAAATGGCCATTGACAGTTCATCAACCTGTGGGTTTAACAATAATTGATTTATGTATGGTAGATAAATGAATTGACAACTACAAAGTAACATTGACCAGAAGATTAACTATTTCATCAACGTGTTTTCTGGGAATTTGAATTTCTAACAAACCTCTTTGTATCATCATGGGTTAAACGATTTCCATTGTTGAATTTGCTTGATAATCATCCCATTATTTGCATTTTTCATTTACTATTGTTAAGTATGGTTTGTTAGTATTTTTTGTTGAAAAACTTGAAACAACTTCTATGATATGATGTAAATTTTCTGATGTTTTGTATTGCAACTTTAAAGATATAGGATAGGACGTACCTATAAAGAATGCTGCAACATTATTTTGGTGCAAAAATTGATAATTGAAAAATATTTTCATTGTGTATGAATTCACAACTACCTACACGGAACAACAGTATGTTTTTAGAAACCCAGGTATGTTATTTATGTATGTTTTATGAATATAATCTTGAATGTAGACAGCAGCAGAGTGTCGTTCTGTAACCTTCTGCAGTTTTTGAGTCAATACAATAATAATGATTTTATTAATCCCAAGAAACAGTAGAAATGTTCATAATTGTCATAAAAATAACATATAACAACTAAACATGACTTGAATGTGAATGAATTATGTTTTCAAAAAGTTGTGAGTTTTGCCCAATTTTCAGAATGAATCAAGAACAAATTTAAGATATATATATATATATATATATATATATATATATTTATAAATATATATATATATATATATATATATATATATATATATGAATAGAAAGATTGTGGCATATCAGACAAGTTAGTAAATTAAATTAATGAAAAAGCGATCACAAATATGCGGAGGCACCTATGTCCTAATAGCTCAGTTGGTTAGAGTGTCTGACTAGAGATCCAGAGGTCGTGGGTTCGAATCCCGCTTGAAGATGTATTTTTTTTCATTAATTCAATTTAATAACTTGTCTGATATGCCATCATATTTCTGTTCATGTATTTTTCACAGACGCAATTTTCCACTTCGTATTACATATATATATATATATATATATATATATATATATATATTTAATTGAGTAAGTTGTTTAGTTTATACAAGTTAAGCGATGGTTCAAGGTACTGGTATCTAAATATGCATTTTTTTCATTTTATTTTGTATTATTTGCAATGGTTCGAATCCTGTTTGATATCTGAACCATTAGCGATAGCTGACGTTCTTTAATTTCAATGTGTCAAATAATAATATTTTAAATATTTGTGGCATGTGATTGTAAACTTTATATTTGACCTCAGTAGCTACGCAACATATGGGATTTTTTTATCGAAATAACTTTTAAGGGTGATCAGTTCTGCATGCCTGATAGCAACCACACCACGTTTTTAATAATTTCCAAAAATAATTTTCATAACACATTCATATTACCAAGATTAGCATTGAATCAAATAATGTTTCATAATATCCAGAGCTGAATTTGATGGTATTTTAGACAGGATATCTGTTTGTTAAACAAACTTTTAAATGCTGAGATCGACTGTCCCGACTTGCTTGGTCTTATTGATCCCCATTTACCCCTCTCAGAAATACTAGAAACACCTATTTATTCAAACCAAGTAATCACATATGTAATTATGGCATGCACTCGCCAATATCACATATGTTAACTAACGGCAACAAAGTAGATCTTGGTTTTTCTCTCTTTCACTGTCATCTTCAAAAAGTAAACTGAAACACTGTAACGCACTGTGATAAATAATGTGATAATATTTATGATATTCCATCTGAGTTATTTACATTCCAAAAACTTGTGATAATTGATATAAAAGTATATATATATATATATATATATATATATATTCTGTCTATGTGAAATCATAGTTTTATGTTATAGTAATAAGTATGTTAGTTTAAGGTATGATGAATAATACTTAAATGGTAAATGTAAAAAGGGGTTACCCGTTTGTATGAATGAATAAAAATATGTAATGAAAAGACTTGTTCAACTTACATAAAATGTATTCATTAAAAAAATCAAAATACTGATATAAATTGTATGTTCTCATTATTTTGTATGGTTCTTTCCTTATTTTTTTTGATTGAAAGTATTAAGTAAAAGTATTTGGCTGAGTCAATGAAACAACATATTACCAACCATTCATTTATTGGAAAAAACTGATAATGCACAATTTTAAATAAAATTGAAATAGTATTCTCATACAAAATGCAATATGAAACAAAAACAGTATTTCTAGATTCATTCAGAAATTATCTTAATCTATTTGATTTTCTCTTCTAATGAACTATGCGAAGGGTAAGTTGTTGTCATCTGAAAGATCTGTGGTGAGATCCAACATATCTAATAAATCTACTACTAGCTGAAATGTGTACAACCTGGCGAGTATTTCCACTTTGGCTTTCGGAACAGCATAGAAAAGTTGCTAAGGGTTCATTCAGTTCAATTGAAACAAAATTCTTTGCAGTTATGTGTAAATATTGATGGCTCACCCCTTACAAAGAGTTCCAGTAGTCAGTGTTATGGTCAATTATTTGATGTCAATAGTGATTTCCATATAATAGGTCTTTATCATGACAAACCCAGTAGTGCTAACAACTTTTTAGAGGAATTTGTAAATGAGGCCAATAATATAATTAACCCTTAAAGTGCTGGAAGTTTTTAACTGCGCAGGCGCGAGTCCTGGGCTTTCATCTATCTGTCCAAAAGTGAGGCTGCTTTGTAGGAATGCACTAGTCTAACTGCATATCTGCGACGGGTAGGTGCCAGTCAAGTTGGACCGTATCGTGACCGATTACGTTGCCAAACGCGTTCGTGTTTTTAATCGTATTGCGACTTCCTAAGTAAGTTGAATCATTTTTTTCTACCCATTAAGTTACATTTGAATGTAATTCCATTTGTCAACAGAATATTTCAATATGACTTATGAAGAAGGACAAAGACGGCTACAACAAATTTGGGATGAGATACGATTAGAGGAAGAAGTTGGAGGCGTTTCATCAGTGCATAGTTCTGACGATGAAGATTGTATTCAAGATAGTGACCATTTTAGTGACACTGAGCAATCCGATGTTTCAGATAATGATTCTGATGTTTCAGTTGGGGAATCGGAAGTCCCACTTGCTCACAGATTACAGTTTTATCAGGGTAGAAGTGGCAAAACATGGCTGAAAATACCATATACCATATCAGTGAAACGAAAACCATGCGACGTAATTAGGTATACATAATACTATGCAGTGAAGGGTTATATTTTTCGATCGGCTAATACAATCGTTAGCAGATTTCCATCTCACCCCCACCCCCAACACCTGTTTTCTATCTGAGAAATTTTGCATTTGGAAACGTTATTCAACTCATGAGTTGGTAATTACAAGAATGTTTTCTGAGAGCGACTTTCAAAATTGCATATTTTGCTTGTGAAGGAGGGTGAGATTTTTTCATTTAATTGCATATTTTGCCTGTGAAGGAGGGTGAGATTTTTTCATTTGAACATTTATATATATATATATATATATATATATATATATATATATATATATATATATATATATATATATATATATATATATATATATATATATATATATTTCAATTTGACTATTTTCAATTATTTTCGTTATGGCGCGTAACGAAAAAAGTTATCATGTTATGAAACGAATTGCGGAAGTAGCGTTGGAGTTTGACGTGAATTGCGGAGCTAATTCTATTTTCAATTTGAAACCAAATAACCATTTATTTTCTCATATTTGTAAAAAGTTGAGGACGAAAAATTTTAAATATCTCAGTGAGGTATATCGCCATATCCATAAGATGCAAAACGAATTTTCAAACGTTTTATCTTTAGTTTTTGAGAAAGAATATCATAAAAGTAACGGAAATAATATTTTGAACGCGATAAAGAATATTGATATTGACACGGAAGTAATGAATGCCTATAGAGATCAAAACATCGATGTCGAGAAACTTCAACGGAGAAAAGAGTCAGTAAAAAGCATTTTCCATAACTTCAATACCGATCAAGCGACTCTCGAACTTCCTACGGGAAAAACCAGAACTAATAACCCATCCGGTGATCGACAACTTTTTATTTGTTCTACCCCTAAGAAGCCGATTGAAATATTGCCGAAAAACGTATGTTTGGTAGTGAATGAGGTAGTTGAGACGGAATCTGATGAGAGAAATGAAAATATTTCTCAAAACGAAAAGTCTGTCGAAATATCCGTGGTCAAACATGAAATAACACCTGAGAGTTTCAATATACCAGAATGTATTGGAAACCTATCTCTGACAGGTACAAGTCATTTGATTCCAGTTAATTCAAATAATGTTGATTTTTTACCACCCAGTTTTTATAAAAATTGCAGTGTACTAGAGGGGTCCTTCACTATCGAAGGGCACGTATTAGATTCAATTATTAAAAATGGTAGGTTAATTACCAAACATTACCCTTTTTATTTCAAAACTCAAATTAGAAAAAAAATTAATAATGTTTGTAATATTATCATTAAATATCCAAAACATTTAAAAGACGGACCATAAAAATGTATTCGTTGTGCAAAAACAATAATTATAACTGTAAAAAATTCAAAATATTAGTGAGATCACAAGTGGATGTTTATTCAACTTCGGTGGATTTCTGCCATCCCAATCGTATGATATCTTGCGTAAGAGGAGTGGAACGTGAACTGGTAAAAAAACATCCTTCATAAAAAACCTTCTGAATAGAAGAGGAAATGTATTATCAAAGCAATTGGAAATTTTCAAGAAATCAAATCTGACTGTACCATTCCCAAACTAAAATCCGAATCAATAGCTCAGTGGGACAGAGATAAGAATGATATCATGGATTTAGTGAAAATTCAAAAGGAACACAGCGATTACATTCAAGAAATTTGTGTACCCTTGAACGTGCAAACTTTCAATAAGGAACAACTAGAAGTTGTCGAGATGAGCAGAGAAGGCGGACTCTTACCTACGATTTTCTTCGATGCCACCGGTAGCATAGTCATAAAACCGATAGAAACGTCTAAAAGAGCATTTTCATATTCAGCTGTGCTACCCATTTGTACAGGGCGCATTTTCCCAATTTTTGAAATGATTTCAGGAACTCTCTATGCTAAAACGGTTTATAAAATATTTAACGATTTCCAGGACTTTCTGCGAAGAACAAAACAAGTGGCCCGTATTCGGAACTGTTGTGACAGATTTCAGTTTCGCAAATATACATGCAATTTGCAAAGCATGTAATAGATCAACTCTATTGGAATATATCGAGAAGACCTATGAAATAACAAATCAGCGAGAAAACGATATTTCCAAAGACTTAATAACAATTCATCTTTGCAGCGCCCATCTCATGAAAAATGTTAGCAAAGATATCGACGAATGTTTTTCATACTTTGAGGTGAGATAGTTTTATAAAGATTTGATGGCCTATGCAATCCCTCAAATAACCTTATTGAACTGTAAAATTGGTTCTGGAATAAGGCTGTTCTGCTCATCAGTAAATTCAAGAATGTAGCAGTAGAGAAAAAACTTTCTGAATCATTGGAAGTAGGAAAGGAAAATGGCATGAAAAACAGTACTTATCTTCTGGATTCCTTGAAAATCGACGAAAACAAAAAATGTAATGGCGAAGAAAAAACACAGATTTACATAAAATGAGTCTTTTCTATAAACATTCCTGTGATTTACTGATCGAAATTAAAGTAGCAGAGGAAGTGGTAAATCCTGTAGAATCCGCGGACAATAAATATATACCAAAGCGAAAACTTTTTGGATATGTTATTGAAATATATGCCATTCTGCTCTTTATGGACTGAAATAATTCTGAAAAAACGAACGAATGTGAAACATGTCACAAATACTTATGTGGAAAATTATTTCGGAAATCTCAAGAAAAACATTATTGGTGGCGAGAGGAATATGAAATGCTCTAGATTTTTTAGAAAGGCCAGATAAAATGTTTTAGCTACTCACAAAGAATTCAAATTGAACATTCCGAAATCAAACCTGACAAAACAGCAGAAGAGGTACAACGATCCTGCAAGTGAACATGTAGCACAAGAATCATGGAAAAAGAAAGGGAAGATTTCATCATCATCATCATTTTTGGGAACTCTCTCAAACGGTTGGCGACACAAGAGTCAAATAAGAAAGACGATAACGATAATCATACCGATAACTGATGAAGCTTTGCAAAAAATTTGTACTCATTGTGGATATGAACTATAACATACTGAAGACTGGATATCTTGTGATGAATGCAAGAGAGGTGTTCATATGAACTGTGATGCCTCAATTAAGGACAACACTTTCAGTGCCTGATACATCTGCAATTCTTGTGCCAATGAAACCTTAAACCTAATGAAACAACCTCTTATAAGTGCTTATATTGTGGTCGCGGTGATCTCGACGTTACGGCTGAGTGGGTACGGTGCGATAGATGTGAAGGATGGATTCATCAAACGTGCGAGGAAGATTCTGAAGATAAATTGTATAAAGATAAATTCTATTGTAGAATGTGCGTTAGTTACTTCGGAAGAATATGCAACCGATATATGGAAAATATGGAGAAATAATGTTTACGAATGAATGACATCGATGAAAGAACCAGGGATCAAAGAAATTGTTCTCAGTGGTTCATGGAACGAAAAACCTTGCTTAAATTTGGAACTATTTGTAAGGCTCAATCAAAGAATCCAGGATCAACCTAGCCAAAAATCGATAGCTCAGGGAAAGATTAATACCAGGCGCCACACATTAGGTACGAGAAAACGGCAATAGAAGAATTCATAAAGAAAAGAAATTATAACTACAGACAAAGTGGTTTGGTGGTTCACAAGAGTTATCCGTTTCTGGCTGGATCACCCGATGGACTTCTCGACGAAGATGGTATGATAGAAGTGAAATGCCCTTACAAAATCAGACATTGTAATCCAAAAGAAACGGAAATGCAATACTTTTACAAAGATGTAGGACTCAGGCCTACTAGCAATTATATTTATCAAATACAGGGACTACTTGAGATAGTCAATAGGCCATGGTGTGATTTGGTTATATACACCTTCGAGGGAATGACAATTGAAAGAGTCGAGAGGAGCAAGGAATTTTTTAGAAACATTTTAGTGAAGTTGAAAGAATTCTATTATTTTCATTATTTACCACAGCTAGTTGGATTGGACGCGACACAAGAAAAAATGTTGAAGTGGAGACCCTTGAGAGACATGAAATTTCTTGCAAATGGTTTAATTGATGATATTAATTACTATAGAAATATATCAAATAAGAGAGATTATACCATTGCCGTATTCAAAAGAATGGAATGCGTGAATGAAAAAAAAAAAATTCAGATTTATCTTCGTTAGACGGTAATAATTGGGTAACTAATTTTGTAATAGACGTTTCATTGCACTTACTGGATGGGGGTAATACATTTCAAATTATGCCAGAAGTAATGTCTTCAGTTATTTCTGGCACTTCTGGTAAATTTACCGAATATTCCTCAGAAAAGACGAACATTTCGAAGGCTTTCGTTGCTATGCCTATAATCGTCAATAATAATCATCATTGTTTAGCCATTATTAATTTCGTTAATCAAACTTTCACTTTTTTTACCCTTATATTAGAAACGAATCTAAGCTAAAATATATTTGAATGAATTATGTCGTTTTGTTAGTTACTATAATGAATATTTTAAAGAAGAGCCAATCAATGTTGATAAGTTGTCGGTTTCGGTGCTTGACCACTACAAACAAAAAGACAGTTTCAATTGTGGAGTACTCAATATTTGGTTTTTCGAAAATTTTCCTAAAAAAAAGTTTGACAGATATGAAGAATCTACCAGAATACAGAAATTATGTTAAACATTCAATACTACGTGTTTTTTTTTTGAGGGCCCTGTATGTTTTGGGACGGCAGATCAAGAAATTATTTTTTCAGAAGTCGATAGAACGCATCAAATATGACTAGAAAATAATTTTTTTCAATTTGACAGTCGTTTGCAAAATAGTCGAAAAAAATTATTGATTTTTTTTCTTTTTGAGGGCCCTGTATATTTTGGGACGGCATATCAAGGAATTATTTTTCCAGTAGTCGATAGAACGCATCAAATATAACTGGAAAATATTTTTCTCAACTTGACAGTCGTTTGCAAAATAGTCGAAAAAAATTATTGATTTTTTTTCTTTTTGAGGGCTTTGTATATTTTGGGACGGCAGATCAAGGAATTATTTTTTCAGTAGTCCATAGAACGCATCAAATATGACTGGAAAATATTTTTTTCAAGTTGAAATGTATACAAAATGTTGTAAAAAAATTTCTTTATTTTTTATAATTTTGCCCTTGTATTTTGGGGGTTTTTTGCAAAATAGCGAAAAAAATTATTGTTTTTTACGTTTTTTTTTTTTTTCATCTTGGCAGTCGTTTGCTGAATAATAGCATGTTGTAATTTTTTGTTTGAGGAACATATTTTCCATTCATCTTTAAATGATCTTTGTTTGTTTCGAAATACCACGATGGCTGCGAACGAAGTGTTACTTCGCAATTAAATGATATGATACCGCCAACAGAAATTCTAGCAGCTGGCAGTTGTCGAAAGAGTTCGGAAGGTCACTTGTCAATTGTCCTTGTTCGGATATTCTAGCAGCTGGCTGCTGGCAGCTAACTTCACACTGCTAAAAAAGTTGGTTAGGAGAGGTGATAAGCCATTACCACAAATATGTAAAAGAATATTGGAGCAAAAACATATTCGCGAGCACCTTGAGACTTCTGCCACATCTGAACAATATGAATTAATTATTGAATACTCCAGTGGGCCACCAATAGATGTTAACGTTGTTAACAGTATAAGAAATTGAAATTTTCAGATTATTCTTTATCTATGAATGATGCAGATAACTACTCGGCTCTCATAGATGGTACTATAATTGTAATTAGAAATTTTGTTTTCGTTGAAAATGAAACAAAAGTTGTTGGCAATAAATTCAAAATTTTGGAAAACTACTATCATATACCTTGTGAGTCTTCAAAATTTAAAATCTATAAGGCAAGTACCCTCGGACCTCTTCAGTATTTCAATATAAATGATATTGCTTACAAATGTATGAAATTAACAATTTCCAATGATGAATATGTTATTTTCCCATTAATTGATACGAGGGATTGAAGAATATCAACTCTGTAAATTATAAAACGAACTACTTCTCTGGCTTCATGCTCATCATATAATATATATATATATATATATATATATATATAGGAAGTTTGTTTTTGGGTAAAGCAAAATGTGTACTCTTTCAACACTGTAATTCCGATATTTCGACAGCGGATACTATCATCTTCAGGGAAGCTACAAAAAACAAGTAAAAATGGTACAAATTAATGGAGAGAGAACCACTAAACAACAGTACTCACTGTGTTGATGAGATTGAATGCTATGGATGTACGACTTTGAGATATAAATAATCCACATTATGATTACATCTGTCAATAAAGAACAAATCAACATGAAAGAATGTCTAACAATTAAAAATTTTGAGGAAAAGTGGTGAACATTACATTTTTAAGTACATGCACCAATGGTAATAATATTGTTGTTAGGAATAAAAATCTTTCTATGTTAACTGTCATTTATTTTTATTCCTAACCAACAATATTATTACCATTGGTGCATAGTGCAGCACAAGAGATTGTGAGCTAGTTATTTCAGTATTTGAAAATTAACACCAAGTCTCAAACAATGTCTCAGCTATACTCCAACAACTCTGTTAGATCAACATAAAAAAGAAACGGATATTCCACCCAGGCTCAACCAGGCTCAGTTTGTTCAATACCAGTAACACCAGGACATTCCCAACCCGGAAATTGCAGAAGAACTCCTGAAACACCAGCGAAGGCAATACCATCAGTGAAAATTCAATCACACCTTTAAAGGATTGGAGAAAATGAACATTGGCGATCAGAATCTACAGACAGTAACATCCTGTTCATGTGTATTCATCATCCTGACGAATCCAAGAAGTACTCGGATGTTACAAATGAGGAGGTTGAAGAGTTTCCACCATTTCTACCGAGAGACACTTCGACACCGAATTTGGATAGAACGTTCGATATGGATGTGGATATGCGCCAGGAGCGGAGAACGTATTGTTCATGAGGGATGCGAAACATTTTCAAGAGAAAAGTACGAAATTTATTGATGGAAAAAATACCAAAAAAAGGAAATTAATGAAGATAAAAGAAAAGTATTTGGGAAAAGTAAAAAATATAGAGGAAGCTATTGAACATTTGGATAAGTCCGTAGTAGTGGCATCAAAAATGAAGAATATCGATATGGATGACATATGAAAAATAAATGATGAAAATGTTCAAAAGCTTTATGTATATTCATGAATAAATAAATGAAATCAACACAAATGGAGTTTCATTTCTAAACCCAGTGTTTCATTTGAAAAAACCTTTATATAAAATTATTTGTTAGGTGATCCAAGAATGTTGTATGAGCAGAATAGTACCAAACCAATGATGAAAATGAAACTTATATTTCCAAAGGTTTTATAAAAGAATAATATATTTGGACAGTAAATACTAAATACACCCTGTACAATATGTCACAGAGGAGTCGTTATAAAAAATTCAATGAATCAAAATTGATAAGTTGTTTTGTTTTTGTGGAGATATATTTGAGCGTATGTATTGAAAACCTATTCACTTTTCATTTCTAAACCTTCCCGATTTCAATAATAATATCTTATGTGTTTGGTTGTCAGACTATAAAACATTCAAATTGTGGAAAGTGCTGGAAAGTGAAGTGAAAAGTTTTGTGAATAGCTATTCATCACAGTATATCATCATATTTTTCCATAACCCGAAAACGATGTGTTTGTTTTTTACCCAATAACACATGAGTATGAAAATTCATAATATTGTTAGTGCCACAGTCGCTTATTTTTCACCCAATGAACATTAACAGGGTGAAGTGGTCGGTATATATTCCCATGTAGGACATTATAATGGTAAAAGTGTTGACAAAATATTAGGAATTTTGCAGTGATTGAAACATAAGTTGTGGAAATGTTTCCTCAATTAAGGAATCAAACTTGAAGCTAAAAACTCACAATTGCCTGAATAATCCATAGAACAACACCAACAATTCGAAAACAAGTCACAATGTAAACCACAGAAAAAGTAACTATAGACACACATTGTAGAATTATGGAATTCGATTTTGACCTACGTTCAAAACAGACTGGCAAGGGAAACGAGGTCATTATTCCAGATAAAAGCTGTTAACCTTCATACATTATAACCAAAAGAATTTGTTATTCGTTGACCATACCTGAATGCGGTGAAAGTAATTTGATATGAATTAAAAGAATAGTCTTATTGGATTTGTATCGATTTGATATACAGGGGGAGTTCAAGAGATAGATTTATGGTTGAAGTATGTTACTCTTCTATAATACTATCTGATTGGATGTTATAGATATATATTAGCTTGGAAAATATATATTTCAGCGATCGATAAATTTTGATATACAGGATGTAAACTAATAAAATTTGTTTTGTCTTCGTTTTCTATAATATATACATATTTGGAACTCAAAACTAGCGACAAGGTGGTGGTAACTGGAGAGGAATAGTCTTATTGGAGTTGTATCGATTTGATATACAGGGGGAGTTCGATAGATAGAGTTATGGTTGGGGTTTCTTACTATTCTACAATACTGTCTGATTGGATGTTGAAGATATATTAGTATGAAAAATATGTTTTAGCGATCGATAAATTTTGATATACAGGGTGTGAACTAATGAAATTCGTTTTTATCATCGGTGTTTATATCATATACATATTAGGAACTCATTTTTTTCGAGCTTCCAGTAATGGTAGTCGTAGAGCTTCCTGAGCTGATATTTATGGAGCCTCCAATATGTGGGATATTATGGAAACATTTGTTGAATTGTTACAAAAAACAATTGATCAAAACTTGACTATTGAAAGGCGGAGTTAGCTCTAGGTGAAGCTCAGTAATGTGCTTTCTTCAGGGGTACTAAAGGAAATGACCTTATATTAAACTAAAGAAAATGACTAAAACTACTCAAATATAATATGTTAGTGCAATACAGATTTTGAAAACCCATCAGAAATGATTAAAAATAAAGGGGTTATGAAAGAATATAAAGGTATGAGAATAAGCAAAAAGTATGTAGAGCAGCATCATACAGTAATTTCCCCAGATATCGTTGAGATATATAATTATTCTCATTCGTGAAGAGATGAAAATAAGTTGGAAAAACCACTGAAAACTTTTGGCTATCATCATAGAGGGGGAATTTGGATAAACATGATTTAGAATAGTGGGTGATGAGAAATTATACCACAAATATAAAATATAATGTTTTTAATCTGCACCCTCTAGAGCACATAGAGTCGGAAGTTTAAGTGTGGATTGTTGATGGTTTGCATACATTACAAAATTGACATAATACAGTTATATAAACAGCTCGTGAACACATATAACAACTAATTAGTTCAGTGGCCACAGTTTCCAGAGATCCTGAATAATGTCTAGAGACATGGAAGCATAAAACATTATCGAAAAGACATTTATGGCAAAATCTCATTGTTACATCTCGAGCGAACGACGTTATAATTTTCACTGATACAGACGCAGGACAACGTAGTATTGTTGAGGTAATTTTGTCCTTGGAATGGAACCGCCTTCAGAGTTTTGATATCTAAGTTTTTGATATCGAAGTCTATTAACTCTGAATCATTAAAATCATCAACCATTGTGTAACTATGAAACTGAGCTGAGTGCAAATTACTCCGATACTCTGTGAGTGAAGAATGTTCCGAAGATATCTTGATATATACTATTATCCCTCCTTCAAAACTCGGCTGACCTCGAAATACCAAACTGGTTTTTCAGTGCATTGAACACCTGTAGAACAACGAGTTCGAGAAACTGGTATTCCTATGGATTTCGAAACTGGTTTGACAGGATATTGTGACGTAGGAACCTGCTTCGAAATATCAAACTGGTTTTTCAGTGCATCGAACACCTGTAGAACAACGACTTTGAGAAACTGGTATTCCTGTGGATTTCGAAACTGGTTGGACAGGACACTGTGACGTAGAAAATATAAATACCAAACTGGTTTCTCAGTTCAGTGAACACTCTCAACTGTTAAAAACGGGTTTTCAAACCTGGAAATGTAACTGTGTTGTTCACCTTACCTTTGTGAGTGGTGGGATTTGAAATATATATTGAAGGGAATTGAACGAAGAGTCAGTATGGAACAAGATATTTCTGTTATACAAAAACGTTTGTGTTCTGTATGTCGCAGTGTGTATCGTCGATATATCAAGAAATTCTTTTCGGAGCAAACCATTATTAATTATAGATTATTGTGTTAAGTGTAGTGAATCCAGACCTATTCAGGTAAAAACAAAGTTTTTCAGTGATCCGTATGGGATTTTAAATCCACCAATCTATTCCAGAAATGGAGAAGAACCAGGAATTATCCATGTTTCCAAAGATGTTTCTGATGATGTGCCTACAAGTGTTCCCGATTTCGTAAGGGATCCACCCATCCTGCCCCGCGTAGAAGGAGAAGAAAACTGGGACGCAGACAATTTTATCACCTACGTTCCGAACCTGGACAGGGACATCGTTAGAGGACCTCTAATCGGGAAATCAAAGAAAGAAAAGAGAAAATTTCGGCAATCAGAGCGATTACGACATTACAGATTGGAGGAACAAAAAAATTTAAAAATATAACAAAACTATCGTCTTTTATATAAATAAAATAGTGTACAAATCAGTTGTGTTTTAGATCTCAAGATGTTAACAAACATTCTGATTTTACAAGTTATTTCACAAGGAATTTTATTTTTACATCAATCTCGAGATGTAAAAGAGGTTTTTATTTGTTTTGATCGAAATGTGGCCTGTCTACTGGTATAGAATGAGTCGTTATACAGGTGATAATGTGAGATATTGGAAATATCCAATTTCAAAAAATAGTAGAGTTCAAGTTACTGATGAGGCGAAACGATTCCACAGAAAAAACTGAATGGAATCAGCTGTATCTGTCCCCACCACCTGCAGATAAAAAAAATGAGCCTATATTACCCAAGGTTCATTGGTTAATATACTATATAGTTGTGTGCTCATCAGTGTTACTCCTCACTTCACTAGTTGACATCCTTCACAACGGAATATGCAAAATATGTTACCACCTATCTTATTACTAAGCATCAATATGGAACTGCACTAAATGAGTTTAGTGATGCAGAAATTCAATATTTTCCTATGGATTATCTAATCAACAAGGTGAGTCCACTGGAATTGCATGGTACATACTGCCACAAAAATACAGACAGGAATTAAATCTCCAAGTTCAATTACCTTGTTTTGTGCACTACAATCGTCCAGAATGGCGCACTCGCGTAGATGGATGCCCCCAAGCTCAATCTAGATGTCACTTTTGTATGAAAATACTGAATGATATGTTTATGTAATTGAATAAAACTACTAAACTCAACCAATTGTTTTATTGGCATGAAATAAATTACAGCTTTCCAGCTATATTCAATAATAAACCCAACTTGGAATTCCCCTCCAGTAAATAATGCCCCCAGGCCAAAGTTTCCCCACCCGGTAACAAGTATCTCTCATCGTCATGACTTGATAAAGCAACCTTATTCTTAAGCTCGGTATGAATAGTGTGTAGAGTAGACGTGAATGTATACATTTCACGGAAAATAGAAGTTTCGGATTCAAAACAGGTACATAATCGGAAAAGTGAATGGAATTTCTGGAGACACCTTTGGCTTTTTTCATAGTTTTCAAGTCTTGTATTGATGAATCCACACCGTTAACACAATATGTCTTTGCTGACAGACCATAGAAAGATTCAATAATGTTACCAGGTACTTCGTCCTTGAACTTTCCGGGTGTCGAGAGAGACGGGCAAACAAAACTATTGTCTTTTTTATGATTTGATGTATCGAAATATTCAATAATGGTTTTAATATCATTGTATACATTGTCAGTTTGAATCTCTACGATCAAGGAGTCCGTATCAGTGTAGCACAGGGTGGCATTTTTCCCGCATGTGTGTTTGATATATCCATACAAAAATTCATAAATGATTGTTTTAGAAATATCTAAGATGGAAAATCCTACGAATATCGGCTTATCATTACATATCTGTAGTTTCTCCATTTGAATAGCTACAAGATTTTCCCTGAAGACTGAGCATGATTTAACTGCGGCTTCGATATGAGTCCCTCAGCCCCTACGGATCCTGGTAAGTTGTTCCAGTGGCTGCACAATTTGATATCCTGTCTGTTTTCTAAACTTTTTCCGGAAACACTATTCACGAGAAACTTGTGGAGTTCATGCTCGAATTCATTCTTAGCAGCATTTCGTAAGTTCCAAGACAAAACCTTTAGATGCTGTATCTTCGATTTGCAGGCAATCAAAATTTTCAATTTCATTCTGTTCCAACCATCGAAAATCACCAGTGGGAATAATTTCACTCATTGCAGCACCATATAAGTTTGTAGCATCTATCCAATGGAAGATTTTGGCTTGGTATGATGATATGTAGACACAAATTCAATATTTGCAATAGCTCTTCTCTTGCTACACTGACTGACGCCACCTCTAATACCTTTTTTGAAAAAATGCTGCATATCGATATCGGTGAGCAGTTGTAATTCGATTTTTGTATAACGGAGCATAGCATCCCAACTCAGGGATGGTGCTGTTATGTATTGTGTATTGTGATCATGAGATATTTTATGGTTTTTTTGGCTTCTTGTACACCTGACGAGTAAGTAACCCCACATCGAAAATATTTCAATTTTCTTTCTTTAATTTTTTTTTTTCAGTAGTTCCCAATTTCTGAATTTCAAAGGTAGTTCAACATTATTGTTTATAATCTTGTTTATCCGCAATTGTTCTTGAATGCTAGGTGTTACATGAGGAACATTCCAACAAAGTTTGGTTATGTCAACTTTTGTTTTTTCCGAATCATCACTACTCGTCAACGCATCATAATCATGAATCTCACGAACTAATACTAACTCTTGACTCATATTCAAGATAATTTTCCTGAAATCTTCGAAAAATCCGGCCAACAACTTGAGTGGAATACATACATTGAAATTTCCTTTCTCATCAACCAGACTTTTCTCATCTGCACGTTTTGGGAACCAACCACCATTTTGTAGTAAAATATTATCATTTTCATTAGGAGACAAATAATTTTCAATTGTCGATACCAAACCAATATTCCTAACACTATCTACAACTTCACCATTCAATTCATAACGGAGCTCACGAAATAGATACGCTATAGCATAGTTGATAAAGTTGACTTTCTTAGTTGGAGTTCTATCAAGGCGGGTGAGCTTACACTCTATATAGATGTACGAATTAAAAGGTAATGTATAAGTCTTAAATAGGAATTCTTATTTCATCATTATGTTTAATCTCACTACTAATATAAGGTTGATATGTGTGAAACTGATAAACCCTCAATCGTATTATCACTGAAGGGTTGTCCTGTGATATGTAATATGTCCATTATATCAGAACTTTTAATCCTAACGACTGGATAAATTGTATATTGTCTGATGTGAGTAATTTGGCAGTTTTCGTGATACTGTGTTCATCTACACTTTCAATTTTCCTTTTATATGATTGTCTCGGTGTTGACTTTTCAAATCTCCAAATCATTTTAATCGATCTTTTTCCTCAAATGTAATCGGATTGTCATTTCTTCGTTCCGAAAATCAATTAATTTCAAATATTGATCAATAGCTTTGCCTATGATGTTATTGATTGTCTTGTTGGTAACTGGGAAATACAAGATATTTTGGGGACTCTCTACTATTTTATACCTTCGTGGCACACTTGGAAAAAATTGATGAATGACGTGTACTGGCACTCCATTCACAAAAGAGCCCATTGCAATATTACAATTGATACAAATCGTATTTACTGAAAGGATTTTCACTTCATGATCTGATGTATAGTGTTATGATTGGGTAGAATATAATAATTTTTATTTATACTTATACTTAATAATTGCCCACATTACTACGCTTCGCGTTGGAAGCTGATTGTTATTATATGTTATGGGTTGTTTTGTTTTGAGGTTTATTTCAATGAAATTTGTAAAATTATTTCTTCCACCCAATACCATAACAAATTTACTAAATATTTGTGAAATTTTCATAATTTTTACTCTTTGTAATTCCCTTTGAAATTATTCTTGTATACCATTGCCCTATTGATTCTCTAGAATTTCATATATTTCTTTTTTCTACCTGCTTTTTATTTCCTTTCTTACAACGACTAAACTCAGTTGGAGCGCCTATACCTCAGGAGTCGGTACTGGCAACAGAGCCACTCTGCCTTTCTTGATGTCAATAGAACTATTTCAGTTCAGTGTTTATAGGTGAAAGATTAGCATATCATTGTGGAAAGTAAACCAGAGATTATCAAGAACAATTATTTCATTTATTCAGGAAAACTTATATTGACCTGGCTTGCGTTAACTTAAACTATGAGCAATTGACAAATGTTCACAGAAAATAATGAAAAATAGTGAAGTATATTATAAATATAACCTCACTTTTTCTTTCAAGTTGAAAAAATTGTTTTATAGTTCAATACCAAAATCAAACAAAGTTCTTCAGATATAAGAGTTATTTTGCAAAGTGATTCAGTTTGTGATGTGCACTCAAAAAGTTTATACCTGGAGTAGGATTGTCGCTGATGTATTACCTGGTGATTCGCTGTAATCCTGCTTCATCTACTCCTCTCAGGGACTCTCTATTGCAGTGGAATTCACCAAAGTCCTTGAACTCAGCTTGGATAAGTTTTCATGTGGAAAACAAAAAAGTAATCTTTTTTTTTAGTTGATTTGTTATTGTTAGAAATCTTTCTTGTTATCAGTGGGAAACCGGAATTTCTTTTCTCTCAAATTTTCAACAATTTTTTTCTTTTAAAAACTTTTTTTTTCCTCCTCGTTTTGTTTTTTCGTTCCCTGGATACCATTTCTGTTTTGTCATTCTATTTGATTTTTTGAAAATCGCGCACTTCCTTGTCGCACTTTCACTAATTTCGTGTTATTTGAGAAAACTCATCAACTAACATATTTGACATTCCTTATAAACTAAATACAAGATTTTATCATAATTATCTTTCACGTTTCTGTGTTCTTACTTTACCACAATTTCAAATCTTCCATCCACCCATCTCTGTTCCCTGATTGGCTATTTTCATTAAGAAGTTCCTTGTTCTCCCATTGGCTATTTTAGTTAGATGCAATTTCATATACTGTATGTTTCAACATTATAATTTTGTTGATCACATTTAATCCAGAATAATTTTGTAAAACTAGACTTTTTGTTGTATTTCAAACAATTATGTTGGAATCATTTTTGAAAATGAAAGAAAATTACTGCATTATAGTATTTGCATATATTTACCTATCAATGTTATACAGAGGCTTTAGAAAGTAAATAGAATCTCAAAAAAATTTAAAAACAATATCTCATGAACTACTAAATATTTATTATTTTTGTGTTTTTTTAAGCCATTATTTATTTTTCATTTTTAAAATATATAACTAGTCCTTCTTAACATAACAATAGATATCAGTCGCATAAAGAATTCTCTCAGCAAATCCCAATACTTGTCCTATAGAATTATCAACCGTGAAATTTATTTTTGTATTCGTTCTAATGGTTACTTTGGAAGTGAACCAATTTGGTGTTATTTTCACAACAATTTCTTCATCACTATTGCTCATTTTTTCGGTGTAGGTTAATAATATCGGTTATATCATAAAAACCTTCTGGAATGATAAACTTGAATTGATCGACGTCACCCCATACAAAGACATTGATAGATTTTGTAATAATTGGGATTACATTAAATGAATCAAAATTTGCTAAACCTATCTCATATTCAAAATTCTCATCCAACTATAGTGGTGGGTTGAAATCATATCTCAATATGGAGGATGGATTACTTAAAGTGAAAGTATAAGACATATTTTTCCAATGGTTGTTTATTGATGAATGACTAAAATACATCATTGAAATTGGTTATATAAAAACAAAAGGCAGGAATGTCCACATCGATAGGAGGAGCAGTATCATAATTATATCCAATTGTTTTCCCGTCATTATTACTGAAAAAGTATCTCATCACTTCGATCTCCATAACTATCAAAAATATGTCCATTCTTCTTCACATATGTGGGTTTCCTTTTCCCGCATCAGTATCAAGATTAACTATTCCACATTCTTTCTCTTTAATTTTTCGTGGAAGTTTGTCTCTCATAAAAACACCTCGAAAGTATGGAATTTTCAAACGAGTAGCATTTTCTATGAGATCGATATTGGTTAATGCTCTGTGCGGGAAAATTTTAACAGTTTTTTCGATATGGTTGAGTTTGCATTCCGTACCCAATGAGAGAGAGGCCGTAGATACATTCCATTAACTTTTCGTTCTAGGGCAATATTATATCTCTTTTGTTCAGCAAGTTGTTCCCTTTCAGCCTTCTCTTCATTGACTGCAGGAGCAATGGAAGCTGCACCTCCTCATACTGCTCCCAGAGCTCCTAGAAGTGGTAAAAACAATGGAAGAAAACCACCTATTTGGTTGGGGGGTTTTTATCACTCTCTTTCTCCGTTTGATTTTTGGTTTCTTGGCAATTTTCAATTCACCACCTATAAATATATATATATATATATATATTATATATATATATATATATATATATATATATATTATATATTTTTTGATAGGAAGATGAATTATAAATAAGTTTAAATTATATATTAAATATATTTGATAGGTGAAGATATGCAAATACTAAAATGCAATCATTTTCTTGCATTTTCAAAAAAGATTACAACATATAATGGTTTGAAATACAACAAAAAGTCTAGATTTACAAAATTATTCTGGATTAAATGTGATCAACAAAATTATGAGGTTGAAACATACAGTATATGAAATTGCATCTAACTAAAATAGCCAATGGGAGAACAAGAAACCTCTTGATGAAAATAGCCAATCAGGGAACAGAGATGGTGAGATAAAATATTTGAAATTGTGGAAAAGTAAGAACACAGAAACGTCATAGATAATTATGATCAAATATTGTATTTAGTTTATAACAAATGTAAAATATGTTGGTTAATAAGTTTTCTCAAATAACACCAAAATTAGTGAAAGTGCGACAAGAAAGTGCGCGATTTTGAAAATTCAAATAGGATGACAAAACAGAAATGGTATCCACGAGAAAAAAAAACAAAGCGAGGAAGGGATTGAAAAAATTTATAGAAAGAAGCCACGTACAAAATTTGAGAGAAAGAAATTCAGGATTTTTATTAATGACAAGGTAGTTTTTCCTACAATAACAAACCAATTCAACCACTGGATAATTTCGACACAAAATATATAAGGATAAAAGAAGATTACCTTTAATTTTGGTATCCACATGAAAACTTGTCCAAGCTGATTTCGGGGATTTTGGATGGTTCCTATGCAATGGAGAGTTCCTGAGAGGAGTGGATGACAGGAATTCAGATTATGGCCAGGTAATGCATCAGCTCCAGGTATAAACTCTTTTAGTGCACATCACACTGAATCACATTACAAAGTAACTCGTATATCTGAAGAACTTTATATAATTTGGTATTGAACTATGAAAGAAGTCTTCCAACTCAAAAGAAAAAAGTGAGGTTATATTTAAAATATCCATCACTGTTTTCCATTATTCTATGAAAATTTGCCAATTGTTCATAGTTATATAAGTTATCTATCGCAAGCCAGGTCAATATAAGTTTTCCTGAATAAAAGAAATAATTGTTTTTGATAATTTTTGGTTCGCTTTGTTGCCAGTACCGACTCCTGAGGCGACGGAGTTTCCAACTGAGTTTAGTCGTGGTAGGAAAAGGAATTACAAAGAGTGAAAATAATAAAATTTTCAGATATATTCAATAAAATTGTTATGGTATTGGGTGGAAGAAGTAATTTTACAAAACATATAAATATAAATAGAAATTATTACATTCTACCCAATCATAACAAATTGACATCAAAAGTAATGGAAAATAACAATAATTATTTCATTACAATTTGACAACAACATAAGGGCAAGTAAGGGCAAAAAGGTTAAAAATTGGTTCCCAACGGAGCGAAACATTATCATATCAAATCATAACAATAAATTATATTACCAAATCATAACAATTATTAGAAGTATATCAAATAAAAAAAAGGAAAATATTTTTCGAAATCAACAATATTTATACAAGGTGAAAATATTTGTGTGTGAAATAGCAACAATTGTTTTTCATAACAATATTTCATAACAAAATGTCGTCCAAAGCGGGGCAAAATTAACAAGAATTTGTTATTTCATAACAAAATGGCGCCCAACGTAGGGCTAAATATTGGTTAATAAAAAATGGATTCGAGAGATGGTAAGAAAGTTGGTTTGGAAGAAGGTGCAGAAGGTAGGAAGAGAGGCGATCAGGAACAAGGAGAGAGTAGAAATGTGAGAGGGAGTGAAATAAAAAGTTAAAGTACAGAAATGGAGAGTCAGCTTCAAAAATTCATGGATTTCATGAAACATGAAATAAATTAAAGAAAATTCAGCAAGTATGAAAAATGAAATGAAAGAAAATTCAGCAAGTATGAAAAATGAAATGAAAGAAAATTCAGCAAGTACGAAAAATGAAATGAAAGGAAATTCAGCAAGTATGAAAAATGAAATGAAAGAAATTTCAGAAAGAATGAATGATGGAATGAGAAAAAGTATGGGAAGAATGGAGGAAAGAATGGAAGAAAAAATGGGAAATATGACGAATGAAATGAAACAAAGTTTGAAAAATGAAATAAAAGAGTTGAAAGAAAACGCAGCAAGCATGGAAGAAAGATTGAGAGAAAATGAGAGAGAAAATGTGGAAAGAATGGAAAGAAAATTACAGTTAAAATTAGAAGAAAGTAAAAAGGAATTTTTAGAAATACATAAACAATTAGAAATTAAAATAGGGCAACAAAATGAGGAATTTTATGTGGCAATAACACAAGAAGTATCCACTATGAACAATCATGTAGAAAGGCAGGATGAAAAAATAAAAGACATGAAATTAGATATGAATAGTAAACAAAAAGAGTTAAAAATAAATAGACTAAAAAAAAAAAAAAAAAATTTTGTAGAGAGTGAAATAACTGAAAATGTAGAAGAAAAGATGAAATTATTAGAATTAGAAGAATAGACAATAATTTAGAGAGTAGAATAATTAATAATTGTCATGGAATACAAATAAATAATAAATTTGAGGGCAACATTAAAAAATTACATCCCATCATTATTAATTATTAAAATAATAAAAAATTAAACTAGACATATAAATGCTATTGAGGAATTGAAAGAGATAATTAGACAGTATTTGTTTAATCAACCTTGTGTATGGTTTAATAGCCAGGAAAAGAATATCAATTCTTTTCAAGATTTTGAAAATCTATTTTTAAAACAATATTGGGGGAAAATGCACAATTAAGTATTAGAGACAAGTTACAATTTGGAAAATTTGACGAAAGAAGAAGTATGAATTACAATAATTATGCAATCCAAATGTTTGCAATGGCACAGTATTCAGATCCGGTTATGAGAGAGGAAGAAATAGTAGGTAACATCAGTAGGCATTTTAAACAAGAAATATTTGAAGTTATAAACATGCATGAGATTAAAACTATGGAGATACTTAGTCAATACTCATTGAGATTGGAAAGGACATCATCATATAGAAGTTGGGATAACAATGACCAACAAAGGAATTCACAATATAACAATGATGATTATCAAAGAAGCAATTAATATAATAATAGAAATATGAACAATCAGAATAAAAGGTTCATGAACCAAAATAATAATAAAACAAATAGATATTTTAATAATAATTATTATGATAGGAACAGGTATAAAATAGACAAAATAATAAAATCAGGGCTACAAAAAATCAAAATTTAAAAAATTCAATTATAGCAATAATAGAAATAATTACAATAGAATAATATATATATATAATAATATATATATATATATATATATATATATATATATATATATATATATTATATTTCGAAATATGATCCAGTTCAATACTACAGCTACCACAATGAAGACTGAGAAGCAATATATTGCACTACCAATTTTAAATCATGATGAACTTAACTTTGAAAACAAGTTTAGGAAACTCGGCACCCTCTTTGGAGAAGATTCCAAGAGAGGGTTGCTCATCGGTGCTAGTGGAGTTGTTTTCTGATGTTCATTCAATATGAATACTCGATTACAACATCAGTTGTTGCAAGCAAGGAGAGCTTTGAAACGTAAATATAAAAGTTTGAAATCCGATATCGCAACATCTCAATCACAATTGGAAAAAACATATGAACCGATTACACAACCTCTGAAAGCATTTTTATCGTCGGTTGGCAACCAACCCAAGTAAAACCAGAATTGAAACAGGAGATACCAACTACCCGTCACAGTCATCAGCCAACACCTAAAGAATTTTATCATACAACTCCTCACGATTTATCTGAAGGAGAAGAAACATTCCAATATGATGCCAGCACACCACAAGACTTGGGTGAAAGCTTTTTCGATGAAAGTACGCAGCCTCTGATGGATCCAGAAGAACAATACTTGCGACAATTTCAATTCCCTCACCTCGAGCATATATAGATGACACAATTTCGGATACCGAAAACAAATTCGATGATATCTTTGGAGTTTATTTCAATCCAGAGACGAAACACTTTGCTATTGGTGATGCAACTGTGGGCTTCAATGTTGCGGATATTGTTATCAATGATACATTTACAAACATATATATATATATTATATATATATTTATATATATATATATATTTATATATATATATATATATATATATATATATATATATATATATATATATATATATAGGAACTCCTGGTTCATACGAACTGATGTTCAAGAAACATCCATGGGTTATCGGAATACCGGTATTGATCCATATATTGATATCAAACGAAAAAGTCATGCACAATATCTTGGTTATAATCCTGAAAAGGGGTTATCTACTCTCACTGCACCCAAGTTCATCGATATGATAAAACCACATTACATTCTATGGCTGAAGAACGAACTTACAGAAAACTCGGACATTAAAAACACATTGTCACCACTGCGTTCACGAATATTTTCTCTTCCTACTAGCAAACCGAGATCGGGCATAGGGTATCCACTATATCTACAATTGAGGTGCAAAAAGGTACAGGGTTGACTATGCTCAATGTTACCAATACACCTGTTGACTATAAATATTTCGTTGATTTCAATGAGTTAGTAGAACGCTTGAAACTACTGATAGCTGCAAATTCTGGTGGGTACACGGGATTGAATAATGAAATCATAAGCATCCTTGAGGAGCTCCGTGAGGCTGGAATAATAAATTAACAATATGATTGACTTTTTTTTCATTATGTGTCCAACCATAGCAGTATACCTATCGATAAATTTGGGAGACATTTTTTAACCGCATCGCAAATACCCTATCCAACACCTGACACTGTGTCAGCGCTTCCACCACCCAGCACCCCTTTCTATATTTGGGATTCATCCTCATATCATAGCACCTGCATTTTCCATTTGAGAGCAACTCGAGATCTCACAAAAAGTGTAAGTTATTTCGTGTTGGATAATGGTACAACTTCTAACACATTCCCTTTGTCCGGTAAATTGGCAAGTATTTGCACACATCCAGTAGCTGTATCGGTTTATTTAAATGACAACACTGCGGATGTTATTCCAGTCGGTGACCTTATCGGAACATATTTAAATAAAGGAGATAAAATAACGTTTTTAATGGATCAGCAACAACACAACACACTTTTTGTAGAAGTTGTTCTTCAATGTCCTTCAACTAAGAATGAATTAAATGAAACAAGAAGTCGTAAACGAATTGCATAAACCAGCCCGAAAAACATTCAGACGGCGACATGTCATCATCAAAGTTTACATGATCTTCTACAAGCACATTTGGTGGAAATGATTCCCTACTTTGAATTTAATAGTGGTAATAGGTATATTGTGGTTGGTATAAACGTATTTTCCAAATATGTCTGGTGTGAACTGGTTAAGAGAAAAACCGGACTCGATGTCAGTAAAGCTATGAGGAATATTTTAAAAACTATGAGAGTTAAACCCAAAAATCTGCAAACAGATATGGGCAAGGAGTTTTATAATAAGCGTTTTGACGAATTGATGGAAACATGGGAAATCAAACTCTACAGTTCTTTCTCTACTCTCAAGGCTAGTATCGTGGACGTGTTAATAGGACTTTGAAAAATGAAATGTGGAAACACTTCACTCTCCGGGGAAATTACAAATGGTTGGATATTCCACCTGATATTGTTTCACGATATAATACGGTTCACAGTAAAATTCAAATGAAACCTCAAGATGTTCGAAAAAAACACGAACGTCAATTAATCCAACACGCTTGTACCAATATCAAAACAATTGATCCTAGTAAACGTAAATTTAAACTATATGACCATGTCAGAATTATTAAATTTCGTAAGAAATTTTCCAAAGGTTATGTTCTCAATTGGTCGGATGAAATTTTCACTATAAAAAAAGTATATGAGTCAAATCCTGTGGTATATTTTCTTGAAGATCAGGATAACATCATGATTCAAGGTGGATTCTATGGAGAAGAACTTCAGAAAGTGCAATATCCTGATGTGTTCCTGGTTGAAAAAATTATACGAAAAAAAGGGGAATAAACTTTATGTCAAATGGTTAGAATTGTACAATCAATATAATTCCTGGATATCCAAAAATGATATTGTTTAATAAAATTAACTATGTTTTTGAATTGTTTTTTATTCATTACAAAATCCTTCATTATAAATATTTTGTCTATGCACAGGATTCAAAACTACAATGAGTAAAGTGGCAATTGTTTCTATACGTCTTTTGAAATGTATTCGATCCAATACCATATACTCCCAAAATGTCTTTCTTGCTTCCCTATATGCGAATCTCCAGGTTATCATATGGTGGATTGTGTTTTGGGTTTCATCAATGGTTACTTTCTTCATGATCTCTGCGTACATTCAGTTACAAAACTTTTGGGATAGTGATGTATGAATTCTGATGTCATACTTATATTTTCGCTGTTGCGATTCTCTTCTGGCTTCGGAAACTTCACAGCGTTATTCAATATATCACCATTGAGTTTTACAAGTCCATTCTTGAGAATTCGAAAAAATGATCCATACTATTATTTTTTCAAGATATCCACTGTATAGTCTACCAGTGGTAGCAGCTCCCATAACATGCAGACTGTTTCCAAACCCAATGGTACTGTGGAGTAACCTTTTATAATTTTTATTACTCTTCCATTATTGAACTGTTTGAATTCGATTGTAAATTTATCGTCTTGCAATGTTTCCGGGAATTCAAAGAGTACAAATAGTTGGTAATTACTCCTTGGTATGTTAAAAACTATTTCCGCTCATCTTCTGAGAACAACACTCGATCTCCTTCATTTCCAGTGATTTCAATGCATGGAGAGAAATTGAAATCGTAAGAGAGATTGACAACCACAAATTTACTTTTCGATTTATTTAGAGGAAATCTTCTCTCACCCAACACAACATTTTCATTCAATGACTGTTCACTTGATACATCGAATGAAAACCTATTTGATTCATTTTGATCGTTAACTGTTCGTTCTGCGATATTACACTCAATATATAATTATAGAACTGGTTTGGAAGTTGAAGAAAGAGGGGTTAACCGGTTATTTCGAGGAAGGGTAAACTGGTTATTCAACCTTGACCGGTCATTGCCCCGATCATTCAACCTTCTTTGCTCCGTCAGTCGACCGGTCATTGACCTTGGACAACCGGTTATGGATTGGAACGGGTTCTAGAACACCTGGAAAACCGATTTCGGATTCTAGCCCTGTCAATTATCCTCTACTTCTCTCCATTAGTTTGTACCATTTTTACTTGTTTTTTTAGCTTCTCTGAAGATGACATTAGCCACTGTCGAAATATCGGAATTACAGTGTTAAAAGAGTACACGTTCTGCTTGCTGCTTCACCCAAAAAAACGTTCCCATTTTGTATCCCATATATATATATATATATATATATATATATATATATATATATATATATATAGAAAGAGGAGAGGTAGTCTTTGCTGACTAGTTAGGAAAAAGTCTGAGAAATTCTTTGGGACAGCAGCACTGAAAATTTGAATAATAATAATGACAATAATGTAGCTCAAAGTAACATTTTTTATACTTCTTTACCTTCCATTGCAGAAATCACACCTAAGCTCTCACGAATTTTCAACAAATTTGGCAATATAAAAATAGCCCAAAGAACGGTTCCAACCATAAATTCTTTATTCTCTGTGGTCAAGGATAAACCTCCGTTATTTTCACAAACAAAACTAGTTTTTTGCATTCCTTGTGCAAGTTGTATCCATGAATATAGGTCAAACAGCCAGGTTACTAAGTGCCCACAAAAGTGATTGTAGACATCACCCTGAAAGATGTGCTCTCAGTGAACATGTTAATAGGGAGGATCCCAATATAGTTTACAATTCCACAAAAATTTTAGTAAAAAAAAAGAATGTTTCGACACGATTTTTTTTTGAAATGGCATTCATTTCTCAATCCAACAATTGTTTAAACAAAAGAACAGATCTCAATCATTTAAGTGAGATCTATTCTCATTTATTAATCTTAGACAAGACCCGAATGCTCTCAATAATAATTCATCTTCTTCTATTTAATATAAACCAACATGAAAGTCTCTACAAATAAAATACTTACAATATAAAATTTATTTATCTATAATTTTTACCATTAATAGAATCTCATCTTTGGTAGTAATTGCAAATGATGATATCATTTGGACAGCTAAGACCAAAAGTCTCTTCTTCTTCTTAATAATTATTCCAAATTGACGTTGACATTTTAGGTTATGTTAATTCCAACCTCTATGTCTTGATTTGCCCACACTTTCACATTCATAACCAAAGAATGTATTGCCACAATTGTTCTCGGCTTTTAGTAAATTTACCAGTAATTTTTTGTTACAAATATTGTTCCATATAAATCTAATTGTTGCTCCATTTTTTTTACATGTTTTTAATGGTGTCTTTTACATCTTTGTGTATTTCACCGAAAAACGACCATTCTCACTAACATCGTAAGTAAGGTTACTTTTCATATTTTTCAACATATTATAGTATTTTCACTCTTGTACCTCTCTGATGATGACAATATTCATTGTCGAAATATTGGAAATATAATGTTATACGAGTACATTTGCGTTTGCTGCTGTCCCAAAGAATTTCCCAAACTTTTTCCTAACTAGTCAGCAAAGACTACCTCTCCTCTTTCTTCAGATAGGATAATGGGTTTTATCAAGACATCCAAGCTACTAATGGAATTCTAACTGTAACCAAAATGGAACACTGGTCACGTATAAAAATTAAAACTGCCAAAGAATACAACCGTAGATGTTTTCTCCTGAGATGTAGGACCCTAGGGATTTTACCAGAACATTCAACCAACCATATAGATGACCTCCTACTGAGACAAGACACCACTTTCAGCAATTAATCAAAAAAATTATGTTTAAGGTTAGGAAAAAACTTTCAAATTATGAAATAGATTTGAATCACAAGTTAATTCCAAAACTTGGAAATCAGTTGGAGTTACTCAAAAGAGAGATTATAGAATCAACAAATGAACATATTTTTGCAGAGTTTTCGGCCTTAACAAAATCTTTCAATACAATTTTCCATAAAGTCAAAAATAATAATTCAAATTAAATAAAAATCTTCTTCGAAATGAATTGAATAACAAATTAAACACACAACCAGGTTGGATTAAGAATTTATCAGACATCCCTATTCCGGATGATATACAGAAATTCCTGTCTTTAGGCCCGAAGTTCAGTATTGAACCCATAATAGGAAAACATTTCCCCATCAAAAATCTTCTAGCAGATGTTGATAACTTAACTTCCATAATAACAGACCCAGTCACAAAAAATGCCACTATTGCTCGTTCGACAAATGTCATTACTAATTATGTACAAGCTTCCAAGCATTCTTCCTCAATTTTTCAAAACTTTTACTCTAAAACAAAGCAATTTCTCAAACATAATCCTAACCCGATTGTCTCAAAATCTGACAAAGGAAATGTCACTGTTATTATGAATAAAGATCAATATTTCAATTTGTCCTCAGGTCTGATCAGTAATTCTAATTCTTATGAACTAATACAAAGGGACCCAACTCTCAAAATTCAAAATAAATGTAATTCATTAATAAAAACTCTCCACAATTCGAATTAAATTGATGAAATTACAAGGAAGAAACTTACTTCATAGGCAGGGGTTATCCCGAAATTTTATGCACTACCTAAGATCCATAAACCTACTTTATCAGTCAGACCCATCATCTCATCGATTAACGATCCCTCAGAATCATTAGCCTCCTTTTTGTCAGATGTTTTGACAAAGGCCTATGATTATGAAAATCAATATTATATAAAGAACTCCTTTGACCTTTCTTCAAATTTCAATAAATTGCAACTTCCTGAAAATTACGTTATATGTGATATCACTTTTCAGTAACGTTCATCTGGATTCATGTATCAGAGCAATCCATAATAATTGGGATAACATCAGTAATTTTTGTAAGATTTGTGAAGATGACTTCATCAATATGTTAACTTTTCTCTTCAATAATACATATTTTTCGTTCAATAACCAGGTTTACAGGCAAACTTTTGGCACACCCATGCAAAGATAAGTCCCATTTTAGCAAACTATGTTATGGACGATTTGCTAGATATTGTCTTGAATGTCCTTCCTTACAAATTTTCTTCATCAAAAAATATGTTGATGACATTATCCTAGCATTTCCCCGATCAGAGATTACATAAGTGTAGATATTTCAAACAGCTATGATCCGTTTATACAATTTACCATCGAAAATGAAGACGATGAAGGTAGCGTTCCTTTTCTGGACACTAAGCTCATCCGTACTTCCAACAACATCTTACTAGTTGACTGGTATAGGAAACCGATCAGTTCTGGGAACTGCTGGGTATGAACTACTGGTCTTACCACAAACAATCATTGATAATAAATTTGGTCAAGCAGATGAAACAACGTGTTCTACGGATCTCTGACTCATCGTTTCACCATAATAATTTAAAAATTCTCTACAATTTATTCGAACAAAATTCATATCCTTCTTCCTTATTAAATAAGATTTCATTTAGCACAACGTCTATAATCCAGTCTCCAAATGAGATTGTACCTGAAAATTTCAATAATAATAATGACAATAATGTAGCTCAAAGTAACATGTTTTATACTTCTTTACCTTTCATTGCAGAAATCACACCTAAGCTCTCACGAATTTTCAACAAATTTGGCAATATAAAAATAGCCCAAAGAACGGTTCCAACCATCAATGCTTTATTCTCTGTGGTCAAGGATGAAACTCCGTTATTTTCACAAACAAAACTAGTTAATTGCATTCCTTGTGCAAGTTGTAACCATGAATATATGGGTCAAACAGCCAGGTTACTAAAAGACCGTATAAGTGTCCACAAAAGTGATTGTAGACATCACCCTGAAAGATGTGCTCTCAGTGAACATGTTAATAAAGAAGATCACAATATGGATTACAATTCCACAAAAATTTTAGTAAAAAAAAAGAATGCTTCGAAACGATTTTTTTTGGAAATGGCATTTATTTCACAATCCAACAATTGTTCAAACAAAAGAACATATCTCAATCATTTAAGTGAGATCTATTCTTATTTATTAATCTTAGACAAGAACCAACATGAAAGTCACTACAAATAAAATTATAACAAAATAAAATCTATTTATCTATAATTTTTACCATTGATAAAATCTCATCTTTAGTAGTAATTGCAAATGATGTTTCAATAACATTTGGACAGCTAAGACCAAATGTCTCTTCTTCTTCTTAATAATTATTACAAATTGACGTTGACATTTTAGGTTATTTTAATTCCAACCTCTATATCTTGATTTTCCCACACTTTCACATTCATAACCAAAGAATATTTTGTCACAATTGTTCTCGGCTTTCAGTAAATTTACCAGTAATTTTTTGTTACAAATATTGTTCCATATAAATCTAATTGTTGCTCCATGTTTTTTACATGTTTTTAATGTTGCCTTTCACATCTTTGTGTATTTCACCGAAAAACGACAATTGTTTCGTGCACGTTTGACAGATGGTTGATATTGGAGGTAAAACAACCTTACTTTTCCGATTTGTTCATGTTAGAGAATTGAATTTTTTTTACCTATTTCAAAAATAATTCAGTAGTTGGATTACATGTGTTATTGTTCAATTCGTAGATGATCATGCCTTCATATTGTTCTGTTGTGAAATGCAATGAACATGCATCAAAAGATGGCGGAATACGATTTTTCAGGTAAATTGTACATGTTTGTATGTTTGACCATGTTATTAGAATTCCATCTGCTGTTGGAAGAAATAGAAAACATTTTGAAATCTTCCAGAGAAGGCAAGCATCCTGGATACATGCCATCCATCGAATAGACTGGTCTGTTAAGTTAACGAAATATGGTAGAGTTTGTTCCAGACATTTTCACTCTGGTAAAGCAAATATATTTTAGTGTGTCATGAAGAGAAAGCCACGATAAAAATAATATTTCATTTGGCACATTTTCATGAACACGACTTTCTAATATTGTAGGAGAGCCAGCTTCCTTGAGGAAAGAAACCCATCCCGATTGGGTACCATCCATTAATATGGGATATGGAATCAATCATGGCAATAGCCATGTATGTGATAGATATAAAAATTTACAAAAAAGATTACAGGTATTTCATATGGATAAATCGGATATGGTGGTCTGCTGAGGATTTGCTAACCCAAGTATGGAATTTTTCTTTGCATTTTTCAGGATGGATTTTTGAACGAAGTTCCTTCAGGCGGCTTGTGGTAGGTGTTGACTAGTAGAAATCGTCACGTAAGAAAAAAGCGTTATGCCCCCTCCATGCCAAGGGCGGTCATAAGGGAGGGGGAGTATGGGGGCCATGCCCCCCCCCCAAGGTTTCAAATGGCCTAAATCGATATATTTTTAATGATTTTCTCTGTAAATTAATCATTTGAGTGGATTCACATACGGAAATCGAAATACCTACAGCAATCTGCAAAAATGATAATCAATCATATCTACCTCTTCAACTCTGGCTACGCCAATGCCAGTGCAAGGTGCAACGCCTCCCGCACGAATCCAGACACCGACCGGCGACGTCCAGTGATTTCATTTCAATAGAAACATAAGGATAGGTAGGTATATATCTACGTTGCTTTTTAAATATTGTCTCATTTTCGCGTTAGTCATCACTCGCTGTATGTTAGAAGTTGTGTATTGTGTGGAAATTTTGACGTTTCGTTTCCATTTTTTCTTGAAAAAGAATCCATCGTCTATCGTAATGGTAGAGGTGACAGAGGTGCACTGTACATTGCCGGATTGTAATCATCATTTCATTCCAGGGTGACAGGTGAGTAAAAATCTATAGATATGTTAGGAATAATTTTCAATTTGCTATTGGAAGATTGGAAGGGATAATAAGTATGCAATTCTCTCTCACCCAGCCCAGGTGTTCATTTTAGGATGTAATTCCGAAATAAAAAAGTTTGTAAATTCCGATCTAACCGTAGAGTGACAACAGATCAGGCTTGCGCCAGGATCACGAATGTTTTTTTTTCCAGAAAATGAAGAGGACATACAGTACGAATACGTTGAATTCGTATTTTACTGTTGTTCCGAAGAGAGTAATGAAAGGTGTGGGTGATGATGGGTCATCCCGGTCATCTTCATCATCGTCTTCTCAACACACGATTGTAGTGCCAGAATCACTTACAACAGTATCAACATTACAAGCATCAGTTAATAATGATAATACTCCAGAGCAAGTTTCTGCAGAAGAGTCCAATGAAGTTGGTAACTACGATATTGGTCGAGCTGTTGATTGTTTGAATGGTTTGCTAGACTTTCAAAAATATAATTATTTGAAAAATACGTGGATTCCGGAAAAAACTACTCATTTCCATTTTCTGAACATAACAAAAATAACAAATTAGTTGAGCGGTACTTGAGATACGACCATCTCCAAAAATATATCTGGATTGCGTTTTCGGACTTGAAGAAAGGACTTTTTTGTAAGCACTGTGCTGTCTTCGCAAATTCAGGTGGTAAAAATAAAGCGACAAGTTTGCAAAAGAACGCAAAATGAGTTGATTGAATGTTGTAAAGACGAAATTTTGTCTGTTATCGTGAAAAAAATTGGTGATGCTAAATATCACAGCATAATGTTTGACGAAACCACTGACATAGCACATGTTTCCCAAATGTCGATTGTTATCAGATACTTAGAAGGTACTGACATAGCACATGTTTCCCAAATGTCGATTGTTATCAGATACTTAGAAGGTATCAACGTGCAGGAGAATTTTGTTTCATTCATAGATTGTCAATCTGAAAATTATGAGCTGAGTCCCGATACGTTGGAACCGGTTTTGAATGGTACTATTTTAGGAATAACAGTGATGAAACAAGTTCAGAAATTTGGTTTACCATTGGAAAATTGTGTAGGAATTTGTACAGACGGTTGCAGTGTGATGACATCAGAACAACAAGGAGCCGTCCAAGAAATTCAGAAAAAAATCAAGATAGCTGTACGATGTCCATGTTTCAATCATGTTTTAAATTTGAGTTTGTCGAAATCATCAAACGTTCAAAGTGTGAGAAATGCTGTAGGTGTAATGAAGGAAATAATATATTTTTTCAAAGCCTCTTCTGAACGCAATTATGTCCTCAAACAAACATTGGGTGATCAGCTCTCTGGATTGTGTGAAACGCGATGGGTAGAACGGCACGTCGCCGTTCTGCAGTTTAGAGCATTAATTCAAAAATTTTGCAAGCTTTGAATTTGATTTCCGAATGGAATGAAAGAGAATCTTCCAGTGAAGCTAGGTCGCATATACTTGCGATCTTATCAAATTGCAGCTTTATTATCACTTTGTTTTGTCCGAATGTAGTACTCGCAATTACGTTACCTCTGAGCAAATTATTGCAAAAAAAAAATTTGAATATAAGCTCCACACAGAATGCTGTTCTGAATACTCTGCTTGTTTTGAAAGACAAACGCAACAATGCAGAATCCAATTTCAATGCTTTGCTTGAAGAAATAATGCAATGTCTAGGAAATTTGAATATAGATTTTTGCACTCCAAGAGTGGATAAATTCATGAAAAATCGACCCAATCCAGATATTCATTCCTCCACAGAATACTTCAGAATAACGATATATATTCCTTTACTTGAGAGTATCATTTCCGACATTGAGTACCGTTTCCAGCAAGAAACTATGGATTTATTTAATCTGCAAATATGTGTTCCTGCTATATTAATTCATTCAAATGAAGATGGCATCCATTTCGCCGTAGAAATTTTGATTGCGAAATATGGAAGTTTGTTTGAGACAGTAAGAGACGTGCTGAAATCAACTTTTATTGCAGAGTTACATTTATGGAAAATTAGATGGAAACACAGCAAAGAATTGGAAATTCCCAGCGATGGACTAAATGCTCTCAAACAATGTGATAAAATGATGTATCCAATCATTCATGAAATTTTAAAAATATTGTGCACTTTTCAGTGAGTGTTGCATCTGCAAAAGGAGTTTTTCAGGACTAGAAGACTTGAGAGTTGGCTGAGGGCCAATATGGGTGAAGAAAGGTTAAGTGGTCTTGCACTAATGCATGTTCACAAGGACATTGTTATTAACGAAGACAATATAATAGAACGATTCGCCAAAAGTGGGGTGAAACGAAACATGGAGTTCGTCATGTAAAATATTAGTTTTTTGTTGATAATTTCATTCGAATGATTTTTATTATACTTATATAAAATATCCCATTCTGCGTTTTGTGTCTGTATTGAAATTGATGACCGATATGTTATCTTACAAAATGCCCCCCCCCCCCCCCCCAGAATCAAGATATATGACCGCCCTTGCTCCATGCGACTGTGTCTTTCTATTATATAAGAGTCTGTGTGACAAATATCTGTTTTAAATTATGTGCATTGAAAAAAATTATAGAAAATAAAAATATACCGATTACAGAGAAAGTCGCAATGAGGGAGCATAACGCTTTTTCCTTACGTATTGATAAATCTCCATATCGAATTACATTCAGAGTTGAAGGAAGCGTAAGGAACTCTATTCCTAACAGAGGTCCAGTTACATATGAGAACCGTCCTGAAGCCGGCCTACATATTCACACCGATGGATATCCCTTGCTGACGCTACAAGATATCCACACCGTCTTTTATCTCTCTACCGATAATTATCTCTGAACAGCTTGCTATTTCCCGTACTCCGAATTTGTATTACTATGCAATATACCATACTTTATCTTTTATACCGAATGTCTAGGAATTGTTAATTTTTCATTTTTATTCAGTAAGTCTTTGTTCCCAAAGTGTATAAAACCTGATGTAACCATTATTCAGAAGTTCAGTCATAATAAAGTTTTCTTCACGCTTGTCACCAGCTTTGCTTCATTACGAACCTAGAGTGGTTCAAGAAGGAGATAAATTACGTTATTATTATTCTCACAAAATCGAGTAGTGCCTTCCGAACCAAAGGCTGCGAGGGCACTATCGTAATTGGCGCAGTCGGTAGGATTGCAGTTTTGGAAACCGTAAGCATATTGCGTGGAAATTTGTGGACAGTGCCAAACCAGCATATTGCGTGCAACATTTCTGGACAGTGCCCAACGGACCCTTAACGTGCAATCACCAATTACAAGGAGTGGCTTCCAAGAAATACGCGGCATAGTGCTAGAAAGTCTAGAAAGTGCTGAGACGATTTCGCGGTTGACATTCAAAGCTAGGCATCAATCTGAACAGTTTCATAGTGCCGCAAACGGAGTAGTGAACACTGAACAAGTTGAGAGACTAGAACAGTGGATAGACGGACTGGAAATTCGCCTGGAAACTATAGCAAGTAGGAAAGCAACATAGCCCAGACCCAAAGCAGATCAACGCAGATTGAAGGAAGCAAGCAAGCAAGAAATCAAATAGCCGTAAGTCATTTTCTCATTATCCTTCCATTTTCATATCCCATGTTTATTTACCTACACCAAGAAACATATTCTCTCGTGTGAACAATTTTTTTTTATGTTTCATGATCTTAAAGACCTTGCAAAGAAAAATAAAGCATTGAGGAGACAGATAAAACAATTACAGCTACAGAATTCTGATTCTGACTCCTTGTCATCTGAAAATGATAGTGAAAGTGAATTAGATAGAAATATTGCATCAAAAGGTTCCGAAAATCGAAATACTGTTTTCGATCAAAATTCTGAATTAGAAAATTTGACACAAGACCTCCACATTCTTTCATTAAGATCAAATCAAGAACAAATTCCAAATATGGCCGATCCAATTAATTATCAGGAACTGAGATTATTTTTGGATAGCATACCTATTTTCTCTGGTGAACCATGTGAGTTGAATAATTTCTGTACTGCTTGTGACGAAATCTTTCAACAATATCACAATGCGTCAGAAGCAGTCAAAAAACTTATTTTCAGGGCAATTATTAGTAAGTTGAAAGCGGAAGCTCTTATTTTAGTATCAAGTAGGATTGAATTAACAACTTGGGGTGAAATTAAAGTAATTTTGAAACAATCTTTTTCTGATCAACGTTCATTTACTTGTCTTTTGCAAGAGTTACATAGTATTCGACCATTTTCAAAAGAAACGCCATATAATTTTGGTATTCGATGCCAATATACCAGGAGTTTATTGTACACTGCAATAAATAACGAAAATATTACAAGAGATGAAAAAATTGCTCAAATCAATAATATTTCCAAATTGGTATTGATTACTTTCATGAAATACTTACCATCCACTATTCAAACCGGTGTGAGATTGAAAAACCCTGATAATCTAGAGGAAGCAATGCAATATGTCATCGAAGAAGAAAATTTCTTTTCTCTTGTCAATGATGGAAAAAGGCAGCAAACCCAAACAATACCAGCCCCATATATCAAAGCCCCTATGACTCAAACATTCCAAAATTATACCCTGAAACCAAATGAGCCTAACTTTCAGAATAATTTCCAAAAACAATTTCAAAATATCAGACCTAGCTACCAACCACCACAATTTAATCAAAACTTAGGAACTCAATCAAAATTCCCTAGTCAACCTATAAATATTCAACCAAAGCCTATTCCACAAAGATTCTTTTCGAATCAACAAGTTTTTGGAAAAAATAATCCAAACAATAATAATGTTGGAAACCAATCAACCACAGCTAAACAAACCTACTCCAATGTCTTCAGTTACAAGACCATATGTACCAAATCAATATAGAAATGCATTTCAATCCCAATCTAAGCCAACATTCACGTCAGAAGAGTTATATCAAATAAATGAACCTTCTACCTCATATAGTTTGGAAGACAATAACTTTATCAAACCGCATATGAACAGACAGACTTACAAAATTTCATGACGGAAGAACATATTACCTATTGAACAACAAGATATCAATGACACTTTTCAAAATGACTTCCAATCAGATGAAATTCAAAATCATGATTATGAGGATCCAAATTTTATGTCACAAGCCTCTGGAAAAATGATTACCTAGAGATAAATACTATTGATCAGCGTAAACTCCCATATATTTCTATAGAAATTCCTGGATATAAGAATTTAAATTTATTATTAGACTCTGGAAGTCATATATCTATCATGAATCCAATTATTGCAAAAAATCTTTTTTCTGAATTCATCATAACTAAACTAAATAAAATTAAAACTTCTTGCGGGAACCAGTGTGCAAAATTTGAGGCACATATACCTGCTTTCAATGAATTCCAATCCAGGCAAAAAATAAATTTCACTCTCTTTGATTTCCATCCATTTTTCGATGGATTGATAAGTTTTAAAGATTTGAAAAATATGGGATTTAATTGGAACATACAAGACAATTATCTCTATAGGGATACAATTTTTATTCCAGTAAAACAGTGTTCACTATAGAGTACAGCGAATGAACTCTCATTGTTTCATACCAGAATGTATAAATTAAAAAAAAAAGGAATTTTATCTTCCCGAACAGCGAATAAACTCTCATTGTTTCATACCAGAATGTTAACTACAGTAGAAGACGGGCGTGCAATTGTTGAAATACATAATACTAATTCCGAAGATACTTACATTTCATTAGCACAACCTTTTGCAGAAATTCCAATTGAAAATTTCGAAATTTGTCAATTTGAACTCAATAATTTTAATTCATGTGTAGATTCCTCACAAATTGAAAATTTGATAAGAACTGACCACCTGAATGGCGAAGAAAATACAAAATATTGAAAATTTGAAAAAAAATACATACTGTATTTCATTATCAGACTTCTACTCCACCACAAACGACACATCAAATAATAACAACTGAAGAAAATCCTATATTCACAAAATCATACCCTTTCCCCTCAAGTACATAAACAAGAAGTAAATAGACAGATCGAACAAATGTTAAATGACGGAATAATAAAAACAGTTCAAGTCCTTGGTCGAGTCCCATTTGGATTGTTCCAAAAAAATTAGACGCCAGTGGACAACCTAAGTGGCGCATACTGGTCGTATGGGGTCGGCTTTAGAATAGCCCCATGGTAAATCCTGCCTGTCGTAAGAGGCGACTAAAAGGATAACCGTAGGTGGAAGATGGTCTCATCGCCCGGTGAAATACCACCATATCGACTTTGTGTGCTGTGAAATGGACCATTCCATGTTTCAGTGTTCGGTCGATACTTTCCAGTCTCCCTCTTTCCTTTTCCCCAATTCCTTCTTTATTTTCAGGTAATAGTAATAATGATGAACAATAGTAATAATGATGAAGTCTCCTAGAGTAAAACACTCCGGAGTAAAATACCTCTCCATTCGGGATTTCCGGGCGAGAGGTACTCGAGGGACTCAACATTAAAATTAATTTTGCAACATCCGCGGACTCAACAAGAACATCAATGACGTCCACCATCACCTACAGACGGAAAAACCGGATATTCTGGCTCTAACAGAAACACAAGGTAAACTTCGTCCACCAACAAGGTCCATATGCATTGTCCTTGGTTACGAACTCCATTCTCGATTCAGGATCAAAGGTGGACTTTGCCTTTACTAAGGCTAACCTTTCATGCCAGCGTGAGAGAGTTTGGAACCGAAAGACTTTGATGTGATGTGGTTCAAGCTATCTGATACCAAACTGACTAAGTTCCTCTGCTGCCTTTATCTATCACCTAATGAACCTTCATATAACGACCTCTTTGAGTTTTATCACTCAAACTGGACTACATTCAGGAGAACCATCCAACAGCTGAAACCATAATCATGGGAGATTTTAATGTACATAACGCTGCCTGGCTCAAATTCTCTAACAAAACAGATGATGCAGGTCGTCAAGCCGAGGGCCTTCGCCATCACTCATGGCCTAGAACAACTGGTCGAGCTACCAACCCGCATCCCTGATGTCAACAACCAGTCTGCCAATACACTAGATCTTTTCCTCACCACCAATCCTGACCCGTATAGAATAGAAGTTTGTGCCCCACTTGGAAACTCTGACCACACCCTCATCTCCACAACATGCTCTTTCCATTTACCATCGAGCTGCACAATACCACCCCGTCTCATGTGGCATTACAATTCGGCCGACTGGGAAGGTCTTCGTATGTTTTTCTCAGCGTTTCCATGGAAGAGAGTTTGTTTCTCTTCAGTAGATCCAACACGATGTGCTGAGACAATTTCTGAAATCATCATGTTGGGGATGCAAACTTACATACCGAATACCGAAAGAAGAACATCATCCGATAAGACCTGGTTTAACAGAAACTGCTCTAGAGCTGTGGCTTCCAAACAGGCAGCATACCATCGATGGCTAAAAAATCCGGGCCCTGAGACCAGAGCAGCATATGTCGAGGCTAGAGGCATATGTAAAGAGACAATAGAAAGCTCAAAAGATGCCCACAAAGCCAAAATAAGATCAAAACTTGCTGAATGTCCTAACGGATCCGTTCATTTTGGTCTTTCGCCAAAGCTGTGGGAAGAAATTTCACTTCCAGCTCATTTCCTCCTAACCAAAGAAGATGGAACACTAGCAACGACTGCCCAGGGAAAAAGCCAATATCTTTGCGCACCTATTTGCTGGAAATTCCACTCTGGATTCATCGGAAAACAACCCCGAACATTACACCTATTGACAGTCACATGCCCGAGATCACCTTTCGCCAACGTACTATCAGAAAGATTTTGCTGGGTCTCAACACCAACAAAGCCTGTGGATCTGACGGAATCCCGCCGATTGTTCTCAAGAAATGTGCCCCCGAACTAACACCTGTTCTTTGCAAGTTGTTCAACCACTCTTACAATTTGGGGGTATTTCCGTCCAATTGGAAAATTGCAAGAGTACAGCCAGTCCCTAAAAAAGGCAAAAAGGCCCTACCTAGCAACTACAGACCTATCGCACTGCTATCTATTATTTCAAAGGTCATGGAAAAACCATCAACATCGAGCTCATGAAATATCTGGAAGACTCAGGAATTGTCAACGATAGGCAATATGGCTTCCGCCATCAGAGATCAACTGGTGACCTGCTCGCTTACGTCTCACATATATAGCGGCTATCTATTGAAAGCATGGAGAAACTTTAGCTGTGGCATTAGATATCTCCAAGGCGTTCGATCGAGTTTGGCACCAGGGACTCCTCGCTCAAGCTTCCGTCTTATGGCTTGCCCCTCAGCTGTGTTCTCTGCTTGCTAGTTTTCTCTCAAACAGGTCTCTCCATGTAGTGGTCGATGGAGTTGCATCTGACACTCTACTCATAAATGCTGGTGTTCCGCAAGGATCCATTTCTCGCAACAACACTATTCCTACTCCACATCAACGACCGGTTGAAAGCAACTTCATGTCTAGTACACAGCTTTGCCGATGATAGTACCCTCCATACCGCTTTCTCTTCCAGGGCCCTATATCAGCCCGTGAAACCAGAAATGAACGAGGAAGAAATGTTAATAATATAAATATGGACTTGGCAACAATTCTCGAATGGGGATCTAATAACTTGGTAGAATTCAATGCAAACAAAACACAAGCATGTCTTTTCTCTAGAAAAGCCGATCTCACTGTGCCTAACATAACTTTGTCAGGAGTAACCATACCACTGAAGCCATCCATATCGATGCTTGGTATTACTATCAGCAATAACCTTTCCTGGGAAAATCACGTGAGGTCCATTCCAAAGTGCATCCCAAAACCTTGGTTTTCTGTTTCGTGCCAAGAGCTATTTCACCCCCAGTCAGCTGCTTATGATCTATAAGGCACAGATCCGACCTGTCCTGGAATACTGTTCCCATATTTGGAGTGCGGCACCTAAACATATCCTGAGGCTATTGGATTCTGCCCAAAAGGGCCAATTCGTCTCGTCGGTGATGCCTCGCTTACAAACTCGCTCACTTGTCTGGAACACCGTAGAAAAGTTGGCGATTTGTCTCTATTTTATAGATATTTTCATGGGCTATGCTCTTCTGAAATATCAACAATCGTTCCTGCTTTGGCAGTCTCTTCGAGATTAACCCCTCAAGTTCAGTCATCACACCCCTACGTGGTCACTTTGGAAACCTGCAGAACATCACTTTCCAAAGACTCGTTCATCCAACGAACAGCGAGGCTTTGGAACTCATTGCCTAGGGAGGTGTTCCCCGAGGCATACAACCTTCAGAAATTTAAGAAGAACACCAACTCCTACCTTCTTTCCCTAGGTTCCCACGATGTTCTCTGAACATTACAGGATATCCCTTTTCGTGGGAACCAGAACATAAAAAAAAAAATTGTGATAGACTACCGTAAATTGAACGATAAGACCATTCAAGACCGTTTTCCCATTCCAAACATTGATGACCTACTAGACAAACTAGGTAAAGCACAATACTTTACTACCCTCGATTTGGCTAGCGGTTTCCAGATTAGAATGCACCCAAATAGTATCGGAAAACAGCTTTTCTACTGACTCAGGACATTATGAATTTCTCAGAATGCCTTTTAGGCTCAAGAATGCCCCCTCCACTTTCCAGCGCATGATTAATGAAGTCCTGAAACAACACGTAAATAAAATTTGTCTAGTTCACATGGATGATGTAATAATATTCTCAACTACATTGGATGAACACATAACAAATATAAAAACGATATTTTCGAAATTTCTAGAACATAACCTCAATATTCAACCAGATAAAAACGAGTTTCTACATAAACAAGTAGAGTTTTAGGACATATTATAACAACAAAGGAATAAAACCCAATCAGAAAAAAATTTAATGCCATCGCAAATTTTCCTCTACCTAAGACCCACAAAGACATAAAAGTTTTCTAGGTATGGTAGGGTTTTATAGAAAATTCATAGACAACTTAGCCAAAATTACGAAACCAATGACACTTTGTTTACGAAAAGGACGGAAAGTAGAACACACTCCTGAATTTTTACAAGCCTTCAATTTATGCAAACAACTTCTTTGTAACGATCCTATTCTCAAATATCCTGACTTCCATAAAACTTTTACAGTAACTTCAGATGCATCAAATTATGCCATTGGCGCAGTATTCTGCCAAGATAATAAACCAGTCTGCTTTGAAGTGAACTCTTAACCAAATGAAATCAATTACTCTGCTATTGAGAAGGAACTTTTATCAATAATTTGGGCCGTGAAATATTTTCAGCCTTACTTATTTGGCAGATACTTTAAAATACGCACTGATCATAAACCTCTCAAATGGCTTCACAGCTTGAAGGACCCAAGTTCAAAACTCGTTAGGTGGAAATTCTTACTATCCGAATTTGATTACGAAATTGATTACATCAAGGGCAGAGAAAATGTTGTAGCTGACGCACTCTCTAGAAACCCGCCTGACAATACTTCCATAATTAACGAAACCGGAGATATTGACGACACAAGACAAGACTTATAAAAGAATCAGAAAATTATGCCACAACAATTCCATACAGCACAGGAAATGCCAGTTTTGACTTTCCCTATTCTGATAAACCTCTGAATGATCATAAAAACAAATGATGATCAAAATTGTAGACTCGAATAAGGCAATCTTTGCCATCATGAAAACATTTTCGGGAACCAAAGATTTTATATAAGCTTGCGACAACGCCATATAGATGATGATCTTGAGGAATTCATAGCTAACCTCACAATTAATCAAACTTACTTTTATATTTCATGAACAAAGATCATGAAAAGCTTTTATTTCTTCTATTCAAGAAAAATTATTCGGATCTCTTCAAAATTGATCATTTGCTCAACAAAACTCACGGATGTGAAAAAAATGAAAGACTGGATAAAATACATTATCATCACGTGTACAAAACAGGACATCGGGGTATTACCACTACAATTGAATCATTGAAAAAAAATTATTATTAAATTTGGTTAAAGACGTGACTAATTATATAAATGACTGTAATATCTGCCAAAAGGCTAAATACGAAAGAACACCTAATACTTTCACTTTTCAAGCTATACCGGTTGGAAAGAAACCTTTCGAACGCTGCATATTGATAGTTTATCAATTGCTAAAGAAAAATTTCTAACAATTATTGACACATTTTCAAAGTTTGCCCAGCATATCCCATTGCTGGAATAAACGCAATTAGTATTTTAGATGGACTTTGACATTCATTTCCCATTTACGGAATTCCGCAAACTATTATCTGTGATGGAGGGTCCGAATTTTATAACGACAACTTCAAAGATTTCTGTAAAACACACAAAATTTCGATTCACTTTACGACCCCAAGAACCCTAACTCTAATAGTCACATAGAAAGATTCCACTCTACCATTCTCGAACTCATTAGATCCCAAACACATCAGAATCCCTCAGAACCTTTGAATACTTTAATGAAATATGCATTATTACATTACAATAATTCCATTCATTCAGCCACAGATCACACACCATTCGAAGTGGTCTCGGGTAACTTTTCTTCAAAGATCCTTTTGACATCGTTGAAAAGATGTGGTCACTAAGTATGTCCAAGACCAAAAAAGAACATCTGCAAAGGATATATCCAGAATTAAGTAAACAAATGGATAAGAAAAAAACCAAACAACTTGAGAAAATCAATAAAACTAGGACAGATCCCCTCTTCTGACAGATAAAGACCAACTTTATCATAAAGAAAATCCTAGGGATAAACCAGCCGCACGTTTCACCATATTACTCAAACCAAGTAGAATTATATCCAGTAAACTCTAAACATAACCTAAAGAAACGCAAAAAAAACTAATACTGTTTTTTTTGTTGCAGATGAGAATTCGGCTGCTTTTCTCATCCTTCTATTTTATCCATATTTATGCCTCTATTCAACGTTTATCTAACCCAATTATGCCTATATTACTCAAACCAAGTAGAATTATATCCAGTAAACATACATTTATTAGTTATCTAAACATAAGTGATCTTTTCCACATCCATTCTAAATTTGAAAATCAATTAGTTCTGCTCAAAAAGATAACCTCTGCTGACGGCATACTTTTTCAACAAGCTGATATGCTCTCTTTTCAATCTAAACATCTTCTGAAAATTATTCAACCTCACAGCATTCATAAAAGAGGACTGTTCAATATTGTTGGTAAAATCAATAAATGGCTGTTTGGAACATTGGACAGTGATGACGGTGAAAGAATCAACACTATCCTTTCTCACTTGGGAACCATTGATCACATGATGCATGAAAAAATTAATGAAGAGATAACTCTTACTCAACAATTCTTGAATTCAACCAATCATACTCTTTTTGCAATTCAACATAATTTACAAATACTCTCTTCTATAAACTGTATTTCTGTCGAAATTGACATACAAAGCCATCTGATCTTATTGATTAATTCGATCACTTCTTTTAATAACCAACTGAACCAAATCGTAAATGCTGTAACTTTTGCAAATTTTAACAAGGTTCACCCTACATTTTTGTCTCTTGATAACTTATACTCTCTCATCACACAAATGAAATTATTATATCCAAATAATCAAATTGCAAAATTTTTCTACCCAATATAGTTTTTATACCTTTCTTGGTATTCAACTGTTGTTCACTGAAGAGGAATTGTTTTCTTAATACAATTTCCCATTTTGAAACCATTTGAATTACATACTTACTTTATCTATCCTATTCCTATCAGTAACCAGATTATTTTACCTCCTAAACCTTACCTTATCCTCAATGAGAAACTTGGCATATACCAGTTCCAAGATGAATTATGTGAATCTTTGGAAGATATCTACTTCTGCCACAACCACTTGCAAATGGACAACAACTGCATCATTGACATTTCAATGAACAATACTGCCAATACTTGTTCATTATTTCCTGTCAACTACAAGAACCCACTAGCACATCAGATAACACCAGAAGCTGTTCTTTTTACAACTCCGGTGACTACACGGATTACAGAGGGCTGCTCTATTCAAACTCACCATGAGCTAACTCCTGGCAGCTATCTACCATCATACCAGCCAAGTGTTATTTCCTAATTGGACAAGAGAATTTCTTCATGGAAATGATGCATTATCTCCAGTTACATTACTGTATCTACCTTTACTAATATGTCCACATTACTGGCGTAACCTGCTACCATCCATCTACGTAGTCTTGATTTGGACGAAATCACACATCTAACTTCCACATTTAATGCCCAGCAGCCGTTCCGCCTACCACAGGATCCTGATATGGATCCACAGGAATACCATTATGGATCCTTATACTCATTGGCACTGCTTCGCTCTTCTTCTGCTGTGGTGTAACATATTACTACAAAATTTGTTACCCTATACATTGGCCAACATTGGCGTGCCCAGAGATGTTCATCACCTGTAGCAATGGAAGATTTTTTCTCAGACTAGCCACCATGCCCACCCTAGTCTTCGATCTTCGAGGGAGAGGAGTTACATATGCAGAACCGTCCTGAAGCCGGCCCACATATTCACACCGATGGATATCCTTGCTGACGCTACAAGATATCCACACCGTCTTTTCTCTCTACCGATAATTATCTCTGAACAGCTTGCTATTTCCCGTACTCGAATTTGTATTACTATGCAATATACCATACTTTATCTTTTATACCGATGTCTAGGAATTGTTAATTTTCATTTTATTCAGTAAGTCTTTGTTCCCAAAGTGTATAAAACCTGATGTAACCATTATTCAGAGTTCAGTCATAATAAAGTTTTCTTACGCTTGTCACCAGCTTTGCTTCATTACGAACCTAGAGTGGTTCAAGAAGGAAATAAATTACGTTATTATTGTTCTCACAAAATCGAGTAGTGCCTTCCGAACCAAAGGCTGCGAGGGCACTATCGTAATTGTCCCCGACCGCACACGATTTTGTTTTTTATTTTATTTTTCAAAGGTTGCATCACATGGCTCATTTCTTTTGTTGATCAATTTACCAGATTTTTTACAGAATGCTACACCGCCAACATCTCTTGGAGATGGTTCCAACCCAGTGACGCTGAAAGTTGGAGAGTAAAAAAACAAAGTTTGGAGTATATTCCCAGAAAGCTAAAAGAAAAATCGGCAAATTACCAGAAGAGTTAAAACTATTTAAAATTAGATGAGAAATTCTTAAAACAAAATGACGATGCAGTTTTATACTACACTGGTTTTCCTCAGTTTGTTTATATTGTTGATATATTAACATCATTGGGATATGTTATACCAATTTATTCAATAAGCTGGGGGCCGAATGAAGTCCAAAGAAGAAATTTATTTGATGAATTATATTTTCACATTCTAACTTGAAATTCATTGTAGAATATTTATTTATATTATTCTTGATGTTTGTATATTTGGCTTGCCTTTTTTACGAAATAAATAATTCAACCATTATAAATGTTTTATTTTCCTTCAGTTTTCAGAAGATAGGGATCAATGCCCAATACTGCAATTTCTTCTTTATACCGTTCTCGGTAAACATCATCTAAACTTGAATAATATTTTTGTCAGGTCCATTGTCACAATATTTCATTCGAAAAACCCTTATTACACTATGCCTTTTTTTTTTTGTGCTTATTTTCATGGCTATTTGTTGGCAAATTTCCCAAATAACTGGCACTATTACCCGGCCTTTTTGATGATTGTTTCAGGCGCTAATTTCAGAGCTGCAAACCTAAGGAAAATTGACATTTACCTTAAATGATTGAGTAATTTAGTAAACCTGGACTATTTGTTTCAAATTTTTCCTTACCTGGTACAAGATTTTTTCTTCTTTTCTGTCATACTGAACAAAAGGAAAACTATGTGATTAATTTCATTTGTTTGTTGGTTATGTTAAGTCCAATAGATAATTATTGTTTTGGCAAACCTGACAAACGTCCTTGAAATCCCCTCGATTCAGGCGGAAAAAATAGAACCAGTCCTATTTATTTTCACGCTTGAAACAATCAACAAAATAGCCACGCGCGCATGCGTATTTGTTTGAAATTTCAGCCACCGGCAGTCAGGCAGACAAATAGGCATAGTGTAATAAGGGTTTAACACAATAAAAACAGTAAAAATGTCGAATAAACGTTCTTTAACAAAGTAAACAAAGCAAAAATGGGAGATTGTATTACATCAAATGTCAACCATCTGTCAAATGTGCAAGAAAACAATTATTACTAACATTGTAAGTAAGGTTATTTTTTATATTTTTCAACATATTATAGTATTTTCACTTTTGTAGCTCCCTGATGATGACAATATTCATTGTCGAAATATTGGAAATATAATGCTCTAAGAGTACATTTGCGTTTGCTGCTGTCCCAAATAATTTATATATATATATATATATATATATATATGATTAGCATGAAGCCAGAGAATCAGTTCCTATTATAATTTACAGAGTTGATATATATATATATATATATATATATATATATATATATATATATATATATATTTATATCAAGATAACTAGTGGCCATCCCAGGAGTATCAGGTTACCTTCCAGGAAACTGCTGACTTGCTATCTTCCAGGTCATCGTCCGCTCTCGGAACTGACTACAGATAATATTTCGCTGGTCTAAGCAGCGTCACCATTTTCTAACATTATAAATAGCCCTGCGAGGTATCATCAATCACTAGTTGTTTAGACCTCAGTCGAGTAGTTTTAGTTGTATTATTATATTTTCCAAATAAAGTCTACTATACTCCTTTTGAAGTAGTACTTGTTTTTAAAAGTCTTTAGTGAAAGTGAGATATAACAATTGGCGCAGTCGCTGTAGGATCCTGGGAACACGGAAAACCTAACCGAAGGAGGTGGATCCCAATCCTTCAAAGAAAAAGAACCTGCACGAAGCTCATTGGACCTCCAAGCAAACAAACAACACCAAGGACCACGGAAGGACGGTCTCTTCAACGAAAGAAGAACACGCGAACGCTCTTCCTTCAGACAACGCTTTGAAGCCGGATTGCATCCTCCGCATGGACATTCTTTGGTAAGAAAATATAAGAATCATCTCGTTTATTTTCAATATTCAATTGATTTCAATTTGAACCAGTTCTATTATCAACTCATCCACTATGCCTACAACGCCTCCAAATACCACAACTGAAGTTGAACCTATAGATTAAATGAAATATTTTCAATAATTCCGAGTATGACGGTGATCAAATATTTTTTAAATCTTTCATCCATGCGTGTAACACTGCTTACCGTATGGCCATACAAGATCAAAGAACATTGGTAATCTTGACATCAAAAATAAATTAAAGGAAAGGGTGATATAATAGAGTTCTCGAAATCCCCAAACCTGGGATGAAATTAAGTTACTTTAAATCAATACTTTGTGATACTCGTGATTTAACCACTGACTACAAGATTCTCCAAAGAATTCACCAACTACCTGAGCAAGAATCACCTCTGACTTTTCATAAATAGATTACAAGAACACGTTTATTTCAATGACAATGACTCAATTGACCAGTATACAACCAATTCTACAACCCATCAAAAACATCTCAAAGTTCACCTATTGAACCATGACATTGAATAGTCTTTTGGCTGGTTTAGAACCTCAAATTGGACAACTTATTAGAGCAGGTAACCCTACGGACATACTAACTGCAACACGGAGAGTACGAAGGGAAATGCAATTGAATTATTTTCAACAGCAAAAATCTACATTGAATAGAAACCCAAATACGCATTCTAACCAACCGAGAAAAATGAATTCAAATCCCAATCAACAGAAATTTTGCTCTTACTGTAAACGTCAGGGCCATGTTCTGAATGAATGTCGTACAAGACAATCTCAACAACCGCAACAAAATTTCCAAAGGCCAAATTTTCCCCAACAAAATATGAACTTCCAACAGAATCCCAGATTCTATCAAAACTTCAGACCTAATCAAACAAATCAATCAAATCAACCGAATCAATCAAATCAACCAAATCAATCGAACAATCAGAATCAATCCCAATTCAGACCACCAATAATTAGGCCAAATCCTAATTTCACTCAACAAAGGCCTTCAGCCATCCAACAAAACCCGAATTTTAACAAATTTGGTTCTCAGCGAACTCACCACCTGAATACACGAAACCCCAGTGCTGATAATTATACCGATAATTATCAAGAATACCAATATTCCACAAACGATAATTACACAGATGATTATCAAGATTCCCAAAATTTTGGTGCTGAAAGTTATACCGATAATTATCAGGAACACCAGTCAAATATTTCCGATCATACTAATGATCAGTATGATTTTGGATATTCGGAAACCCAACCGAATCAATACGAAAATTTTCAGGATTTTCCAATAGGCCCAATATCTTTCGATCCACCGATCAATCAATCGATAGATCCCACTTCAGAGCTGCAAGCCCAAGTGCAAGCCCTGAATATATCAGACAATCTCAACCCAAAACTTGAACTTCCCCGAACAAATGTTCCTATAACTAAATCACTCACAATCAATTCCAAAAACTTGTATTATATCATGGACGCAACCAATACCTATAAAATACTTATCGATACCGGTGCTGGTCTATCAATCTTCAAGCCAAAAACAGTTCAAAATTATTCTAATAGATCCCATGAAAATGTGGTGATACAAGGTATCACAGATCAAAAAATCATCATTTCTGAATCAGTAATGATACCCTTTTGTATAGGTAATCCCCATAAAGTATTCATTTACAATTTAGATATAGATTTCGATGTCTCCTAGGATCCGATTTCTTGGAACACTATCATTGTATTGTCGATTTGAAAAATAAGCAACTTATAACAGACTTCAAAACGATTCCCCTGATCAAAGTAACGGACTCTGAGAACCCCTCTGAAAATGTAGTTGAAACGTCCATGAACAACATACCGAATACAATTTTTCCCCAATTTTAAAAAAAGAAAATGTTAGATTACCCAATGCATTAGTGAAAATCAATCATAAAGGAGAATTCCTCACCTCTGTGATCAATGCTAATGCAATGTCAAAAACAATCAATTTTTCCGATATAAAAATCGAACCAATTCAAAATTACTCTATTAATAATTTCAACGAAAATGAAAATTCTGACACACAGACAGAAATTTTGAAATTCAAAATCAACTTCGTTTGGAACATCTGAACGAAGAAGAAACTGAACTCATTACAAACGTTTGCCTTGAATATTCGGATATATTTTATTTAGAAGGTGATCGATTGACGTTCACCAATGAAATAAAACATTCTATTGATACTACAGACGCAAAACCCGTGTTCACGAAATCGTATCGCTATCCTCAGATTCATAAAGAGGAGGTGAAAAGACAGATGAGCAAAATGCTAGAAGAGGGCATCATACGCCCTTCTATCTCCCCATGGTCGTCCCCTGTGTGGGTCGTCCCCAAAAAAATCGACTCTTGTGGTAAACAGAAATGGCGAGTTGTTGTCGATTACCGGAAGTTGAACGAACTTACCATAGACGACAAATACCCACTACCGATGATAGCTGACCTCCTTGACCAACTTGGCAAATGCCAATATTTCACGACTTTGGATCCAGCCTCTGGTTTTCACCAGATAGAAATAGATACCAAAGACATTTCGAAAACTGCTTTCACAGTCGAGAATGGTCACTATGAATTTATTCGTATGCCATTCGGGCTGAAGAACGCTCCATCTACCTTCCAAAGAGTAATGGATAATATCTTACTCGGAATCCAGAATGAGCGATGTCTAGTCTATATGGACGACATCATCATTTATTCCCCCACGATTCATGAACATATATCTCGTTTGAACGAAGTCTTCAAAAGACTCAGACAAGCAAATCTAAAGATACAGCCGGACAAGTGTGAATTCCTCAGGAAGGAAGTAGCCTATCTTGGTCATCTCATTACCAAAGATGGAGTGAAACAAGGATAGGCAGGCTATTATAGACTTTCCCTGAACAAAAAATCAGAAAGAGATAAATCCTTTCTTGGATTGGCTGGTATTATAGACGCTTCATCCCAAATTTCGCTAAGATTTCAAAAGCACTCACGAAATTACTCCAAAAGGATACCCCATTCATTTTTGGAAACGAATGCCAAAATTCCTTCCAAGAATTGAAACAAACACTCATTTCGACACCCATTCTCATATACCCTAATTTCGAAGAGACATTTCTGCTTACGACAGATGCGAGTGCATTTGCCATTGGTGCGGTGCTCTCCCAAGGCCCGATTGGTAAAGACTTACCAATCGCATATGCCTCAAGGACGCTCTGTTCTGCCGAATCTGAATATTCCACAATAGAACGGGAACTTTTAGCCATAGTATGGGCTGTCAAACATTTCAGGCCATACCTGTTTGGTAGAAAGTTCAAGCTAATCACTGATCATCGGCCCCTCACGTGGCTATTTTCTATCAAGGACCCTGGTAGCAGACTTGCCAGATGGCGCCTCAAACTTGAGGAATACGATTACGAAATCATTTATAAACCAGGCAAGATAAACAAAAATGCCGATGCACTTTCCAGGATCAAGATTGACCCACCGAAAAGATGTTTCATTATAAATTCAAAAATTTTCTCTCCCTGTACATTGATATTACCCGCAAACGAAGACTCTGACATACAAACAATTAGCGACAGTGAAGAAGAACAGCACAAAAACCTCAAAACAAAGAAAACAAAATTTTAAAAAACATTTTCTGCTGAACATATCGAACAAGAATTCCGAACATTCATAAATTTATATCAAACAAAATCACTCCTTGACTACTCCAAAATTCAATACTCGAACTGCCAATTACTTGACAAAGAAAACAAACACATTTTAATATTCCCACAACAAAAGAACCTCAAAGATTTTCATTACAAAATCTTCGACGATATATTCGAACAGAATTATGACTTTAGGAATTTGAAAATCAATATCGTATCGAGTAAATCGATCAAAAATCGAAAATACTATATTGTCCCTCTACCATTTGACGTTGATACAGTGGTAGAACATTTATTTCTAACCCTGTATAGACATCATAATGAAATCGATCTCTCGAACACCTATTGCGTTGAGAATAACTTAGAACTCCCGATTCTTGAGATACTTTGTTTCATTTTCTCAGAAAAAAAAATTAAATTCAAGAGATGCCAAAATTTGATAACTAATCCAAACTCAGACCAAATTCCAATAATAATCGACCAATACCACAATGGAAAAAACAACCTCCATAGAGGAATCAATGAAACCATTCGAAGAATTAAAGAAAAATACAATTGGCCCGGACTCACGAAAAGTATTGAGAATTATATAAAAACATGCCAAATTTGCCAAAGAACTAAAATATATGGAAAAAACCTCGACAACCCCCTTTGTCATAACCGAAACCCCTAGAACACCATTCGAAAGAATCAACATAGACATAGGAGAAATTCCAACGAAAAATTACGCACTGAGCATACGAGACGAACTAACGAAATTCACGCAAGTTTACACATTAGATGACAAAACCGCACAAAGTATAGTCAATACCCTACTTTTATACTTCCAACATTTTGGAACACCTCTGAGAATTCACTGCGACTACGGCAGAGAATTTGACAATGCCACCCTTAGAGACCTTTGTGTTCTCTATGACATTAAACTCACATATTCCAGTGTGCATCACCCACAATCAAACGGTTCAGTCGAACGATTTCACGCAACCCTTCTCGAAATGATTCGGATACATATGGCCGAACATCCCAACGAACATCCATTCAATATCCTCCCATACGCAGTTATTTGCTATAATAACTCTGTGAATAAAACACATGGGTTTACTCCCCACGAACTAGTATTTGGTCACACAGCCAGTAGACCACCCGAAACTCTCTACAATCAAGAACAGTTAATCACCAAGTATATACGAGACCTGAATAATAACATTTCTCACTTCTATAAAATTGCCCGCAAACGTACCCTAAAACAAAAAGGAAGAGCCAAAGTCCGTTTTGATCGCAACATAAAAAAGGAAACCCCAGAATATAAAGTCATGGACAAAGTATATGTCAAGGAATCCCAAATAAAGAATAAATTACACAAAAAATTCAATGGTCCTTTCATAATAGAACAAATTCTCCTAAATTCGGCGATACTTCTGAATCCTCGAACCAATCAAAGATCAAAAGTTAACTTCGATCGCATGAAGCCGTATACTGAAGATTAATTTATTTTCAGGTTGCTGCTGCTGGTCGGATCAGTAGAGTCTCAATACCAAATCAAACCAATAAATAATACAATCGGCGTATATTACCATGAAAATGGAAATATCGTACTCACTAACGATAAATGGACTATACTTGTAGATAAAGACATTTCCGTATTCAAAAATGCTTACGAAAATAACCGTAGAATTATAGAAACTCTCGTAAACACAATACAATTCACAGGATATAGAATGAACGAATTTCGATCCGAGGTAAAAACCCATATTAGCCTTCTCACCCAAATTTCAAATTCTATTGAACATAAATTGGGAGAAACTATTTCAGATACTAAACGATATAAAAGAGGCCTGATCGACGGTATAGGAAGTATATTCAAAACAGTCACCGGCAATTTAGATGCCGCTGACGGCGAATACTATACCAACTGTATTAAGAGGTTGAATAACAATGAACACCAATTGGAGAACTTATTAAAGAACCAAATTTCAGTAACCACATCAGTTATCCAAAATTTCAATACCACCATTCGCAAATTGCAAGTCGATGAGAAGACTTTCAATGAGGATATTAAAATTATAGAAAATACTATCAATCGATGGAGCGATAGAATTAGTCACGTTGAAACAAAACTGAAATTTATCAATATCTGCGAAAAACTAATGGAAAGCTTTCTATTCCTCGAAGAAAATATTGATGATATGTTAGATTCAATTACCTTTGCACGTTTGAATATAATTCATTCTTCAATCATTACACCCGATCATTTGATTACCGCCTTACAGGAAATTTCAAAACCTACGGAAAAACAATCTCCCACTCCAACCAAAACTTTCCAAAATAGCACAATACCTTGAAATCATAGAATTAGAAGCGTTCCAAACCAACTCGAACTTAGTCTTTATCCTAAAAATTCCTCTTACAGAACCACAAATTTACACCCTGTACCAACTGTATCCAATTCCAATATATGATAATAGAACTGGCCTCCATCACATTCTCTCGATTTCTCAAAAATTCATCGCGAAAGATGATGATTCTTTAATGTTCATACCTGTGACAGACTTGAAAACGTGTAAACCGCTTTTTCATAGAACTGAATTGTGCTCCGATATGTTCGCATATCCAATAGACTATAACTCCATTTTGAAGCCCAAATTTTCAAAAGTTTCAAAACATTCCGAAAACTGTCAAAGTTCTTTGATTTTAGCCAAGGTTATAACATTCAAAACTCGAAACCAATCTATGGCTAGTGATCCTTTCTGAACCTTTACAAGTGACCGTAAATTGTCCCAATATGAACACTAAGACTGAAATTATTCATAAGAATTCAATCGTGAAACTCCAGATTGAATGTTGTGCGTTTATTGGAATAACAAAGATCCAGGCAAATTCTCAAGGATCGAAAACATCGAACGTCACCCACAGCACCCATCCAGTTGTAATACCATACGAGTGTTGTGTGGATATTCCAGAAAAATCGAAACTGCCGAAACTGAAGCCCCTCAAATTGAACGATCTGAATGTTGATGACTTGGACGTTGCCAAACACAAGCTGGACACATATTCAAAAAGCCTAGATGACCTGATTCAACAACCTTTCGTCGAGAAGAACATATCATGGTTCACCTTCTTCACCATCTCACTCGTCTTATCCCTGTTGGCACTCTACCTATTCTGCAAGTGTAGAAAGAGAACGACAAGACTGGCTCTGACAGGACCTGACGATTCACCGCATCCACCGCACAGACCACTCAAACCGTTGAGAAGAATCTCCAGCATGTTCCCAAGAAAAAGACCAAGTTTTCATGAAGAAATGCAGGAAGAATCCATCCATCTGGAAGGAGATGCATGATCACCTCACAACCCTGAAAGTTGCTGCATGGCATCAACTTTTTCTTTATGGAGGGAGCTGTTATATGCAAGATAACTAGTGGCCATCCCAGGAGTATCAGGTTACCTTCCAGGAAACTGCTGACTTGCTATCTTCCCAGGGTCATCACGTCCGCTCTCAGGAACTGACTACAGATAATATTTCGCTGGTCTAAGCAGCGTCACCATTTTTCTTACATTATAAATAGCCCTGCGAGGCATCATCAATCACTAGTTGTTTTCAGACACTCAGTCGAGTAGTTTTAGTTGTATTATTATATTTTCCAAATAAAGTCCAAAGGAGTCTACTATACTCCTTTTTGAAGTAGTAATTGTTTTTAAAAAGTCTTCAGTGAAAAGTGAGATATAACATATATATATATATATATATATATATATATATATATATATTTATTTATTTTGGAACAAAGTATTTTTTTCTTATCCACATTTTGATGGAGATTATTTCATTCTCTTCTTCGGTTTCCACATGATAATTGAAAATGTTACTTTTTCATATGATTCCTCCTGGAGGGAAAAATGGAAGTGAAAACTTGGACCATCCTAAAATTTCTCGATGAGGACATGGTGGAAGCAGTCCCGACAATATGGTTGCTGGGTAATACATGTTATTGGCCCCCGTACACCCGGGAAAAACTGATAGATTCGATAAGGAAATTAAAACCACCAAATACTTGTTGGCCTCAACATTTGGTTGAAATATTTCACAATGGAACTTACGGTTTGTTAAATCAAGATTATTTAACTTCATATCAATTTAATAACCATTTTTTTTTTCAGATGAGTACACCACTGCAAAATAAATGTAAAGTGGAGGAATTGAAAAATGGTAAAACCAGAAAAATTAGACGGAAATAAACATGTTTTTACATCATCCGAAGAATGGAAGAGAATGGCACTAGTGGTTTATCACCACCTCCAAAGCTCAACAGTTACTGTAATGCAAATCCAAGTGATGCTGCATTACATCAGCAAGCTGAGTTATCATGCGCCCAAGTTTTTTCATCAAAAGACAATGAAATGACTTCTGAAACTGGAAACATCAAAACCAACTGTTGTCTCTGGTGTGAGAAGAATGGTAGGTATTTGACAGATTGAATTTTTCCACATGTAAAAAATGACAAGCTGTTTACAGCAAGAAAATACTATTCAACCTAAGTATTGGTATTTTTAGGTGAAATGTTGAAAAACATATTCAGGCATCAAATTCTTCTAAAAAATATGTGTGATGATATTTTAGAACTGATCAAAAATTTGAAAATTGAAGGTTCTTCGCACGAAAAGAATGTTTCTATTTTTGTCACATTTCCCAATTTTCCTATTGGAGTAAGATCCCAGAGCAATCAGACATGATTTATTTTTACATGGACTCAACTACTCAGTAGCGTCTAGTGTAGTTTGAATACCTGCGTGCTTGTGAAGCTTGCCCTGTGACACCTGGGCAGGTACCAGGTGAGAAAGGTAACTAAAAATAAGAGTTATTTAACTTAAATTTGTATGGCTGATTTTTACATATATATATTTTGTAGAATATTATTCTAAACTAGTATCAAAAAGTGTCAGACACTTTTAATGGACCAGAGCTTTTGTCAGACGCTTTAAAGCTCGACAAAAAATTAATGAACTTTACTTATTTTTACATGTCTGATTTTTAAATATGTTATTAAAGTAACTATTACAAAGTTATATTCCATCAGTCAGACAAATTCGAGTGATCAAACATCCCCTAAACACAAAAATTATTCAGCCGGGAGTGCGAGCGCGAGAGCACTATGCATGCATTTCAGAGCGAGTGAGACGTCCACAACAACTTGGTTCCCCTTCTTAAACTCACCATCTGCTCCACTCTACTGTGTATTATATGCAGCGTTGCCAATTACCGGGAATTTCAACGTGTGCCGGAAATTGTGTCGGGATTTTTACAATTGTAGGAAAAACGGGAATTTCATTACTATTCGTAACACACTAGGTGAGATATGTACCATTGAGTTCATTATTTTGAGCAGTCAGTCAGAAAAGAGGACGCCGTAAGCTGAAACATGAAAAGCTGTTATGTGAACATTGTGAACTCGACAAAATATTTGACGGTCGTCCACTGTCACGTAATGATTTTATTTTAACTTTTCTCTGCCTCAGTTCGGTCCTCAGATATTATATGTTGTAAAAATAATTTCTCAAATCGTATTTTTTTCCGAAATTTCCAAATTTAAAGGTGCTCCTCAATTCAAACTTGATTTGACCTCTACTTGAGTAATATCCCTCAAACACTAGCGTCAATTGTGGCTCCTTCAGGAATATCCATAGACGATACTATTTCGTACAACCCAAACACGAATTCAACTCACATTTAATGTGATGTTTCTGTAACAATTGAAAATACTATAATAATAAAAATATCAGGACAACATATAAACGAAGACAGATTAAATTATAGTTGACAGTTCTAGACGATGATTTGTCGGAAAAAAACGATGAGTTATGAGTTTCGGGATTTTTTCGGGAATTTTCGGAAATTTACGGGATTTTTTGGGAATTCTCGAGTCTTTGGTCGGGATTTTTCTTCACTTGGCGTTGGCAACCCTGATTATATGTGCCTTGTGCGCGCAACCTATAGTATACAGTGCAGTTCGGGTGTATGAGAGGACATGTTTTTGGTGTTTATATCGTGTAATTTGTGACTGATATTAAGTTATTTGTAATAGTGAAAACCATTAAAGTGTATATTTTGTAAACAATATCATGATTAATTGAAATTATTCACCGAAGAAACATTCAAAAAGTGTAAAAAAGTTTCAAAACAGCGAGTAATCCATAACCTATAACTCAAAGACTTAGTTTTTCCGGAAGATTTGTATGACAATGGTTACCATCGAGAATGTTATAAGAATTTTTCTGCTCTGCCAAAAAAGTATTATTCTGCCACTTCAGAAAATCTAAAAATTGCTAAAAAAATAATTTATCGAGTGATGTTGAAAATACATCAGTTTCATCGACATCTAGCCTACCAAGGAATCTTAGAACTGATTATGATCAATGTACACAATTTACCTCAAGTCAACAAAAAAATTCTACAGTTCTAGATTTAGATGTAGTATCAAACTCAAGTCCAGCTAGTACTATGCCTGAACCTATTGTAATACCTGAGCAAAGTGTTGAACCTAGTGTTGAATAAGAATCAGTTGAACCGGTGTCATGTAATTCTGAGGAACCTTGTGCGGCATTTGAATGTGATGTTAATTCCTCTCCTCATGATATTTCAATTGAAAATGATATGATAATTGACAAAACCCAGACATGTATATATTGGGACCAAAAGACTAAAAGGCATAAATTGAAACGACTACTGTTTTGTGTGCGTGCAATTTTATATTGTAGGAGCGAAGTTTGCAACCCAACAATCATCCAACTTTACTATGGAACCCCAGCAATAAATGTTCAACCCAACCCTGCTCAGCAGCAACCCAACCCACCCCGTGCTTACAGAGGACACCCCTCTAAGCAGCGGAACCCCCAAGCACCGAATTCATGGAAGGAGTCAAATCCAACCAGGAATACACCTGCTTCCCAGCCTAATCGGCCGCAAAGGCCATTAGCGCTCAATAAACCTACCCAGGTTCACAACAATGTCAACCCTTTGTTGACATCAGGAAATCCCGCCGACGGATCTGTTTTCACAGCTGAAGTTACAGTTAGAGAAACAGTGTCTCGCATGACTTTCTCACCATCCACCCCAGCTCTGATCGAGGTCGCTCGACAGACGCTCTGCGAAATGGTCACTGACGACCCGCAGTTAAGCAAGACCTTATTGCCGGAGTACTTTGACTACTACGCAACCGCTCTGCTGTGGTTGAGAATCACTAACATCAAGCAGAAAAACTCTCAAAAGATAACTGAAACAGAATCGGATATGTTAGTCTTAACACGGACCACGGCATTCTGCGCCCCAGAACCGTTGGTTCTGCAGTACAAACAGATTGGTAACATAGTTACCATGACGAAGCAGCATTTGTACCCAGAGTTCCCTCCCCTACCAGAAGTACCCATCAACAACGGTGGTTATTGGCACACAAACTGATAATCCCCATAAGAACATCATTGGTGTTGTGGTCGTTGGCTAGTAAAAAGTATTTTTTTTGACTTTTTCTGGAGCTTTTGTGCTGTTTGAACTCGATTAAAATGGAGAGTGAATACGTGAAAAGACTATTGTTGAACAGCAGAGACGTTGCTAAACGGTATGTTCGAAAAAATTACACCTTCATCATCTGTTTACATTTTTATCATTGTGTTACAGGTATATAATGAAGTTGAGATTAATCAATGGTTTAGATCCTTTCACATTGAATCTTTCTGATCTGGATTATTCAATTGATGGTGTTCCTCCAGTTACATATATGGTTTTTACCCACAGCTTTCATTCCCATGTGCAGATGAAGGCCTATAAAAGTTTGGAATCCTATAAATACTTTGAATCGGGCTTCGTCGTGAAGGTTGGAAGAAAGATGGAGAACAATTTATACATTTTGGTTGGTCAGGTGAGTTTTTTCTAAGCTAGCTGAATGCTAACTATCCGATTTCCTAATGGTATAGTTAATTCATCCAAGAAGCAATACAAGTGAAACTGTATGTTCCAGAGTTATTTTTACAATAGATACTAATCTTAATAACTTATTTTCAGGTCAAACATTCACAGAAAGCAAATGCGAAACCTTTAGATGTTTGGTGCATCATTGCAAATGACGGAAGCGTATGTACAGCTCACTGTACTTGTATGGCCGGACACAGCGAAGTTTGTAGTCACGTTGGTGCCATATTATTCGCTGCAGAATATGCAAATACCAAGAAGGAGGCAATGTCATGCACATATATAGGAGCTATGTGGCCAATGCCATCCATGACACAGATGGTCACAATTGTACCAGTACATGAAATGGATTGGGGAAAGTTTTCAGGATACCAACAACTAAGTATAGACCATGAGATAGGAGTACCACCGATGTCGGAAGATGAGTTAGTCGATATGCTGAAGACGATTTCTGAGTTGGGTTACAGCTGTCCTCTTATGAGGATAGTAGAGCCCTTTGCCACTCGGCTTTCTGAAAATAATTCCAAGACTTTATAGCTTCGGTCATCGATATTTTTGACATGAATAATACGCAAAAAAGTTATCCTGAACTTATGAAACTGGCAAAAGCTCTAGATATATCATTGTCAGAAGAACAGATTACTTCTATAGAGGTAGCTACCAGAAATCAATCTGAAAATCAGAACTGGTACATTCAGAGAGCTGGTAGAATAACTGCCTCTAAATTCAAATCTGTTTGCAAAACAAATAAGTGCAAACCTTCTTTGTCATTAATCAAATCGATTTGTTACCCAACAAGAATGATATGCAATTCTAAAGCAACTTCCTGGGGTATACATCATAAGAATCATGCTGTGGTAGAATATGAGAAGAATATGGAAGGGGAAAATCATGAAGGTTTCCAAATAAATGAAATAGGATTAATCATCAACAGGAAGTGGCCACAATTTGGTGCGACTCCGGACCGATTGGTGTATTGTGAGTGTTGTTCGGGGGGATGCCTGGAAGTAAAATGTCCCTATTTATTATATACCAATGACGTACAGGACATTCATGAATATTTGCAAATGAAGAGTTCATGTTTAGTAGCACATGATGGAATGATTACTTTGAATAAAAAACACAGTTATTACTACCAAATACAAATGCAACTCTTCATCTCACAATTGCATTATTGCGATTTCATTATATGGTCTCCAAATATTTTTTTTAAATTACGTATTCTACCAGATGTGGAAATTTGGGAAAAGGGTTCAGAAACTGCTAAGAAATTTCATTCAGAAGTAGTTATGCCAGAGCTATTGGGAAAATATTTCACATCTAAGGAGGGTGCTGCTGAATTAATTCACTATTGCATTTGCAATGGTGTTGATGATGGACGTCCAATGATAAGATGTGATGGGGATGACTGTGAAACAGAATGGTTTCATTTTGATTGTGTTGGATTATTATACACTCCTGATATTACTTGGTATTGTACTAAATGTGATGGATAGGTCTAGAGTTTTATTTTTCATTATCGAACTTATTTGTGTCTAAAAAAGTTAATACGAAGTGATGTTAGTTTTTTCCATAGTGCGCCCTGTTATATCTGAAGTGTTCAACATTTTTAGATTATTTTTTCAATCTCTTACTTGTGATCATCGAAACTGATTAAAAAATTTAAAATAAGTTTCTGGAGTAGAAGATAAAAAAAAGGGGCAACACTTCAGGAATAAGAAAGTGTAACTATTTCGAAAGGCACACACTATATATTTTTCCATCATATGATAATTTTTAAGTTTGTATATTTTTCTAGTATGTTTTGTCACTCACAATACCATTTTTAAACTTGTAACTTTTTATATAAATAATTTTTTTCTGAATAAGAATATTTTTTTGGGCAATGAAGCATATTTTGAATTGTATACTCACAACCAACGATTAGATTTCCACAAAATGTTCATTTAAAATCACATGTTTCGCTAACACAGTAACTTCTTCAGGTGAAAGTCGAAGGGTTAAAAACTATTTCAGTAGGTGTACATCTTATAACTTCAGTCTTTAAGTACAACCCAGTATCAATACAAGGATATCTTTATCAGTACCGCACCTCAGTCTCACGAAAATATGTTCATTACAAAAATACAGTATCTCACTCAGTCTGTCAGTACTTTATCAGTACCTGATATTTAATTATAGTGTACAAAATTCTGCCTAGTTGTTAACCTCTCGATGAAAGTACAATAAACTAACTGCTTCATGACAACCATTTATTCTCTCTGGGATCAAATATATGATTAACGTTAATGATCATTTCTTATCCCAGAAAGTATATAATGTTTGTCATGTAGCAGTTAGTTTATTGTACTTTTACCTGAAGAAGCTTTTAAATGAACATTGTGCGGAAATCTAATCGTTGGTCGTGAGTTTACAATTACCTCGTATGGATTTTCAACAAGTAATGGCCTAGTCAATTATTTTGATTTGTTGAACTTGTTTTTTTATTTTATTTTGGGTTAAGTTATGTTTATTGTCTATGTTTGTATTTAATAAATTTGCAGTGTACCATGAATATAGACTCTTAATTAACAAATTTATAGAGAATATAATAAGAGTTGAGCGATTTCTGTTAGTGATACTTCTGAATAATATTCTCATTCATCTACAGTGTGACCCATTCAAAATGGAAAACCCCCAACAAAAACATAAATTTTTCAAACGATTGGAATTTGGTAGACACTTGAAAAGTGTACTAGAATACCAAATTTCATGAAATTTGGTATTCTAGTAGACTTTTCGAGTGTCTACCTGATGAGAAAAATAAATCATTCCAATCGTTTGAAAAATGTATGTTTTATATGGGTGCTTCCATCTAAAGTGGGTCACACTATAAATGAATTCCCAATAAAAACTGGATTATTAAAAAAAACTATCTAAATAAAAATGCAAATTTTCACTTTTCTATAAAAAAAATCTAGTTCTAGAAAAAATAAAAAAGAATTTTAATATTACAACACTCTACATACAATTTACGATTGAAAGGCTTTTCACACTTTCCATAAAAGGAAGGTTAAGATTGAGAAACACACATAGTTGGAATATATTTTCATTCATTGAATCATCAGAACAAGACAATGTTTTATTTCAATGATTATATTTATCAAATATAAAATGAATGATATAATTTTATCGTGTCTACACAATAATAGCATGGCATGACATACAAATAATATATGAACAAATGAAATCACTCGAGTTTTTCTTCTTACTCATGAATATTTGTTGACCATATCACATTTATTTTGGTGGAATTTTCAATGAAAACTGATGGATCTTCTTTTTAATTGAAAAATCTCATCAAACATTTGTGGAAAAGACTTAAGAGTCTTGTATAATGGATGATAACATGATTTTTGGTGAAAGTAACTTTTCAAGTGGTATAGAGTAATTATTTAAAAAAATATACGAGAGAGAGAAAGGAAATTTTAGATCTAGGGTTGTAATACATGGCATTTAATTTTACTACCAATCTTATTCTATACAAAAAATATGGTCAAACATGTGTAACTCAGCTGCTGAAATATGTATTCAGGTAATTTTGAATATGTTTGCGGTCCATTGTTTGTTGCCCATTGTTGTTTGTTTGTTGAATCTAAAGCGGAATTATAGGTTCTGAAATATTCACCAATCCACTGCAAACTGTAACAATTTTATCTAATAAACTTACAGTCTCAGTACCTTTCTTTATCATACTTATTGGAATAGTACCATGGAAAATACCAAACTTGTTTTTTATCAGACCAATAACTCGTTCAATATGTATCCTAACATGTGCGATTTGCCTGGTCTCTTCAATTTCTATAGGATGTAATTGATTTTTATGTTTGGTAAAAGCAGGCATAATCAATTTAGCTTGGAGAATACCCAATGTATCATGTATTAAAAATCCTCTGTCTGCCAAAACAATATCACCTGGTTTGATATTATCACAGAAATTACTTCTCTCTACAATTTGCTTGTCAAAAGCACGCCCACACCAAGTATCACTAATATAACATATACTACCCTGTGGAGATATTCCAACTAAAATTTTTATTGTATTATGGTGTTTGTAGTTTGACCAACTCTGTTGCCGAGATAAAAGAGAAGCGGGCTTTTCAATGAAAATTTCAAAACAATTCAAAATAACGGTGGTTTTATCATGATATGATTCTTTGAAACATGATGGAATATTCATTCGAGAAACGGAACGATCTGGCCATCTTATACAGGGTTTTAATCTCTTATAAAGAATTCCAACTACAATTTCGAAGTATTTTGATGCAGTTGTTGGAGCAATTTTGAAATGATATGCTAAATCTTTAAAATGAAGATCTAATCTCAACTTGATGAGTGTGAGAAGCAGTTGATTGAACGGACTGAGAGCAGTTGTAATTGTGGAGGGAATGTATGTCTTCACCATGATGAAAATAACAGAATTTACAAATTCGTATTCAAATCCAGTGTAATACTTCCATTTTCTTGTGTAATACTTGTTCCATTTGCTGTTATCCGATTGTTGGTCCATCAGCCCAAATGGTGAATTTTCTAGTTTTAGATTCAGTTCTGTAATTATCTGCGAAGCAACACTCAGTTGCTCAAATTTTAGGGCCAGTTCTTCCAATGTTAAGTCAGTCTGTGTTGAAATGCCTGTTTCTTGTGCATCTCCAGGTTCGTCATTATCAAAGTCAATGTCCGCATAACACTGGGGTTCATTCTGTCAACAAAAAAACATCATATATTTCAAAATCACTTTCATGTTAATACATGAGTATTTCACCTGAAGCAACACCACCTACTTGAGATAATTTGATTTTTCTTTCGTCCAACCTCACTTTTCTTTCAACATCATTATAAGTTTGTTTGAAGGTTGTAGACGATGTGGTAACTTGATTACTATCGTTTCGGACGTCCATCGTCTTAATGGATTTAAAAGAGGAGCATTGGTTCAAACGAAAGTTCAAAGAGGCCGCCTACATCGAAGCCAATAACGCCTTTAGTCAACCAAGCGTTGAGATCAAGAACGTATGGAAACCACTGATTGCTCTTCTGGCGGGCTGCAGAGGCGCGAAACTTCACGCACCACCACACCGCGCGAAATTACACGCACCATTGCACATGGCGGAATTACACGCATCATTGCACCGACAGTCATATAAATTGGTAAGTAGCACCTAAACTTGCCAGTATTCACCTGAAGACGATTGCAGATAGAAGCATTCGAAACGTCGTGAAAACCTTTTAAATCCATTAAGACGATGGACGTCCGAAACGATGGTAATCAAATCATTATAAGTCTTTCGAATATTTTGCGATGAATGTCCCATGTTCTGCGAAGGAACCCAGTCAGAATTGATTTCATCCTCTAAAGCAGCAGGTTTCCCTGAAAATAATATGTATATTATCAAGTAGTTTGCACTAAACGCAAAATAGCTTTCAGTGGAGAATTGAATTATCTTGATTGCAGCTAATCATAGGGCTCTTCGCTTTCTGGATAACTCATTGTTACTAGTCATAAACTGATGTTTTGATACTGTAGGAACAGAGTTAAACCCGACTCTATCCCTGTCGTGACGGGATCCACAGCCAACCACAATGCACGTAAGAGGCATTTTTCTTTAGTTAAAGCACACATTATTGTCCAAACACAAAAATACAACCCAAATACTCACAGGAAATCACAAAAGAAACAATATTATCACTATGGTCGCTTATGACAAATCTCAATGTGTGCCAACAGCCGCCATATTGCTTTTGTTTTGACAGGTCGATGGATTGCCTAATTGTTTTCACTGGGGACCACAGTTTTGGGGCAGATTCGTAGTGGCGTTTTTTGGCAGGAATTTTGGGGGGATCCCGCGAGGTCAGGTTGCAGACGTCGAGGGGATTGATCGATCTTTTGGGGGTTGAATCTGGGGTGCTAGTTTTTACAGGACCCTCTTTTCTCGGGGGAGTTGGCGGATGATCTGGTTGGCAAAGGGGTTGATCAACTGGGTGACTGAGACAGGTCCTGTCGATGGCTCCATTCTTCCCCCCGTAATACCCTCCGTCCTGCCGGACCTGACACGCAGCACCTAGACCGAGGGTGCTTCTGGCATTCCAAGCAGCCGAGCAGGAAACGGGTGACGGCTTCTCGTAACAGGAACGCCGTTATCGTGCGATATGTCCTTTTCTGCCCAGCATGTTTACCAGGACGTCCTTCTAAGTCGACGTGGACATTGTATATGATATCGAAGAAATTTTCTACGACAGCTACCTTTAGACTTCCTGTAGACCGGCTCTCCCGTGGAATTCTGTAGGTCCTCCAAAGTGCGGGCTATGACAATGGTCTCCTCAGTGGCCTTCTAGAGATCTCTAGTGGTGTATGCTGCTGCGGAAGTCACTTTCGTAACGCAATATCACCTTTGCTTGGGTAATGTTCCGATCACGTTGAAGTAGATTTTAAACAAGAGCGAGCAAATAGCACTGTGAATGCCGAGAGTATATTTTCAACTGTTTTGAAAACTGTCACTCGCTGTTCTGCTGGTGAAATACGAGGCGAGGATCTTGAGGTTTTGTGATTGATATAGCGGGTAAATGAATGTACACGGGGAAAAAAAAATAAACTAATAATTGCCAATGAATACCCACTATAATCAGATTTCTTTTATAAGAAAATATGAAAGAAGAAAACTATGTTTAAGCTCAATAATGAATAAAAAATACATACACAAGAGCGTGTGGACGCGACATACCTCCCACCAAAAATACGAAGTTTTTTTTGTTAAGTCTCATCAAGTGGGAGTGGACAGAGTTTTGATACAGGTCTCTTCAACACCCCGTTCTGTGTTTTGATGGTAACTACTCGGACCTTTCCGTCAGCTCCTGGAAAAACATCTACCACACGTCCCATTGGCCAGTGCAAGGGGGGTGCGTTTTCTGTTTTGATGAGAACTAGAGTATTATTTCGAATAGGAATTGAATCAGCAGTCCATTTACTCCGCTCGTGGAGAGTGTGAAGATATTCTTTTGACCAACGCCACCAAAAACTTTGAAATATGCGTTGTACCAATCCCCACCTTGTGAGATGGTTCAAGGGTATGCCGATCAAATCAGGGCCAGGTGAAGCGATTAATGGTTCCATTGTTAGAAACTGGCCCGGCGTCAGTACGAATAAATCATTCATTCATTACCGAGGTAAGTGGGCGTGAAATCAAAACTGCCTCGATTTGGATAAATATTGTTTGCATCTCTTCGTATGTGAGCACTTGCTCTCCAACAACTCGGCAAAAATGAGATTTTACTGATTTTACCCCACTCTCCCAGAGTCCACCAAAGTTGGGACTTGAGGGGGGATTGAAATGCCAAGAGATGCCCTCATTTGACACTGCAACCTGCATGAAGGAGCTGATTTGTTTGTGAGCACTTACAAAATTGGTACCACAGTCGCTATATATGTTGACAGCGACCTCTACGAGCAATAAAGCGCCGTAAGGCTGCCAAGAATGCATCTGCGGGCAACTTCTAAATGTAGAGCCTTAGTGACAAAGCATACAAATAAACAGAGGTAGGCTTTCAGGGATTTAGTGCCACGAGTTTTGCTCATAATGATACGAAAAGAGCCGGCATAATCAACACCAACATGTAAAAAGGGTTTTGCTTGGGATGCGCACCAAAGGTAAATTACCCATTGGCTGCTGAGGTGATATGGGGTTGGTTTTCCAACAACGTAGGCACTTTGACAGTACAGAACGAATTGATCGTTTGGCACATAAAATCCAGAATTGTTGAGAAATAAGGTGGTGTACAGTCTGAACACCAGCATGAATATATTTAAGATGATAATACTAAAAATTAAGGTAGTGAGACGAGAGCGGCAGGGCAGGACAGGAATTTTTTTGTAATAATTGAGTTGTGCGAGTTGAAGTCGTCCACCCACTCTTACGAGACCCTGATCGTCAATAAATAGAGATAATTTCCTGATATATTTGGGTGGTTCTCTTTTATGTCTCAGCAGAGAGAGTTCGTCAGAAAAAACAAGCTTTGAGTGTATTTTACAAAGACAAGTAAATATTGATGAAAGTCGCTAGAGGTGAGATTTCCTCGGTTTTTAGGATGAGGATGTCGTGAATTATTGATGAAACGTAATATATATGCCAAAATACGATTGGATTTATCAAGTGATGAATGTCTATTCAAAATATCTTCACTTCAAAGAAATGGAAGGAAACAGTGTGAGTCAGTGTTAATATTTCATTTTCCTGTAATGCTTCAGAAGAGGGGAGGAATTCAATGTTTTTCCAACCTCGTTTTGAATCTTTCAGGAACGACGGTCCCGTCCACCATAATGAATTGTTCAGCAACTTGAGGGGAGCAGACCCCCAGAACCAATATCAGCAGGATTATCCGCGGAAGAAACATGAAACCAAGAACTAGCCAGAACTTTGTTCTGGATGAATGAAACTCTGTTGCTAACGAATGTCTTCCACCGATAAGCATCAGACTGAATCCATGACAGAGTGACGGTTGAATCGGACCAACAAAAGATATTGGAGAGAGGTATCTTCTCCGCAAAGATCTTCTGGACGAATGAGACTAGCTTAACAGCCAGAACTGCGGCGGAAAGTTCGCATCCTGATCATCAAATCCATCGTCCGATTCTTCAGGAAGTTACCCAATTATTGAATTGTATCGAATTTGTATTCACAGGGAGTTTCCTTCTCAAAATGCCTTTGATAAAAAAAAGGATATGAAAATAAGTATATATTCATTTCAGATGTACAAGCTGAAATATTTTTGGAGAAACCATGTTCGACAACCTCTCCATTGACATCTGGAATTATGATGAACATTATTGAATCACCCAAGACATCACTGCTGATGTCAGATGTTGATCACCAAGAGCTTGTCTCCAGAATATCTCCAAAGCATAAAAACTGTTTATCCATTGGAGTAGGTGAGTAACAATAAATGATTGATATATAGTAATGTCTGCTTATAACGAACCTCAATGGATCGATAAAACCGTTTTATTATAAGCGAACTACATAATTATGGATAAATGATATTATATATCAGGAATTTATTATTCTTATTGAGGAATACATTCATTTTTCAAGTATGTTCACATTAATAATATTTTTTAAGATTATTTCTTGAAAAATAGTTAATTGTAATTTTTTTTTTGAATGAAATTAAAAAAGCCAAATGAATATCATTAATATTCGGAGAGTCGATCGAGTACACATTGAGTATCATGTGCCAGTGAGCGCTCTTCCTCAAGCACAGTCGAAAGATTTCAGGAGAAACCCTTGCTTTACTGAGTAATACCGTTTTGAGTTCGTTATAACAGATTTTTTTGTGAATATACCAAAAAGTTCGTTTTATCTGAACGTCCGTTATAAATGGGTTTGTTATTATCGAAAAAACTAACACATGTTCAATAATACTTTAGTTCGTAGATTGTTTCGTTATGAACAAAAATTCACAATAAACTGATTTCTTATAAGCAGACATTACTGTAACATACTACGTCATTGAGCATAAAACATTCATACTTCTATTTGTTTTCATTTCCTGGGTTTTCTCTTTCGGGAAAAATATCAAATCGGTTTTCACTTACACTGGGAGAGAAAACTCAGAAAATGAAAAGAAATGTTTTTTTACCTTTCCAAAAGACATTTAGACTACTCAACCCCAACTTTGAAATTCTAAGAAATCAGTGATATCACCTATGAGAGATATATATCAAACAACAATTTATTGGATTTTAGTTTTCTTGAATCTTATTTAAATATTTTATTACACTTTGTAGGTCATATCACTAGAATATATTTAGATTATTGGTCAGTAAATATGTTATAAATAAAGAAAAAATGAATAAAACAAACAATGTCTTAGTTTGTTCAAGTGCTATAGAGCTTGTTGAATTTTACAAAGAGTCTGGATTTTTCTCACTGTAAAGTATTGAAAATGAAGAAAAATGTTTTCCATATTGTTCTTAAAGAATAAATAGAACAATTATTGTCAGTACTAGTCCTTTTATGAAATATTTTATAAAAAAAAAACTAGGAATCAAGAGGCGAAAAATTATTTTACAAGAAGTTAACGTCAGTAGACAAAATGAGTTGACACCAAAAGCCCGCAAGATGTATAGAAAAGTCATAGATTGAGAAAATAGAATGGCTCGTCTTCAAAGGAATGTGGAAGCATACAAACTACGACTGGAATCGGCTGAGAAATTGGCTTGTTGTCCAAACTTTGACAGTATGTTAATAAACCAACATATTACTTCATCCAGTCCCAAATACGAAATCAAAAACATAAAGGCAAAGGAAGAAAATTCACCTTGGATGAGAAGGTACTAGCCTTATTACTCTTTAAATCCAGTGGTAGAGGATATAGATTAATGTCCAAAATATTCGTTTTGCCTTCAAAAAAAACCTTGGCAAGACTGCTTGTGAAAGTTCGATTACATCCTGGCTTGAATCAAATGTTATTTGATAATTTAAGAGGAATAAATACATTTTGAAGATGTCAGAGGCTGAAAATGTTGTATTCTGGTATTTGATGAAATGTCCATAGCATGTAATGTGCAGTATAATGAGAAGGATGATTGTATTGTTCAAGGCGTTCGCCTGAACTTGCTGACCATGTATTAGTTGTCATGCTGAGAGGTGTATACAAGCAGTGGAAGCAACCAATAAGCTTTTCTTTCACTAGTGGCCTGTCAAATCCACAGGTATTGAAGTCCCTCATCAAAGAAGCAATTATGGCTTGCCAGGATGCAGGTTTCAACATTGTTGCAACTGTGTGCGATCAAAGTGGTCCAAACTGCACTGCAATTATTGGTCTCATTAGGACACTGCAGTTTGAAAACCAATATTCAGGTTTCCTCATCAGTAATCGGGAAATAATTTCTCTCTATGATGTACTGCATCTTTGCTTGAGGCTTGAGGAATAATTTATTAACGAAAAACCTTCATTTCACTGTAGAAGGTCGAAAAATGGTTGCAAAATGGGAACACATTGAGAAGTTTTACCTTCTAGATACATCTGAAGAATAGAGGATATGGCCAAAACTCACTGACCAGCATGTTATTAAAGACAAAATTAAGAAAATGAAGGTGTCCTGTTGCATGCAAGTATTTAGCCACCAAGTTGGATCCTTGATGAAAAGAATTGATCTGTGGGGAGTATAATATATATTCATTGATATAAAAGGAAAAATACTTTGTAAGTGTTATACATACACAACATAATCAAAACATTTTGAAAATTATTAACACCTACCATATTCATCTGTAGATATTATTGTTTTATAATTTTGTCCATGAATGTATGGATACGATTCCTTCCTTCAATTGTTTTTTTTTTCAGTAAATATGTCTGACAGGTACCACTGTATGCAGTATATTCTTCATTCTAAAAATGAGAATTGAACTCTGTATATATTCAGGGTGTTTCTAAACTTGATCAAAATCTCCAATGATCTAATTCCGCACACAAAAATAGGAAAAATAGTTTATATCAACATGGGCCCAGAAATGAATACAAAATAGTGATTTTCATCCCCACCCCCTAGTTTGAACCATTTCTTCATGATATTTCCGGAATATTCTTGGACCATCTGACCAAGCATAAAATTCATTGTGTTCATCCATTAAACGTTGTCGGATATATTAAATGAAAACCATTTTCATTGGTTCATCTTTATAGGGCTGTAGGTTCCCTAGAAAAAATTTCCGGCCACTTGTTGATACGTATTTTTTTTAAAATTGTATGGAGAAACTGCTACCAGAGATTTTAGTCGAGTTTATTTTCGTATGTTTCTTTGAAAATTATCACGGGAATAATGCGTTGAATTGGTGCTTCGGGTTGCTGTCCACTTTCTGTGTTCTTGGTCCCCAAAGGCCCTTTTTTTCATGACGTCATTGTGTTCAATATAATTTAAAATGTTTTTATAGGGTTTAAGAGTGGTCCTTACTCATTTATCATATGATTATAATCTTGGAACAGTTTTTTTTTATTCATTCTTTAAATATATTGTTATCTTTGTTTCTCAGATATTGACGCAGAGCACAAGTTAGAAAAGGAAGCCACTAACACTGCAAAGCTCATTCTATTTCTGGATGAGTTGTTTGACAGCCTGAATTCAAACAACCAGTTGAGTCCATAGGGGTAAGGTGCTGTCAAGCCAAATTCTCCCCATGCTGAATATCGGAGAAATGCTATCAGTATTTTAAAAAATATGAAATATTTCTCAAGCAAGAAACAAAAACTTATTTCTGTACCTTCAATTAGGAATTCAATTTTCACCATTAAGGGTTTCTTACGACTAACCAATATTTTATTTTCCCAGTACAAATTCAATTATATTTTAATAAGGCCTTTCAATCAGGATGCATTAGAAAAAAATTTCAGTTATGTAAGAAGTCATGGAGTGAGACATGTTTCTCCGGATGTGTCTCATTTTCAAACGTCATTCAAAGCTTTTCTCTTAAATAATTTCTTGTCAGCTCATTCTCCGAATGCAAATTGTGAAGAAGATTTCTCCACTGGAGCACTGAATAATTTGCGATCCTTTTTACTTATGGAACAAGAAACACAATTACCCACCAATTCTAACATTTCTCCTCCACAAATTCCTAGTACTATCATTTTGAATAGAAGAACAAGAGTTGGGCAGTGCACATTGGTATATATAAGTGGATACTTGGCCAAACGATTGATGGAATCGTTGAAATGTGATAGTTGCAGGAATATTTTGCAGTATTGGAACGAACATTTGGCCAATGATTCCATCGAGGCACGGCAATATCCCACTTCAAAATTAGTTAAACCTGGTAGCTTTTTTTATTATCTTGTGAGTCAAACATTTTCACACCTCTACTACCCAATACCAAGAATGTGCCATATAAGGAATATTAGGAATATTTTAGAAAATATTCTTATGGAAAAAATAGATTTTAAAACCATCTCATAACATGAGAAATAATATATGTAAACTGGCTGTAAAATGTAGTTTATATTTCTGGTGTAAAAGTGTCAACAAAATTGCTAAAGGGAAAAATTCTAAATTCATTTTTTATATGAATCAACAAAATGATTTGTCAATGATTGATCCAATGAAACTGAAAGCCCATCACAAATTTTTTAATAAATCAAAGAAGAAAAAATCAAAATGACATAACTATTTCAAATTCACATCTAAGTTCCTTATGAATATTTTTCTTTGTTTTCAAATTATTCCATCATTTATCAGCTTGGTACTTTTTTTAACCATGATAGTCTTTTGTGGGACTTTTATTTAGTGAATCCTGTATGAAATCAGGTCAAAATTTTCAACTTTCAATAGCTTTCAGATTCTCTCACATGATAAAAATAATAAACCGTATTTCGCTGTGTTGGTGCGAATCTGTTTTTAGGGTTTTTATTGTTTTGTTTTAATGACTGGTTAGAATATATTCAACTGTATTCAAGTACTATGTTTCATAATTTATTCTCCTAATCTGTATACATATATGAATTTTACTATGCCTATAGAAGACAGTCAATCTTCGGGCAACCAATTGGTGAACCGAAACTGTACTGCACGCACCCAGTAAAAAACTTGTACAAACTTGTGCAGGGCACGAAACTACTGGAATGGGTGCTATAAGCGAAAGCAGTTAAGATACAATGGGTCAGTGAAGTCGATGGCCACGGCCAGACGTGCCTACGGGGTGGAGGTTTTAGTGAGTAAATCTGTGTCAGGGGGAGTCTCACACTACCGTAAGGTGTCCGTAATGGATTTCCTCTACCTACCAAAAAAAATAAAAAATATGTAATTAAAATTTTGAATGTTTTTTCCGATTCAGTTATCCTGTTAGAATTTTGAATATTTAAGACATTCCTTCTTTTCTTCAATCCAACAAGCAAGCTGCCTTTTATTGATCTATTTCATGAATTCATTTACAATTAGAAACTTTGGTAGTTTCTGAGAATATTTTTAAAATTTGGATAATTCCAAAAAATTGCAATATTTTCTCATTCATTCATACAGCAACAAAGTCAATTAGAGATTCCAAATTCAGTTGCTCAGTTGCCCAGTTAAGCCGTGAGAGAGTTGATTATCCTCACTACGAGTATAACATTTGAGTTGAAAAAATGGTTGGATCCGAGGATTTCATGAGTTGTGTTCCTAGTAGTCGAGTAAAATCTTGATTTAATTAACATTTCGAAAATCTAGCCTGAATTTTTGAATGTAAGTTCATTTCAATATACATTTGAAGTATTCATAGTTAAAAAATATTGAATCTTATTCAGGGGGTAGAAAAAAAATAATCAAACCCTTTCCCCAAAATAATTTTCTTGAAAAAATGTCGAAAACATAAGAAGAGGCGATAAAAAGTCTCAAACAAAAAATGTGGATCTTAAAATTGTCTATAAAATCGTCCTCAATCGTTTGCAATAGAAATCGAGATATTTGCAGTAAACAATTCTAATTTATAGCTCAGCCGCATGAAATATTAAAAAACTTGAAAAAAAAATCGAAAAAAGCAAATTTTTCAACTTTTTTGTTAAATCGTATCTAAAATGTGTAACAAGTTATCTCAGAGATATTAATTTATTCGGAAGTTATAAACATTTTAATTTTAAAACGTTTTTTCATATTTAAATTAAAAAATCTTTTTTAATTTTAAATTCATTTTTCGATTTTTCATATTTTTTTTAAACTAGCTATAAATTGAAATTGTTTGATTTGTTGAAATTATAAACAGGATGTTCATAAAATCAGATGTGGAATCAATTGTTTATTGTTTAATGAAATTGTTTATTGCGAATATGTCGATTTCTATTGCAAATACGTCGAAAATGATTCAGAACGATTATAGACAATTTTGGTGAAGACTTTTTATCGTCTCTTCTTATGTTTTCGAGATATTTTCAAAAAAGTGATTTTGGGGGTATTTTTTAATTTTTTTCAACCCCCTAAATACGATTCAATATTTTTTAACTATGAATACTTCAAATGTGTTGAAATGAACTTACATTCAAAAATGTAGGCTTGCTTTTCGAAATGTTAATTGAATCAAGATTTTACTGGAGTAGATTCTTCCTCAAGTAGTAAATTTGAAATGTCCCGCAATAATCGTTTCGACTTATCCCCGCAAGATGTCGCTTTGAAAGCATACGTAAAATAGGCTTTAGAGACATCTGTTGATAAATAGAAAAAATATGAACAAACATCAGTGCCACCATGCGGTTGTTCAAAACATCTGTAGCAAGCAATGCTGGTTGCCTCGAATTTATAACAGGGGCAGTCCTATAGAGAGTCCTTTCTATGTGTATGTGTTTTATACTACCCAACCGTGACAGTTGCCACTACGATTACCAGGAACCAGTGTTGCCAGCCAGTTAACTTTTAACATATCGAATCGTGACTAAAAATCGTACTAGATTCATGAACTGCGTACTAGATCATCGTGTGGTCTAGATGACGTGTTAGTGTGTCATTAATTTTTTTTTTACTAGGTTGTGTAGGGAAATTGATTCAGAATTAAAGTCCAAATACCAACATTAACCCTTAAATGCATATCGTTGCAATTTCGCAACAACGAATTTCATCTGGCTTAAAAATGCTTAATGGTTATTATACGGTGCCGTAGCACAGCGTTGCATATCTACAACGATTCCATTCGAAATATACAGTCTGATATTTCGATCAAAGATGGTGTTGTGTTTACGATTTTGGAATTAATAATTCAGTTACCAGTTGACATTTGGTGGTTAGAGTATTGGTGCACTAAACGGAAGTATAATAACAGAGTTTTTGAAGGAAACTTCGTAAAAAAATTGTGTTCATGTACAATAAGGTATGTAGTTCTGAGATAATTTCATGAGGAATGTCACATATAGTAAATTGATAGTGATATTGATTATGAATTGTTGTTGCAGGATTGCAACATTGTGCATTGAGGGGTAAAACTTTCATAATCAGCATGGATCGAAGAATTCCGCTTACTGATAAAGAATTCGATTCACTTGTGGATCAAGACGAAGATATTCAAGAAGCATTATCCGAGGAGTCTTCCAATGAGGTTGAGGAAGGAGTTGAACCAGAAGATCAAAATCAGCTTTCAATGAATAATTTGTCGGGTAAAAAGAAAAAGTTGCAAAAGCGAAAAGTGGTGTGGAAACATCGAGGTATTCATTTGAATGATCTGCAATTGGCATTTCATGGGGACACTGATCTCCCACCAGCAGTTATGGCTTTGGAAACCCCATATAGTTTCTTCTCTTATTTTTTCAGTGACGATTTTGTTGAAAGTATTGTGGAACAGACTAATTTATTTGCTACTCAAACAAATCCGAATATTTTTTTTTTTACTGTAACTGATATAAAGCAGTTCATGGGTATTTGCTTCTACACATCAATAGTTGATTTGCCCAGTGTGGGATCTTATTGGAGCAGTGACATAGGCTATGATCGTGTAAAAAATGTAACGCCTCTGAACGAATTTAAAAAGATCAGACAATTTATTCATTTCAATGATAACTTCAAACAAGTACCACGTGATAGTCCAGGTAATGACAGATTACATAAGCTTCGACCTGTAGTTGATCATCTGAATGGGAAGTTTATCAGCATTCCACTAGAACCTACTCTTTCAGTAGATGAACAAATGTGTGCCACAAAAGTCAGGCATTACATGAAGCAATATATGCCTATAAAACCTCACAAATGAAGTTTCAAATTATTTGTACTTGCTGGTATTCCTGGATTTGCATATCGTTTTGAATTCTATTCAGGACAATAAAATTTAGGGAATAGACCAGCCGATGAACCAGGTATTGGTGCATCAGCTAATATTGTTGTTCGGTTGTCTCGGGTCATTCCTAATATGAAGAACTATAGATTGTATTGTGATAATTATTACACGTCACTAGAACTTTAAGCTGGATTTATAGATCGGGACGCAGCCGCTGTCGCTGCAGTTGACGTTCGAAGTTGAAGGTGCAGTTGTACATGTGTGCGTTTATAAATACGTAGCCGCTGTCGCTGCCGCCCAAAGATGATTCAACTGCGGCAGCGGCAATAGACAAATGACATGAAACATGATATTCTAGAGCTGACATCTTCAGTTTCTGCGCCATTTGTCATAAATTACAGATGTGAACAAGTTTTTGGAGGTTGTGTTTGGTGTTTATTTATTATTTTTGTCTACACACGAGCACGTTTTGAGAATAATAGTGAATATGGAAAATTTTGATATAGGACTATTCCTAAATTTAATCGAGAGCTTCCCTCATACATATAATCTGAAAAATAAACATTACAAAAATGTGTTAATGAAAGAGAACAGTTGGAAACAAGTTTCCATTGAGATGAATACGACAGGTGTGTAATTTCTTAAGTATGATATTTTACAAAGTTTTTACTCTATTTTTTTAGTTGATGAATGCAAGCGCCTTCGGAAAAATCTCCGGAATAGATATACCAGAGAAAAAAGGCATCGCCCTTCAGGGTCAGGAGCGTCCCAATCTACTTGGGAATATTTTGAATCCATGATGTTTTATGAATCATGCATAGGGAAAAGGACGTATTATTTTGAGGAAAACTTCAAATTTTTTATTATCAAACTTCCAGAACGATATCCATGACCAAGAGAAATTCATGTGAACCTCACGAGAATGCAGCTAGTGTTCGTCCCATGCAAGAGACAGCGGCATCGTGTAGCTTTTGGGATGCAATGGATTTCTTGGTGTCGAAGGATTCTGGAGATTTGGACAATTCAAATTATTGAATAATTGAAAAAACAAAAGGAATGGAACAAACTTGGTGGCTGATGAATATATGTATTTTATTTAGTGATTATTTGCTCTCAGATTGGTAACATTCAACTCATTTCAGGTAAAAAGAAGACCAAACAAGACCAGGAACTCAAGGAAATAATCGATATTGCAAAAACAATTGCGAGCAAAATAGAAACACCAATTAACGATAAAAATCATATGTTCGCCAAATATGTTGAGGAAACGTTGAACGCATTGGAAGAAGAAGATGCAAAAGAATTGAGAAAACAAATTGAGAAAACAATTGTATCAATTAATTTTCTCTTGGTCGAGTTTTTTTGACATTTTCATAGTGTCTAGTCAGTTTAGTGTTTTCATCAAGTCTAACTATGTAGTCTTTTCAACACTAGTTTTATTTTTATTTTATTGTGTTCAATAAAATATTTATTTCACAGTTTTTTCTGTTTGTGATATGTTAGTTTATTTTTCTATTTTATTAAGTGTTAAACCAAATATTTATTTTCCAGTTTATTCTGATTGAACTCTTAAAGCCTTTTTTGTGATATGTTAGTTATTTTTTTATTTTATGTGTTCAACAAAATATTTTCCAGTTTTTACTGTTTGTGATATGTTAGTTTTTTTTCTATTTTATCAAGTGTTAAACCAAATATTTATTTTCCAGTTTATTCTGATTGAACTCTTAGTCTTTTTTGTGATGTTAGTTATTTTTTTCATAGTGTCAGGTTAGTGTTTTCATCAAGTCTAACTATGTAGTCTTTTCAACACTAGTTTATTTTTTATTTTATTGTGTTCAATAAAATATTTATTTTACAGTTTTTTCTTTTTTTTTTTTTTTTTTTATTTTTAAACCAAATTTTTTTACTCTTATAGCCTTTTTTGTGATATGTTAGTTATTTTTTTATTTTATGTGTTCAACAAAATATTTTCCAGTTTTTACTGTTTGTGATATGTTAGTTTATTTTATTTATTTTCCATTTCTTCTGTTTGTGATATGTTTGTTCATTTTTCTATTTTATTAGGTGTTAAACCAAATATTTATTTTCCAGTTTATTCTGATTGAACTCTTATAGTTTTTTTTGTGATATGTTAGTTATTTTTTTATTTTGTGTTCAACAAAATATTTATTTTTCATTTTTTTTGTTTGTGATATGTTAATTTATTTTATCATGTATTCCACAAAATATTTATTTTTTGATTTCTTTATGAATTCAGTTGTATCATGTGATAAAGTATTATATTAGTATATTTACATCATGTACTGAGTTTCATTTCTCTTAACATGTAGTGATGAGCTGAAGCAATTTATTTAATATGGATTTTTAAACAATGGTGCCTCTTGAAGTTGGATTTATAAACCGAAATGCAGCCGTCGTCGCTGCCGTTCGAAGTTGAAGGTGTAGTTGTGCATTTATAAATTCGTAGCCGCTATCGCTGCTGTCCGAAGATGGCCAACTTTTATCTCCTGCGGCAGCAACAACGAACAAATGACATGAAATGTAATTTTCTTGGGCAGATATGTTCAATTTATTTTCTGTGCAAATGGGAGATTAAGACTTTATTTCCTCTGGAAGTTTCTGTTAATTTGTTAAATATTGATATAGGAGTATTGCTACTTTACCAGACAGGTGTTTCAACATAAAAAAATTGGCGTTTGACATATGTCAAATTTCATACTTATACAACACGCTCTTCGCTAAAAGTATAAATTGATCTAATTTTTTCTGACTACAGCATCTACGTCTCAATCTATAAATCGACCTTTACTTCACATCAATAAATCTATCAGAAATCCCAATAGTTTTTTTAAGAAAAAATAGTATTTTGGGAGAAAATAAATATTTTTATCGTTTATTTATATACTTAATGAAGAAAACAATGCCATCCTCTACAGAAAATCTCTGTGATTTGAGCCAATCAAATATTAAATGGTGACTGGGGCTCGCTTCCTCTTGTTACTTCTGCAAACTGCCATGACAATGCCCCCTCTGGTGACAAAAAATATTCCAGGAATTTATCACGCACTGCCTTATTCACCCTACTAGAATTATTTGAAGATAATCTCCCAACGGATCTTAAAGGTGTACCAGCTAGTTCTTATCGCCAACCTCCAATATCATCATTACGATCAATGAACCCAGGTGGACAATAATTTGTAGTGGGTGTTCTACCAACTCCATTTAATTTGCAGTAGTTGTGTAGAACAACACAATCTTTCACAATGTTGTCGATATTATCTATTTGAGCAACAATAGGTTGTTTTAATATCCTCCATCTTGCCACTAAAATACCACATGCATTTTCAATGGTTCTTCTTGGACGTATTATTTTGAGGAAAACTTCAAATTTTTTATTATCAAACTTCCAGAACGATATCCATGACCAAGAGAAATTCATGTGAACCTCACGAGAATGCAGCTAGTGTTCGTCCCATGCAAGAGACAGCGGCATCGTGTAGCTTTTGGGATGCAATGGATTTCTTGGTGTCGAAGGATTCTGGAGATTTGGACAATTCAAATTATTGAATAATTGAAAAAACAAAAGGAATGGAACAAACTTGGTGGCTGATGAATATATGTATTTTATTTAGTGATTATTTGCTCTCAGATTGGTAACATTCAACTCATTTCAGGTAAAAAGAAGACCAAACAAGACCAGGAACTCAAGGAAATAATCGATATTGCAAAAACAATTGCGAGCAAAATAGAAACACCAATTAACGATAAAAATCATATGTTCGCCAAATATGTTGAGGAAACGTTGAACGCATTGGAAGAAGAAGATGCAAAAGAATTGAGAAAACAAATTGAGAAAACAATTGTATCAATTAATTTTCTCTTGGTCGAGTTTTTTTGACATTTTCATAGTGTCTAGTCAGTTTAGTGTTTTCATCAAGTCTAACTATGTAGTCTTTTCAACACTAGTTTTATTTTTATTTTATTGTGTTCAATAAAATATTTATTTCACAGTTTTTTCTGTTTGTGATATGTTAGTTTATTTTTCTATTTTATTAAGTGTTAAACCAAATATTTATTTTCCAGTTTATTCTGATTGAACTCTTAAAGCCTTTTTTGTGATATGTTAGTTATTTTTTTATTTTATGTGTTCAACAAAATATTTTCCAGTTTTTACTGTTTGTGATATGTTAGTTTATTTTTCTATTTTATCAAGTGTTAAACCAAATATTTATTTTCCAGTTTATTCTGATTGAACTCTTAGTCTTTTTTGTGATGTTAGTTATTTTTTTCATAGTGTCAGGTTAGTGTTTTCATCAAGTCTAACTATGTAGTCTTTTCAACACTAGTTTATTTTTTATTTTATTGTGTTCAATAAAATATTTATTTACATATGTCAAATTTCATACTTATACAACACGCTCTTCGCTAAAAGTATAAATTGATCTAATTTTTTCTGACTACAGCATCTACGTCTCAATCTATAAATCGACCTTTACTTCACATCAATAAATCTATCAGAAATCCCAATAGTTTTTTTAAGAAAAAATAGTATTTTGGAAGAAAATAAATATTTTTATCGTTTATTTATATACTTAATGAAGAAAACAATGCCATCCTCTACAGAAAATCTCTGTGATTTGAGCCAATCAAATATTAAATGGTGACTGGGGCTCGCTTCCTCTTGTTACTTCTGCAAACTGCCATGACAATGCCCCCTCTGGTGACAAAAAATATTCCAGGAATTTATCACGCACTGCCTTATTCACCCTACTAGAATTATTTGAAGATAATCTCCCAACGGATCTTAAAGGTGTACCAGCTAGTTCTTATCGCCAACCTCCAATATCATCATTACGATCAATGAACCCAGGTGGACAATAATTTGTAGTGGGTGTTCTACCAACTCCATTTAATTTGCAGTAGTTGTGTAGAACAACACAATCTTTCACAATGTTGTCGATATTATCTATTTGAGCAACAATAGGTTGTTTTAATATCCTCCATCTTGCCACTAAAATACCACATGCATTTTCAATGGTTCTTCTTGCTCTCGAGAGTCTATAATTGAATATTTTTTGGGAAAGCATAAAGTTTTTCTCAGGAAAAGGTCGCATTATATGACACTTCAAAGGAAAAGCATCATCTGCTACCAAGCAATATACTATTTTTGGTGGGGGTACGTGCACTGATTTATCATCAAAATTTTTGCCAAATATAATATTTTTAAAAACTCCACCATCACTCTGAGATCCATATGCTCCAAAGTCTATCATTGTGAATAGATAATTGGAATCACAAGCCGCCATGAGGACAATACTGAAATACTTCTTATAATTGTAATATATGGAACCACTATTCGGAGGACACTGAATTGGAATATGTTTCCCATCCACTGCACCAAGACAATTAGGAAAATTCCATTGCTCAAAAAATCCATTCGCAATATTGATCCAATCTTTTTCAGAAGATGGAGTTTTTAAACAAATTCGTGAAAGAACATCCCAAATTGCAATACATGCTTCATGTATAATCAATCTTATGAACAGTTGTCGCTCCCATTTGGTATGCCCAAGCCAAATTCAACATAGTTCCTCCTTGTGAAAGATAACTGAAAAATATATAGGTTAATCTAAACATGCAATTTCAACAACCAGCTAGATAAACTCACTGTAATGTTATTGCCAATCTTTGTTGAGAACATATACCATCTGTGATATGCCTTTCAGAAATGATTGGATGTACCATTTGATGGAGTTTATCGAGTATTGGAACAGTCATCCTTGTCAATTTGAAAAATTGTTCATGATCACAATCCTTCATTTTTAAGAAATATGTGAAAGCATTATTTTCACTTCTTCTCCAATTTATAGGTCTTGTTTTGAAGCGTCTCTCCCGTCTTATCTTCCTATCCTTCATCAGTTTTAGAATTCCCGCACATAAAATAACACCAAAAGATCTCAAAAGATAATTTTCCATATTTTCAATTCGCAAATGTCACCGAAAATAAAATACTGAACAAATTTGAAGTTTGACAACTGTCAAATTTAATATTTGCTCATGCGCCTTTCAAGTACTATGACGCCAGAGAAAAAAGTATAAAATGGCCAGCTGCTGCAGCAACGTCAACAGCAGCGACAGCGGCTGCGTCCCGATCTATAAATCCAGCTTTATGCTTCATCTTGCCAAAAGAGGTATATTATCTCTTGGAACAATCAGACGTAACCGAATTCCAGACTGTAAATTACCAGCAGAAAATGACCTAAAAAAGAAAGAACGTGGCACCTCGGATGAGTATGTGACCACTATAGAGGGTATATATGGGGAGATAACAAATGTGTGACACTCCTTTCAACATATGCTGGTAAAGATCCTATAACTAGTGTTCAACGGTATGATAAGAAAGAAGGAGGAAATGTGATTGTGGAATGCCCCTATATTATACAAGAATACAATCGAGATATGGGTGGGGTGGATCTAATGGATAGTTTTATAGGACGTTACAGGATCAAGTAAAAAAGTAGAAAATGGTACTTACGAATTTTTCATCATTTACTTGATTTGGGTATGGTCAACGCATGGCTACTATACAAGCGAGTCTTGACTTTAAATGGAAAACAAAAAAAAATATTACCACAGTCAAAATTTACAAGCCAAGTGGAAACTGTTTATGTAATGTTGCATCTAAAAGTACTGTCAAACGAGGTAGACCAAGTAATAGTCTGGAAGAAGCTAAACGACACAGAGGCAATGCACAGCATATTCCTCCAAGAGATGTACGAACAGATCAAGTTGGACACTGGCCAGTCCATGCAGAGAAAAGGACCAGGTGTAAATTTTCAGGTTGCAAGGGTTATACTGACATAATTTGTGAAAAGTGTGGTGTTGTTCTCTGTTTGAACAAAAAAATTATTGTTTCAGAAGATTTCACCATTAAGAAAATACATGTATTTGTGCACAATGTTGCATTTCTGCAACAACAAATGTTAAAAATATGGAAAAAAAACTAAATAAATTTTTTCCATTATTTTTCCCATGTTCCACTGGTCACTATGTGATGAAAAATATTTTTTCTGAACAAAAAAAAAATTTAAGGGCAATGGAACAAAAAAAAACACAAAAAATGAATTATTCAACTGAAACATGGACTAAAAGACATTTTTGGTTCATTATGGTTCACTCAGGTTCACTGATGATATTGGGGTTTGCGCTTCAATAAACTATCACTTGGTTGCCAAGTGTAGCATATCTCATTCCCCAATAATTCTTTCGCATGTAAAATAGAGTCACAAGTATCTACATCTAGTCGATTTCTTGTTTTTGTTTTCATCAGATTCAACTGAGAAAACACCCTTCCGGCCTCTGCAGAGGAATGTGGCAAACAGAGAATGCCTTTAATAAATTTGGATAAATTCGGGAACATGACCTTATCCAATGAATTTTTTTGTTGGATTACATTAGTCCAAAATTTTTCAAATCCTAAATCTTTGAATTTTTTCAGTTCATTCATTTCGCTTACCATCCTCCATTCAAAGTTAAACCTTTCTACGTCATCCACAAGGGAACCAAAATATTTTGAGCTGTCACAAGCAATACTACCAACTTCGCCCGATAAGGCTATTTCTGGGATAAACTCAAATACAAATGTTAGAACTGGATCATCGAAAGCAAATCTGTTTTTTATCTGTTGACATAGTTCGATATAAAAATCTAGAGCGCATTAACGAAAATTATGGAGATCTTGTACTGGAATATCTCCTTTTGAGATTCTTAGCCCCATAATATACATCTTCAATTTTCAAGAATATTCTGAGGTTGTTCTGTGAAATGGTTATCAACATATGTCTTTTTAACAAAATTAAGGAGAAGTGTTTTATATATAACTCTTTCACCCTTTTCAAGAGTACGTGAATTTTGGGGTTTTCACTTTGAAACTCGATATTTAACCTGTTGACTAATTCAAGAGCATATGATAAAAATGAAAAATATACTCTGAATATCGGGTTTTGCAACGAAGTTATATTGGCTTGCGCACTATGTGAACCATCGTTATGACACGCATTGAAGAAAAAGAAAATTAATGGATCCCACGATTCTAGCACGCGGTCAACAGCAAGCTGAAAAAAAGTTATATTCTCAGGAACAGATCTAATAGATATTATAAATATTCCTGAAAACAAACCTGAAGTGGAAGCCATCTTGTTTGACTAGGTTTTAGCATCTTGTGAGGTTTTATCCTGGCAAAAATTTGACACTCCTTCAATTCTTCACAACGTTTGCTGCTGTTCAAAAAATAATTATATACACCGCGAATAAAATCTTCTATACTTTTTGGTAATTTTTTCGCAACTGCATAAGAGCATAGATGGAAAGAGTGTTTATATTTTCAACAAATCAATATCCATAACAATTATGAATGTGCAAGATTGCAAGATTGATTTTAGTTAGTGTCAATTTCTGAGTTTCGTCCATACTTGTACACGAATTGAAGCATTTGGGAATACTCGTATCTTTCGTTTTGTTTCTGAATTTGAAATGGAAATGCGAGAGTTCTTTCGAAATATTTTGTAGATACATTCATTACCATATATGGACAAGAA
>JAFIRS010002703.1:0-190272 GCA_018342105.1 Gonioctena quinquepunctata
GGGCAGTCTCGAGGAAATTGAGGCGCTAGTTGGCTGAATATTGTTAGGGACATTTATGCTTACATAGTATCATTTTGTATTCTATATTGAATAGATTAGCTTTGCAAGAACCTACGTGTGTTGTGCCTTGAATACTTGGCCCCTTATCATACTACATATATTTCCCCGTCTATTTGCAATTTTTGTATTGTGTTGTTGAAACTTTTGATTACAGAGGTTGTGACAGAAATTTGATTTTTCATTAGATTTTCAAGTTGGAATTCTTCTTTAGTAATTTTATCTATACAATCATTGAAATATTCCCCATCAGAGGCATCTAGATTGCCGGTGATGGCTTTCCAAGACGTTTCTACACTATCGATTAGTCCGCGTTTGGCTCTTTTATAAGGTTGAGTGTCAGCAAATACTTCGCGATATTTCAGTAAATGGATTGGGAAATTTGGAAAAGGAGACTTGAGTTGATCTTTGAATGCCGTCATTCTGGGATTCTGATTCAAGGAGGTCCATCATGCTTTCTAAAATTTTATTGTTTTTATCCAGTGCCGATTTGATTGGTTCTAAATCTTTGTAAATTAGTGGGGTCCATTAATCATTTGAACTGAGGATTCCTCATGATAAAAGATTGTATTATTGATTGGTTGGATCTTGGACTGACAACTAACTGCCGTCATCACCAGGATAAACCTGTGAAGAAATTAATTGTCTTCAAACTAGTGCTTTAATCTTTCGACATTTACTTTAGATTTTTGTCTTGTTCTCCAATTCACAACATGGCTTAATTTTTTAATATTTCTGAAATTTAGAATGGGCCGTTGAGCTTATTCTATAGTTTATCTTTTATTTGTGATTCTTTCACATATACTTCATCGCCTACTTTGAATTCGGGTATCTTATTTGAAATATGTTTGACAAATTGAATTTAAGATTTTTTTTAGCTTCTGTTCTTGCTCGTGCGATCTTATAATAGTGAGATATTTTGTTGTTGAGATCCCGCATATATTTGGAAATAAGTTCTTTTTGATTGTAAAGAGTCTCTGGAGGTCTACTTGAAGTAGGTATGTCCAAATTCAAGTTCGTATGGGGTATATCCGTGTTTTAATTCAGGTATTGTTGTAGCAGATAACTCCGTATGGTAATATTGTCAAGGGATATTCGTTGGGATTTTTAGTTTTGTGTGCCCTAATTATCTCCATTAATGTTGCATGAAACCTTTCCAATGATCCATTAGATTGAGGGTGGTTGACACTGGAGTATGTTGATTTTATATCGTACAAGGTACATAGGTCTTTGAGATCGTGATTTTCGAATTCCCGTCCGGAATCACAATGGATTCTGAGTGGGGTTCCGTAGTGTTGGAAACACAGTAGGAGGGCGTTGACGACAGATTTGGGTGTTTTGTCTTCTATGGGGTAGGCTTGTGTGAACTTGGATAGTTCGTCTCTGACTGTGAGGGCGTGATTTTTTGTGGGAATTTCACAGAGGTCGATATTAATTCTTTCGAAGGGGGTCCTAGGAGTTTCTGTGATGACTAAGGGGGACTGTTCAAGTTCCTTCTACATATTTTCACCTTTTGACAGAATTCGCAATTTTGTATGAAGTATACTACGACTATAGTTGAATCTAATTTTTCCTTTGATGCGCCTAATAGTTTTTTATACTGCGATAAAGGTTATTTTTTCCAAGAGTGATAATGATCAAGGATTACTGGGATTTCATCGGGAATTTGTGTCCTGATTATATTTTGACATCTTTTTTTAAAGTCTTTGTCATTAAATGAAACAAATAATTCCAGAATAGGGAGTTCTGAATTATTCGATGAAGTAAGTCTTTGAAAGATCTAGTGCGTTCTGGTTCTTGAATAAGACGTAAAACAAATGTTTTATGACCGTTTTGGGTTCGTAAGGTATTGAAACATTGTAGTATTTTCTATCTTTTATAGATTTACTACTTGGAATATTGATTTTGTCGTGTGTGAAATTTGCTTTTTTTTCGAAAATATCTTCTATCATTTCCAAAATGAACAACAAGAATTTCATTATATTCTTGTTGTTTATTTTGCCAAAAGAAAGTTATTATGTTTTTATTTGATTTGTCCAATAATTGAGTATTGACAAATTCGATTTTTGAATAGTCAATGATAGATTTGGTCCTGTAGAGGTTGACAAATGTTTCGAATTCTGCAGCAATATGTTCTACATCGGGTTCGTTTGTCTGGCAATCTGTGTAGGGGTTGTCGATCGAATTTTGTTCGTCTAGGTGTAATATTTTGGTTTGGAATTGTGCACACTGGTCAAAGTGGTTGATTTTTATCCACGAAAGTGCGTGAGCGTTCTTATTGACTTTTCCAGGTTTATAGATTATGTCGTAGTCGTACTCTTCCAGCTCGAAGCGCCAGCGAGCAAGTTTACTACCAGAGTCTTTGATGGAGAAAAGCCAGGTCAGAGTTCGATGATCTGTTACCAATTTTAAGTTTTGTTCGAAGAGATATGGATGCAAGTTTCCAACAGCCCAAACGATTGCGAGTAATTCTCTTTTAATCGTCGAATATCGGGTTTCAGCAGTACACAGGGGATCTTTTCCGATTGGTCCTTGGAAAAGAACTACGCCAATGGCAAATGCACTTGCATCAGTAGTGAGGTTTTCGAATGCATCTCTGCATTCTTTATTGAAGTCGAATAAGATTAATTTTTGGAGAAGTCTCGTAAGGAGTTTTGAAATTTTGGCGAAGTTTGGAACACATCTTTTATAGTACCCTGAGAGTCCTAAGGATGATTTGAAAATTTTTGATGCACTCAATTTTTGAAGGGTTTGGTTGACACCCTGTTATGAGGTGCCCAGGATAAGCGACTTTCTTCCGGAGAAATTCACACTTATCGGGATGGATTTTGAGATTGGCTTTTCAAAGACGTTTGAAGACTTTGGATAGTCTAGAAATGTGCTCATGAATAGCTGGAGAGTAGACGATGATGTCGTCCATGTAGACGAGACATCGTTTGTTCTGTATGCCCATAAGAATGTTGTCCATGATGTGTTGGAAAGTAGATGGAGCGTTCTTCAGCCAAATGGCATACGAACGAATTCTCAATGACCATTCTCGACTGAGAAGGCTGTTTTCTGAATGTCTTTTGGATCAATTTCGATCTGGTGAAAGCCAGAAGCCAAATCGAGTTTGGTGAAATATTTGCATTCTCCTAAATGACCTAGCAGGTGCGGAAATATTGGGGAGAGGATATTCATCACCTATAGTGAGTTCATTGAGTTTGCGATAGTCGATGACTACTCGCCATTTTTGTTGCCTGAGGCATCTGACTTTTTGGGCATGACCCATACGGAAGATGACCAAGGAGATACCGAAGGTTGACGATACCCTGATCTAGCATCTTGGATATCTGATTTTTCATTTCCTCTTTGTGAATTTGGGGATACCGGTATGATTTAGAGGAAATTGGTTTGCTATTATTTGTGCAGATTGGGTGTTTGATTTCATTAGTGAATGTTAGATTGTCGCCTTCTGAGTAGAAAATAACTGAAAACTCTATGCGAAGGTTCGAGATTAATTCTGTTTCTTCTTCATTTAGGTGTTCGAGCCGGAGTTGTTGTCGTAAGATCTGATGTCGCTCAGTTTGTTCGTGGTAAATTGAATTTTCTTCGTTGAAATTATTGATTGAAAAATTCTGCATTGGTTCCAATGATAGTTCTGATTTTTGTTTTGTTTTTGGAATTGCGTTAACATTGATAATTGATGTGAAAAATTCACCTTCATCATTTACTTTGACGATGGCATTTGGCAAACGAATTTTTTCGATTTCCTGAGTTATCAGTATAGCTTCAGTATTTTTCAGGTTACATTTCAATTTGAAGACTCGTTCAGTGCGAGACTCAATTGAAATCTGGTTTTGAATTATAGGAATTTGATTTGGTTCAACTATTTCTTGTCGATTTTTTTGAAAATATGAACAGGATGTTCATAAAATCAGATGAATTGTTTGATCTCGTTATCCCTTGAAGAGTAGAATAGTTTTGAAGTCTGTAACTCATTGCTTATTCTTGAGGTCCACTATACAGTTATAGTGTTCTAAGAAATCAAAGTCTGATAGTCGATCGAATTCAATGTCGATGTCAATGTCGAGATGTATATTTTGTGAGGGTCATCAGGTTTGAAGGGAATCAGTGTTGATTCATTGATTATTATTTTCTGGTCGGTAATACCTTGAATTGCTTTGTTTTCAGGAAAACTTGTGCGATATTTTTCGCGAGTTGTATCTACTAGTATTTTGAAAGTATTGGTAATATCGTTGATGAAGTAAAGATTTTTTGAATTAACTGTAAGAAGTGGTTTTAAATGAATTGTTGTTCTGGAAAGTTCAGAGTGGGGTCGAAATTGTCCAAGTTCATAGTCTGAATTTGGGTTTGAAGTTGAGCAATGTCTTGATCTTGGAATTCCTGTTGGAAGTTGTTGGGTGGATCGCCCTGTATTGGATCCAAATGGAAATTTTGGTTATAAAAATGTTGAGGGCAACTTTGAGAAATAATAATATTTGTTTTGTTCGATAGCATTCGTTGCTTCATATGAGTTTTGGCTATTATCAATATAATAGTCTGGCTATCATCAATATAATAGTCTTGTTGATAATCGAAGGTTGGTTCTGAGCTACTAGTGGAGTAATCTCCTTGAGGTTGATCATTGTAGTGGTACTGATCTTCAGTTTGTTGGTAATTCATGTGAAAGAGGTTTTGATTATTCGGTCGATAGTTTGGATTGGGTTGTATTGCAGAAGGTCTCTGATTATTGGAACTTGGGGATGGTCTAATGATAGCAGGTCTATTTTGTTGTAATTGATTTTGTGAATATTGCTTCTGCGATTGGGATGGTCTCTGGCTTGGACCGGGTTGTTGAAATGATCTTGGGTTGGTATTTCGTGATGGGGGTCTTCGGAAATTGGGTCTTTGCAAATTCTGATTATTTTGGGTTGAATTTTGTCTAGTGCGACATTCATTTATTAAATGTCCCATGCGACCCCAAAAAGAATAATTTTCAACAGATGGTTTGGATTTGTTTTGTGAATGGGTGCTGCTTGATTTGGATTTCGATTTGGTTGGGATCTTTGATTCTCGAAGTACGATAATTGGAGTTCACGTCTGACTCGGATATTTGCTGATAGCATATTAGAAGGATTTTCTTGCTCCAATTATTTGACCTATTTTTGGATAAAGTCCAGTGAGGAGTGTGTTTGAAGTCATGGTTTCTATAAGTTGTGACTGTGCGGTTTTTTGTTCACCAGTCAATAATTGTTTATTTATTGAGGCGTGCATTTTTGCATTGTGTGATTGCAAACGAGAAATGAATGTCAAGGTCAAGCTTGGTATTTGACGTATTCTTTGCAAATCTTGGATCAAAGCTGTAAGATCTCTAGAATCACCAAAATGTGTTTCTAAGAGGTACTTCATTTCATCCCATGTTGATAGGTTTCTAGAATTTACTAACTCAGTTGTTCTAGCGCGAAGTTTGTGTTTTATGTGCAAAACAACCAATGTTTTTTTGGTCGGCTATTGCCATTGTATGAGCAGTATCACATGCTTGTGAAAATGTTGTAAGAAAGATTGGGTTTTCATCATATTTGGGTACGATGGAGAATATTTCACTGAGTTTGTATGGTTCAATTTCTGCCTGAGGTCGTGCAGGATTTTGTCCACCCTATCCGTTAGGCATTTTTTCAATAGAATTTCACGCTTTTGTATTTTATTCATTGATTTATTTGGTATTTAACAATCGATCAGTGCGATTATCAGGATATTTGGTTTCTTACTCTTTTCGTTGAAGCATTGGGTTCATCTTGTTCTCAGGTTCTTTCGGTTCCGGTGAAGGATTGGTATCCACCGCCACTAGTGAGGAGCTGCCCGTGTTTTAGTAGCGTTTACGGAATCCTACCGACTGCGCCTATTTGTTATCTCGATAATCATTGAATCGAATAAAAACTTTATTCGAGGTGGTATGAACCACCGTTGACAAACAAGAAAAATAATTTAAATACTAGGACGAGTTTTATTAGACTGACTGATTTGAGTTCATTTTCTGCCTCTTATGTGTTGACAATATGTTGATTCAGCATCAGCAGTTCCCATCGCGAAATTCTGCGGATACTGATTACATTGATGAAGATTTCCCGGAGACTTGTTATCGCGTGTAACTTGATAGTTATAGGAAGGCCAGTATGCCGTAATTTCGCATATAACATGTACATTTATTACTTTACTTTAGTGCGTGAAGTAACTTTTGTATTTATGATCTTACTGGACAATATGTACGGTAGTAGAAAAAATATTTTAGCAATTCTTGTGTAAATGCATTTTTTTAACTCATGTGATTGTCGCATTCCCCTTAGGCTCATGTAATATTCACATTCGTCAAAAAAGGCCACTTCCTAGATGAGTACCAGTTAATACCTAATGTTCTTCAAGGGTTCAATGTTTCTATAAATTGGGGTTTTGATTAAAAAAAATTAACAAAAATTGAACCGACGAAAAAAGAAATTGAAGAGCGAAAAATGAAATAAACCTCTTTAGTTTTGATAACGAAGCTCCTAAACAAATAATGTAGGTAAGTGACTGATTTTGAGTCAGCGCCAACCAAACAAATAAACAAACAAATTAATTACCTAAAGCTTGAAATAATGGCTGCGGAAATCTTAGAGCGATCACGAAGTTAAAACCAGCGAGACGGCTACCCTAACGGGCACACACGTGACGTCGAACGTCGTTGCGAGTGGTCGTGCGGAGAGTGCTTTTTTGGAATGTCATTATTTATCGCTGGAAATTTCACGTTGAATTTTTATGTTATAATCATTTTTATGTTAGAATAATCTGAATCGGATAACCTATTACAAAGTTATACGTTGTAGAATCGGTTACCAGATAGAAATTCAGTGGGTTGATAATCAGTCATCTTCTAATTACCTACTCTTAGAAGTGGGACCAAGTTCGAGGTATACCCTATTCAATAAAAGAAGAATAATCAAAATCGGACTACTCTGTAAAAAGTAATGCGTCATACATATAAAAATATACCTCCTCGTTTTTTCGTCGGTTAAAAACGCACAAAAATCATCATCAAATCCTCATGCTTCCTAGGAAAAACTTTTCAACTGAAACCATTATTGATAAATAAACACACAAAGTCGTCTCCACAGCGTTTAATTCCAATCGTTTGGTAACAAAGACCGAAAATTGTTTTTTTTCAAAGTTAAGGATCAGGTCCTAACTCTTGATGACGTTTAAACATGTTTCGGGCATATATATGTCCATCTTCAGTAGAAAAGTACAGTTGGTGGTTAACTACAAGGAATATAAGTGTTATAAACAATACACTGGTTTTTGAGAGGCTACTTACAAGTAGTGGAAGAAAAAGGGGGTGAACTATGTAACTAGGTGTGAAATTGTTAGGTTAACATCATTATATCAAACTCCGTATAATTTTCTTTTGAATTTGGGGGCACTTGCCCGGTTAAATAACAACAATATCATAATTGAAAACTTTTTTAAAGGTTACCATCAATTGGCGTAAATTTTTCATAACAAAATGGGCGATGAAGTAGTGTAACGCCATCTATGAATAAGGGACAATATTAATTATTTATGAATCAAGAAAACTGACAAAAATTTATGTTGGTAGAAACTAACTTGCGGTATGTAGTTCGGTTGGCAGATGGAACTAGTGAGGTTAATAATTGGAAATACACAAATTATTTGAATTCAGATTTGAATGTATGAAACAAAGTTTAATTGAGTTTCAATGAATTTGAAAAAGGGATACAATCGAAATGAATTTGGTCATTAAGTGATGACAAATCTGGATTTTTGGTAATTTGATTAATGTGAAAAATTCCGCTAATATTCAGTAACAAACCTTTGTTTTATATCTGTGATGCTTCAAAATTGATTTCAGGATTGAACTTGTGGTTGGAGTTGATAATGTGATCAGCGAAAGAGTTATTAGTGATTATTTCTCTGTTTGGGTCATGGTTTTTGTGTTTGTCAATCATCCTTACATGTTCTTTGATTCTTATCTTGAAACTTCTCCCGGTTTGGCCAATGTATATACAATTACAGTTAGCAGATGAACAAATAAGTTTTTTAAGGTCCTGATTTTTCTAATAACGGGAGTTTATCCTTGTTGTTTACTGAATTTCTTCCCAGTGAATTGTTCGTGTGGAAATAAATGCAAAGGTTTGTTGTCAAAATGGTTGAAAATATTTTTGATGGTGTAAGATATTTTACCCGAATATGGCATGGAACTGAATTTAATGTAAGGAGATTGAATTAGGATGTTTTAATTGATTTTTTTGGACACGTCGTTGATAGGTTTTTCTATCGTATGAGAGGGGAACCATTGTTAATACCTATTTGTCTAATGATGTTGAGTTAGAATTTTTGTGGTTCATTGGAATTGAGAATGAGCGTGTGAACAGGGCATTGAAAAAAGCGAACTTGTGTGTATCTGGATGAAAGGAATCATAGGAAATAATGTTATCTGTACGGGTGGGTTTCCTATAAATTGAAAATTCGAAAATGTTGTTATTTTTTGTGATTAGTAAGTCTGGGTGAGCTAGAGTATTGTTGGTTTCGATTTCCATAGAAAAATTAATTGCAGGGTTGATAGAATTCATATATTTCAATAGTGAAAGAATACCCATCGAATTGAACTATAATATCATCTACATATCCGTGGCAGAATATGATTTTGTTGAAGTTTGGTAATAAAGAGAGTTCATTTTCTAAGTTGAACAGGAAAATTTCGGCCATTAGGGGGTATAAATTAGAGCCCATGGCTAACCCAGAAGTTTGGCGATAGTATGATTTACTGAATTGGAAAAAGTTTTGTTTGTGAACAGTATCTGAAAGAAAACAAAAGTAAATTTCTAACAATTTCAATACATTCATCGGGAGGAACGCTGGGAAATAAATTCACGATTTCGAACGATAGGATAGCGTTTGGGGGGATAATGGTGTTTGACATTTTTGAAGTTAAATTTTTTGAATTTTTTTATCGAATTAAGATTACGGAAATCTAATAATGTTTTTGAAATTGAAATGAGCCAAGATGCTATTTTTGAAGTAGGGGAGTTGATATAAGATACTACAGGGCGCCAACCAGTTCCATTTGCTAACCGATCTACATACCGCAAGTTAGTTGCTACCAACATAAGTTTTTGTCACAGTTTTCTTGATTCATGAATAATTAAAATTGTCACTCATTCATAGATGGCGTTACACTACTTCATGTCGTGTGAACGAGATCTTCTGTTCATCGCCCATTTTGTTATGAAAAATTGACGCCAATTGATCGTAACCTTTAAAAAAAAACGATTATGATATTGCAGTTTGATATAATGATGTTACCTGATGTTAATCTAACAATCTTACACCTAGTTTTTTTATATTTCATGTACAAATACCATGCACGAAGCACTAAAATGTGATATCTAGGAATCATTCTATGCACTAGGAACTTCATTTTTAGATTCAAAAACTTCAGAGTGAAACAACTCCGTATATTTTTCTATTTTCTTATCAGTATTGTCATTAACATAACATCTTTATTATTTTTCTTAATTCTTATTAATATCATTTATCTATCTGTATATTATTATTTACTATCTTTTGTAAACATATTTCATAATGTTAGAGTATCTTGATTTATTGGATGAGCAAAGTGAGACAAATACGAGGGTGATCAGTAATATTGAGGAAGCATTCAATGAAGATATCAGAAATCATACATTAGGTATTATCCACATGAACATCAGAAGTGTCAGAAAAAACTTCGATGAATTTTTAGTATACCTGGAAACTTCGAAGGATAATCGTACTTTCTGAAACTTGGAACATAGAAAGGGTGAGTGACTATTCAATTCCAAATTACACTGTATATCATAATGACTCGAAAATTAACCAGAATGATGGAGTTTTAGTATATATTAGAAATTGTCTAAATGCTACTGTTGAAATCATTCCATTGACAGAAACTAAACTCTTAAGATTCTCGATTGATATTGAAGAATCCAAAGTTGGATTCACTGCCTCCTATCGTCCTCCCTCAATAAATGCTGAAAATTACACTATGGACATCAATACATATTTCACCAATCTACAAAAATGTAATATTGAAATTTTTCTAGGGGACAAATATTAATTTATTTGCAAGAAATTCCATTGAAGTAATTAACTACCTGAACATGTATAATGAAAATGGATTTTTTCCTTATATAAACGCAGCCACGAGAGTTACTGAGGAAACTCAAAGCAATTTGGATCATATATTTGTTCGTAAAAATAAAAACTCCATAACCAAATCCATAAACTTAATACCCTTAGTGATAGAGACACATTTAATCGACCATTATGCTACCTTACTACTAGCCTCACATATCACAAATGAAAAACCAAACATGAAGAAAACTAATTATTCCAAAAAAAAATTATTATAAGAAATTTGAATCATTGCTCAAACAGGAAACCTGGAAAGGGTTAGTAGATGTAGATAGAGTACAAGAAAGCTACAGTAACTTCATGATGACATTTAAAAAACACTTAACTACATGTACTAAACAGATGAAGGTCAAATATAGTAAAAAAAATAAAACCGTGGATTTCAGTAGGTCTAATGCAATCAATAAAACACAGGGATTATTTGAAAAATAAACTAAAGAAAGTTTTCTCAGAACAACTAAAAACAGAATTCAAAAACTATAGAAATATGTTAAATAATCTAATAAGAAAAACAAAAAATAATTTCTATAAAAACTAACTAATGGAAGCAGGAAATAACTATAAAAAAGTTTGGGAAGTGATTAATTGTGCATCCAATTCAACCTCGTCGAAAAAGGTATTGGGAAAGATAAATATACTAGGAACAAATGGAAAGGAGATCACAGATAACACAGAAAAATCAAATATCTTCAACACATTTTTCACAAATATAGGGCATAACTTAGCAGAAAAGATAAGACAAAAAAATAGAAAAGATCCACATAGAAATTTTAAGAACTTCGGATAAAACACTGAATAAATCCATATTTCTAGAGCCAGTGTCAGAAAATGAACTAATTGAAACTATCTCAACATTGAAAAATAAGTGTGCCGCTGGAGAAGACGAAATATCCACGACATTAATAAAATCAGTACATACTAGTATTATTGTCCCTTTGAAACATTTAATAAATTTGTCTTTCGAAACAGGTATAATACCTTCCCAGTGGAAAAATGCAATTACACACCCATTCATAAATCTGGAGATCACAAAACCCCTAGCAATTATAGACCCATCTCAGTAATAAACAACTTTGCAAAAATATTCGAAAAGTGCCTGAAACATCGTTTGATGAAATTTTTCACCAAACATAAGTGTATCACAGAGAAACAGTATGGATTTCAGAAAAACATGAGTACAGAAGATGCAATTATGGATCTAACTAAAAATATTGTCGGAGGCTTGGATAAGTCAAGAAAATGTCTTGCGGTATTTCTTTCGACACTGTGTCGCACAATATTTTACTTGAACGTCTCAATAAAGTTGGAAAACGTGGCACAGCACTGAATCTATTAAAAAATTACTTACAAAACAGGACACAGCGAGTAAAAATTGAAGAGTGTCTCAGTGATCCACTAAAAATCACAGTCGGTGTTCCGCAGGGTTCAGTGCTGGGACCAATATTGTTTCTCGTGTATATTAATGACATTGCCGATCTAAATAACTTTCATGGCCATATAGTATCATATGCAGATGATACTGCTATTATTTTTATAAATGATACATGGGAAAAGGTATATGAATGTACTAAATCAAGCCTCTCTCACATCCACAGTTGGTTGAACCACAGCCTATTAACAGTTAATTTTCAGAAGAGTAATTTTATTACTTTCTCTTTAACTAGTGGAGACCAACCTACAGAAAGATACATTTCAGTACATAGTTATTCTTGTGACGAAATATGCCTCAGAGGGTGTCCACAGATTGAAAAAATTAATAAACTTAAATATCTTGGCGTGATGGTGGACCAACACCTAAGGTGGGATGAGCATGCATTATATATAACAAAGAAATTACGACAACTAATATATAAGTTTTATTCGTTACGTGATATTCTCAGCAGGAAAAACCTTTCCATAATTTATAACTCATTAGCTGAGTCAATTTTAAGATATTGCATAGTAATATGGGGAGGTCTCTACCAAAACGCGCAAAAAAAATTGCAAACTACTCAAAATTGTTTGCTAAGAATACTCTACAAAAAGGACAGATTATATGATACAAAAAGTCTGTATAAGGAATCCAAGCAACTAAATATTAAACCTAACCTATTTGCATATCATTGCCTACTACATACCTACCGTAAAACAAAGCCCGTTGTTAATCCGCTTAAACATAATGTTACCCGATTCATAGTAAACAAATCTATTGATTTGCCGATTTTCAAGAAAAGTCACTTACAAAGATTCGTTTTTATCATTGGCCCTAAACTTTATAATTCACTACCTCTATGTGTGAAAGAATTAAGGAGGGAAAAAGCTTTCAAAACTAAAATAAAGGAGCTCATAGAGTCAGATGAAATTAATGTTGAACTTTATCTAAAATTTTTGAAAAAAAAACACCTCATATTAAATTCTGAAAACTATCTATTTTACTTTAGAAACAAATATTATTAATCACTGTTATGATGTTATTCCGAAATTAATGTTGAACTGTTGATACTAGAAATTTTAACTAAATATCTAATACTTACCTCGTATAAATTTCTGTACCTCCTCGCTTTACGTTAAAATCAATATTTACTGATCACTCGTCTGATTCATAAACTGTGTAAACTCTATGCATATTTTCTGGCTGATCATTAAGAAGTGCAAAACACAAGCATTCTGTGCTTAGTTTGTATTCTTACTGATCGAAGGAATACAATGATAGTTAGGTACATATATTCGTAAATGAATGATATATATATATATATATATATATATATATATATATATATATATATACTTAATACTGACTAACTGTATTGTAACTTACCTGATATTTGTTTTGGAATAAAATGAATTTGAGTTACATAGTTCCCCCCCTTTTTTTTCCACAACTTGTAAGTAGCCTCTCAAAAAACATTGTATTCTTTATAACACTTATATTCCTTGTAGTTAACCACCAACTGTACTTTTTTACTGAAGATGGACATATATATGCCCGAAACATGTTCGAACATCATCAAGAGTTAGGAACTGATCCTTAACTTTGAAAAAAAAAACAATTCTTGGTCTTTGTTACCAAACGATTGGAATTAAACGCTGTGGAGACGACTTTGTGTGTTCATTTATAAAAAATGAATGAAAAGGGAAACATTCTCAATTGAATATTGATAGAAAGATTTTTCTGTGAATTGAAAAATCGACGATTAAAATGAAGTTATTTTTTGTGAATGTCTAACAGAAAACAACTACTTCCCCGGCTAGAGCCACGCTGGACATTGAACTACATCTGATAGATATTCTGAAAAGGCCCTAATTCAAAAGAAAAAATCTGAAATTGAAAATTTGCATTTTCATTCAGATAGTTATTTGATTTTCTATTCCAGTCTTAATTAAGAACTCATAAAGATGAATGAGGCAAAGAAGAATGTTTTCCAAAAGAGAGTACTCACCAGAAATCATTCGTAACATTGACGCAGGAGAGACATCGCATTCACTAGGTCTTCAATACATTTTTTTGACGAAAATATTTCATGGGAAACACATTTTCAAGAAGCAATCTCACTTTGCAAAGATGGAAAAAGTTAGAATCATTTCTTTTGGAGAGACACTTTGAAATTAGTGTTTTCTGACATTAAAACCTGTCATGGGGTATGATAGATTGATTTGTTGAAAATATGAACAGGATGTTCATAAAATCAGATGTGGAATCATCTGCGACTGAAAGATGAACTTTAGTCACTATCTTCCATCGTCAAGATAACCTCTTGTGGGGTATTCATGTTGAAAAGGGAAACATTCTCAATTGAATATTGATAGAAAGATTTTTCTGTGAATTGAAAAATCGACGATTAAAATGAAGTTATTTTTTGTGAATGTCTAACAGAAAACAACTACTTCCTCGGCTAGAGCCACGCTGGACATTGAACTACATCTGATAGATATTCTGAAAAGGCCCTAATTCAAAAGAAAAAATCTGAAATTGAAAATTTGCATTTTCATTCAGATAGTTATTTGATTTTCTATTCCAGTCTTAATTAAGAACTCATAAAGATGAATGAGGCAAAGAAGAATGTTTTCCAAAAGAGAGTACTCACCAGAAATCATTCGTAACATTGACGCAGGAGAGACATCGCATTCACTAGGTCTTCAATACATTTTTGTCGACGAAAATCTATTTCACGCTTCCACGATCATCAGGAAGACCGGAAGAAATGGAAACACATTTTCAAGAAGCAATCTCACTTTGCAAAGATGGAAAAAGTTAGAATCATTTCTTTTGGAGAGACACTTTGAAATTAGTGTTTTCTGACATTAAAACCTGTCATGGGGTATGATAGATTGATTTGTTGAAAATATGAACAGGATGTTCATAAAATCAGATGTGAATCATCTGCGACTGAAAGATAAACTTTAGTCACTATCTTCCATCGTCAAGATAACCTCTTGTGGGTATTCATGTTGAAAAGGAAACATTCTCAATTGAATATTGATAGAAAGATTTTTCTGTGAATTGAAAAATCGACGATTAAAATGAAGTTATTTTGTGAATGTCTAACAGAAAACAACTACTTCCCGGCTAGAGCCACGCTGGACATTGAACTACATCTGATAGATATTCTGAAAAGGCCCTAATTCAAAGAAAAATCTGAAATTGAAAATTTGCATTTTCATTCAGATAGTTATTTGATTTTCTATTCCAGTCTTAATTAAGAACTCATAAAGATGAATGAGGCAAAGAAGAATGTTTTCCAAAGAGAGTACTCACCAGAAATCATTCGTAACATTGACGCAGGAGAGACATCGCATTCACTAGGTCTTCAATACATTTTGTCGACGAAAATCTATTTCACGCTTCCACGATCATCAGGAAGACCGGAAGAAATGGGAAACACATTTTCAAGAAGCAATTCACTTTGCAAAGATGGAAAAAGTTAGAATCATTTCTTTTGGAGAGACACTTTGAAATTAGTGTTTTCTGACATTAAAACCTGTCATGGGGTATGATAGATTGATTTGTTGAAAATATGAACAGGATGTTCATAAAATCAGATTGGAATCATATGCGACTAAAAGATAAACTTTAGTCACTATCTTACATCAACAAGATAACCTCTTGTGGGTATTCATGTTGAAAAGGGAAACATTCTCAATTGAATATTGATAGAAAGATTTTCTGAATTAAAAATCACGATTAAAATAAGTTATTTGGAATTCAACAGAAAACAACTACTTTCCAGAGCCACTGGACATTGAACTACATCTGATAGATATTCTGAAAAGGCCTAATTCAAAAGAAAAAATCTGAAATTGAAAATTTGCATTTTCATTCAGATAGTTATTTGATTTTCTATTCCAGTCTTAATTAAGAACTCATAAAGATGAATGAGGCAAAGAAGAATGTTTTCCAAAAAAGAGTACTCACCAGAAATCATTCGTAACATTGACTGCGGAGAACATCGCATTCACTAGGTCTTCAATACATTTTTTGTCGACGAAAATCTATTTCACGCTTCACGATCATCAGGAAGACCGGAAGAAATGGGAAACACATTTTCAAGAAGCAATCTCACTTTGCAAAGATGGAAAAGTTAGAATCATTTCTTTTGGAGAGACACTTTGAAATTAGTGTTTTCTGACATTAAAACCTGTCTGGGGTATGATAGATTGATTTGTTGAAAATATGAACAGGATGTTCTAAAATCGATGGAATCATCTGCGACTGAAAATAAACTTTAGTCACTATCTTCCATCGTCAAGATAACCTCTTGTGGGGTATTCATGTTGAAAAGGAAACATTCTCAATTGAATATTGATAGAAAGATTTTTCTGTGATTGAAAATACATTAATACTTTTTTTAATGTCTTACGACTATTTAGAACTGGACATCTGAACTAGAATAGTATTCTGAAAAGGCCCTAATTCAAAAGAAAAAATCTGAAATTGAAAATTTGCATTTTCATTCAGATAGTTATTTGATTTTCTATTCCAGTCTTAATTAAGAACTCATAAAGATGAATGAGGCAAAGAAGAATGTTTTCCAAAAGAGAGTACTTTCAGTCGCAGATGATTCCACATCTGATTTTATGAACATCCTGTTCATATTTTCAACAAATCAAAAAATGAATCTTCCACTTTCAGAATGGACTACTTCCTTCGTATGAAACCATTTTATTCAAAGCTTCTACAAGGAAAAAATACATATTTTTATATATTCAGAAGAAAATCAATCATCCTTCTTTTCTGGAGTTTGGCGTTTTCAGCCAGCCCTTCACTGTGCTGTAAATATCCAATTTCTCGATTTCCCTGACCTCATAATCAATTCTTATGTCAGCTGTAAAGAAATAAATGTAATCACCACTCATTATGTTTACATTTGTGTATTAACCAAATTGGTTTCCATGTTCAGTTGGATGTAATGATGAAAAGTATAATATGCAACCAAACTTTCAGATTCTAAATATCACACTATCTTTATTATTCTCCCGATTATTTTGCATGGGCTACTCTTAACAGAAAGTATTGCTGAGATAACGAATACACCTCCCACTGCATGTTGTCTGGCGTCGAGAAATTATAGAATAAACAATACCATTCGATCGATTCCGAGACATGCCGAGAAAACTACTGTTAGAAAAAAGATCATTGGTGCTGCGTTAGGATAGTACAGCCATGTAAAGAATCTTCCAACAAATTATCACTTGTACGAGCTCCCATAAGAACAATAAAACATCCCTATCAGAATTGCTAATGTATTTCCTGATGGAATAACAGATAGAAGTATGCGAGTCAGTAAAGTGGGTAGCAAACTGCAAAACGCATAGATACCCGGATAAAAAGGCACGACTGATGACATACTGATAACAGGAGGAACAGGATGAACCAACCTGCCCCAGCACAGGATATACGCCGGTCAAGTCCATCCAATTCGACAACCATCAGGGATATTACTAATTGCAAAACAACAAAAGGTGGAGATGCTTGTCGGGAAAATGACCAGTGATGGCGTAATCGAAGAATCATCAAATCCATGGTACTCCTCGGTGGTTTTCAGGAAGGATGGATCTACAAAATTATGTGTTGATTATAGCTTAATGTGTGGATTATAGCTTATAACTCAATGACGTCGCGAAGAAGGGCAGCTACCTATTACCCCGAATTGATCACAAACTGACCACATCAGAAGGCTCACAATGGTTTCCAACGTTGGACCTGATTTGAAGAGCAAATACTGGTAAGTTGTTATACATAGAGACGATAAGGAGAATACTGCATTCACTACTAGTAGCGGACTGTATCCGTTTACTGTTATGCTTTTTGGTCTCTGTAATGCCCTAGAGATCATCAAAACATTATGAAGCTGATATTGAGTAGACTTACTTGGAAAACTTGCCTGGTATATCTTGATAATGGCAAGAAATTTTGAGGAACATCTGATCAACCTGGATGAAGTTTCTGAACGTTTGAAGAATTCCAACCTCAGAGAAGCAAGTGGGTTCCTTGGTTCACACAGTCCTGGCATGAGGAATTCAAACAAACGAATAAAAAATACAGGCTATTCGAGACTGGCTGAGACCAAAAGCTTTCTAGATCTACGTACTTATTATCGACGATTTGTGGAAGGATTTGCAGATATCGCGGCTCCACCACATCAGTTGACAGAAGGTCGAGTCAACTTCCAGATGACCGTTTGCAGAAGCCTGTAAGCATTGTCAGCGTATTGGAGCCATATAGAAGTCGCCGATATCAGATAAACGACGATGAATGGACTACTGCCCACATGACAGGACCGAGAAACTGATCCAAATATTCCATCATCGAGAGAGAACGGAACTGGTATACCGTCCTGGACAGATATTTCAGACAGAGATCCCATCTTCAAGGCAATGTGGGCACTTTAGGATTCCCTGGACTACTTGAACGGCTGATGGGAATTATCAATATCTCAATTAGTATAGCTTAGGAAGAGGATAGATGAAGTCCTCATGGAAATTAATGAGGGAAAATCTGGAAGACAAAAGAGAGTCAATAATACCTAGGACAAGTTTAGGCAGAGGTTGTACTAAGTTCAATGTAGCTGGGCCATTTCGTGTGACGAATGATGACAATAAATACATACAAACTCTTTGCTTTTTCTGATAAAGAGCTATCCACAATGACAAACTCATTGGTGGACAATATGTTCTCAAGATTTGGAGTAGCGATAGAGTTACATCCAGAGCAAGGAGTTTTGAGTCAAAGTAATCCAAGAATGTTTTTGAGCTTATGGGTATCAACAAGACTAGAACCACTGCACCTCACTTGGTTGAAAGATTCAACCGAACAATGGAAGACCATGTTTTTAGGGTTATGGAAATACATCAAAGGAACCGTGTCTCCACTATCCTTATGGCATACAGAGCAGCTGTCAAACAAGCTTACCCTTGGTGGTCGGATCACCAGGCAACTAAGAGGTATTCACGAAATAGTGACAGGTTGAAAGCTCATTCTGGTGGATTCAATGGAGGTCACCAAGTTTGGCTGTACCGTAAGAAGAAAGGTGTATCCCCCCAAGCTAACACCGTTTTGGAAGGACAATACGAGGATAAGAAGAGGATCAACGAAATGGTTTACAAAATCCAGCGAAGCCCTAGGACGAAGGTGGAGGTTGTTCACCTGAAAAGACTGAATCCCTTTCATGGTGAACCTCTGGCTTTTGATTGAGACGATCGAAATAAGAGGGAGGCCGGTGTTACGAAAATAAACTCAGTACATTACTGCGTGATTATCTGATTCCCAAGAACCCCATGAGAAAACGGCGAGGATTTTCGAAACAAACATAGAATCATCGACATGCTTCCACGACCTATAAACAGGTATCGGAAGATTCTAGCTGCTATGGGCATTTATATAAAAGGTCGAGCGTTCCGCGGGAAGGCAGTAAGTGATTCATTGGAAGTTCGGTTCATTGAAGGTGAAGTTTTGTTTATGTAATGTAAAATAGGTTAATTATTGTAATAGAATGCCCAGACTATTCAGTGGAGAGCAGTGTGGAGTTCTTTGGATCGCCTTGCTAGTTTCAAATTCATGTATGTTTCAAGCAAAGGTTAAAAGAGTTGTTAATTCGAATGGACGCCAGAATTTTTTGTTAAATTAGGATAAAAATTCAAATTTCATATTCAATAATTATTTCAAATCAAATAATGTTTCCTTCTGTATATAACTACACCAATAAAACATATACCAAACTTATATTAGTCTATTTACGAAAAATATACATAAGTTTCTGCTGTAAGACAATTTTTTAGTTTCCAAAAAATAAGAAATATTGCTTTTGGTTGCTGAACCTGTCAGTTTTATCGATGACGATGTACCTCTGATTGTGAAATGTGTAGCTCGTAGCTAGACTTCACGTAGTCGTATGGCTCGCAATCAGGGAGTACCTATGGCTGCTGGGCGACCGATCAGGTGGAACATACAAGCATCAGCTTCTTGTCCATGGAATGATAGTTCTCAGCAATACAACATGAAAAACAATATTGCTTGTGTCAGAATTTGATATACGAGAATTTAACTTCTTGGAATTTGGAATTTCTCAATGCACTCCTCAACGCACAGTTGTTACAAATGAGTGTAATCTCATCAAGAGATTATTGCTTAAAATTAATTGAGCATACAAATCGGCTTGAACTGAGGTTTGTCAGTACTATTCAATACTGAAATTAAAGAATTAAGATTACATTTTTGATTTAGACAAAAATTGATCTTTGCTCTATATAAAAAAAAAGATAAGTTGTTCTGATCTTGATCAGCCAAGACTTTATTTTACTAAGAATAAAATCAGAATTTGATATACAAAAATGACTTCAATTTCAATGATATCCAGAGTGAGTCTATAAGAATTATCTTTGAGCAATCGTCAAATACTTCTTCACAAAGGCTTTCTGTATTATAAAAACTTCAATGATTCACTATATATATATATATATATATATATATATATATATATATATATATATATATATTATCCTTCACCTATCAAGCGAAATCACAACTCTGTCTAATTATCCCAAAAGAAAAACCCAAAAGACCATGAAAAATATATATAATATTCAATTATATCATACTTTTCTGTGATTGACACCAAAATATATCCAAATACGGTGTAAGTGATTCCATATATTTGAGTAACCCCTCTTTAAACCCCAATGAAGCCTTCTCAGACAAAGCAATCTGATCAGATGGGACGGAACACTGATATCTTGATTCAATACGATATATCACATGTGATTTTTATAATTCCGCCTGAACTATTTTGGAAAAATAATTATGATACTTCACTGGAATCATTTACCTGCCTGACCTTATTAAATTTATTTGCTATATACTGATCAATGGCTGCACAGAATCCAGATATCGTAACTCTTGAGAAGAAATACTTCACGTTCTCGTTAGAAAATATTTTCAACATTTTGATTTAGAAATGGTCAAACAATATCCTTACATACCTCGGTATCACACTGAACTCACTGATTCGAAATCATTTTCGCAGAAGAAAGGAAGATGCTCTAATTTATTGGTTATTTCAACATGAACAAATTCTACTTCATTGTACAATGGCTGACAAGTTTTCAGAACACACAATCACTCGATCATAGGTCGATCGATAAGGGACGATAGTCCCAAGCTGCCTCCCTTTTAATATCTACGTTCTGTCAGAATCTATGCGTCGCTCATCTTCCTCTCAACTCCAATGACTATTCGCCGTTAGATGGCGCTAGGATTTTCAATAGGGATTCGTCGATTGGAGTTAATAAGATAACTTGAGCTACTCTTAATTATTCTGTATCTCTGAGCATATCAATAAGAAATGTAGCAGATATATCGTTACACAGTGCAGTACGCGGTATATTTTGGGGAGTGACCTGGGACTGATTTATTTAATTGAGATAGTGCATTATTGTGCTGTAATCGTGAAGTGTTAATGAAATAATTAGTTCGGGTTTTCAATAGGGACGAACCCCATATTCGTAACAATTCCAGCGATTCTGAGAAAGGCCGAAAAAACTAACGTTAGTAATTTTCTAGGGATGACCAATTTCATATAAGAGGCACCAGACTGCGGCGAGGGCAGATGTTTCAGATTAAGTGACACTAAGATTTATTCAAGATGACGTGCGCCATATTTCAACAGTGAACTGTGATTGATTTATATAATTGTCGGGGTAAAAATTTAGAATGTAACTTCCGACTCGATTAGAAATGAAAAAGAGTATTTTTTAAGAACGTCTACCTGCATGGAAAGGGAAGGTGGATATGTCGAGGCAAATGTATAAATTATTACAAATATATTTTTGTTTGAAATATTTGATTGGAATGTTTATTACTCTAATATTGCATTTTGAAAAATGTTGTCAGTTATTTAAATGCGTCACAAATATTGCTGCAAACCGGAGGGGTAGAAATAAAATAAAATGTTTGTCATGTTGTCCAGGCAAACAAGTGAAAAATTACTATTTGCTTGAGTTGCATATTTGAATATATTTTTAGTTATTAAAAAAAATATATTTTAGAAATTTGAAGAAGTAAAATTAATAGATTCGAATTTGGATACAATTTTGAATTTAAAGTAACATTTTTCCATTCCATTTGGTTCTTAAATGAAAATCAAGAGTACTTCTCTCCTACGTTAATAAAAAAAAAATAACCACCCTGTGAATACTATTTCAAATTTTGATAGTGAAATATTATTTTCTCAGGAACTAGAGCTTCTCATTAAGAGTCTTTTTTTTCATATGTAGAGGACTCAAGTCTATTATAGAATATTTCCCAGTTTTTTAGAAAGTTGCATTGAAATTGGTTGAATAGTTTTCGAGAAAGTCGCGAACATACAAACTTACAGGTCTGATACAGACTCTCATTTTCGAAAATTTCTCTATTCCGACATATTTGTTTGATGATAAAAAAACATTTGTGTGTCATCAATTATTCATGCATTCCCATTTTAATTCAATTGTTCGTTTTTATTTATCGATTTGAATGATTTTTTTATACTACATTGAAATTACTTTCTCAATTTATTGAAGTTTTTGTTTACATTTAACATTCGATGAAACTATGGCGTTAATTTAGCTAATGGTGCCAATTCTGCCTACGGCGGCAGAATAGTACGCGATGAGTTCTTGTTAAACCGAACTTACTGAAAAGGCTTATACTTGAACATTTCCAGTATCCAGAATGAAGGCATTAGGAATCTCAGGCAATAAATACCCCAGAAAATTCAAAATTTTACATTTTTAATTTCACGAATAACTCTAAATAGTTTTAGGTATTTTCCTTTTGTTCGATTTATTATAGATTCAAACTATCAGAACAACACTATTATTTGATTTGTTTACATTTTGAAGGTACCCTATGTGAAGAAGATATCAACGAATGTGAAAGTAATCCATGCCAGAATAATGGGACCTGCTTGGATGCACAGAACGGCTACACTTGTAACTGCCTTCCTGGTTATTCTGGGATCTATTGTGAAATAGATATAGCTGTCTGTAACGCCACAAATGAAACTAGATGCTTGAATGGTGGAATGTGTCAAGAGGGACCAGGGGAAACCTTCACCTGTCTATGTCAGTCAGGTAACAATATTCCTTCATATTAAAAATTTTCCCAAAATATTATTAATGGTAAATAATATATTTAGTATCCTCTGGTTTGTAGATAATATATATAATTCGTTTAGTAGGTTATGCATTTTCTAGATTATTAGTAATGCTAAGTGCTCCCGGAGAACACATTTTAAATTCGATATTATTTTTCTGGTATGGTTGAACCATTTGGCTGGAATTATCTCAATCGAAAAATATTCCGATGGAGAAAGCATCCATACACGAACTTGATTTGTTTGGAGTTATAAACAGGTTATCAATAAAACCAGAAGTGGAATCATCTGCGACTCAAAGATGAACTTTAGTCACTATCTTCCATTATTCGAGGGGAGGTATTCATCTTGAAAAGGGAAACATTCTCAATTACATATTGGATAGGAAGATTCTTCGGAAAATGGAAAAATCTACGATAATTTTTTTTTTTGTAAGGTCAAAAAAGCAATTAATTTTTGTAAGGTCTAAAAAGAAAACAACTATTTCCCCGGCTGAATCCACGCTGGACGTTGAACCACATCTGAACCACGTCCGACTCAAAAAATATAATCTAAAAGTGAAAAATTTGCATTTTTATTCAGATAGATATATGATTTTCCTTATACTCATATAGATGGATGAGGCAGAGAAGAACGTTTTCCACATTCGTTTTCGCCTGAGAGCTATTTCACACTTCCTTGATCAGCAGGAAGACCGGAAGAATTGGGAAAATTCTGGAATAAGTTTCAATCTGCAAAGATGGAAAAAAAAATCTTTCGGAGTAACGCTTAGAAATCAGTGTTTTTTTTTACATTTATAACCTGTCATGGAGTGTGATAGATTAATTTGTTTGAAGATATAAAATCAGATGTGGAAACATCTGCGACTCTTGAAGATAAACTCCAGTCATAAAGATAATTATCGGATTTTTTAATCCAGTCCCAATCAATAACTCATATAGATGAATGAGGCAAAGAAAAATTTTTCAAAAATGAGTACTCACCAAAAATCACTTGTTACGTTATGCAAGAATGGCATGTATAATTCAATTTCAATGTGAAAGACGTTTAGATATTCAAAATGCAGAACTTCATCTTGATAGCATCCTAATTACAAAAAAAATCGATATTTAATCAACATCTGGGGCTTTATTCTTCTCAAGTCAGTTAGATGATTGTTTGGTTTTGTTTTGTATACCATACTTTGGAACTTGTGGGTTCGCTTGAGCAATTCAACTTGAAGTATGTGAGTTTTCTTCAAGCTCCAGCTTTATATCCGATTCGGTTCCATTAACCAGCATGGAAAGGTTCTTTTTCTTCATATGTCGAATATATCCATGTTAACAAGACTGTTCTTCAATTTTACTAATATTCCTTTGCGATATAGGCTGCAAATCGGATTTTTTTCTTAAAACATGCGAGCAACTTTGGTCTGTGAAATTGTTATATCTCCATAACAAACCATCTGTAGAATTCTATCATACATTTCTGTTAAATAAACCATGTTTCTGAATTGCAGTGACACAACTCAAGGTCCCAATCCAATAATGAATTATGTTGATAAGTTTATATCTTCGTTTTAGGCCATACTGTTGAAAAATTACAATGAAATTGTTTTTATTTGCTTTCTGATAATCAAGAATTCAAACGCTATTTATTATTTAGTTTTCATTTTGTAATAGCGAATTCAGTCAGAGTATTGGAAAATTCCTTTACATTCATCATACAGGTCAAGCTAATAAAAGCGTGTTAAAAAAGTCGCACATTCGTAAACTATAACAAATCCCAACAATTTAATTTTGGTCATCTTTACGCGAGTGAGACCATGGACATACGTCCATGAGTGAGACCTCTAATGTTCGGAATCCAAGAGACATCAACTGGACTTTTAATGTGTAGGTAGCATCATTGTTGGTAGCATGTCGCAAAACCGCTCGGTGTGTGAGATTCTTCTCTTCATGTACAGATGGCGGAACTAGTACGGAATTCTCATAACAAGGAAATAATGAAATAAGTATGTAAACCCTATACAGTATGACATTACAACTTACGAATATTAACGTTAAATTTTTTAGAAAAAATTAAATTTAATATTTAGTCCAAAACTTCAAACTATAAGAAATATAATTTATTTCACAAATGGCGTAAACTTTCAAGAAAAAGTTATGAGAAAATTAAACTTTAATTATTTATTGCAATAACTGTTTGCTATGTGCCAAATTGTTTTGGCGAAATCATGAATTACATCATCATACTCAATGATTTCGTCAAATCGGCCTCTATATTAAAAGTAAATTAATAATAATTATAATCTAGCTATTCCATAAAAAATATTGATATTGACATAAAAAAGCAGCAGAAGCCATAAGTCTGAAAAACTTGTTTCATTGAAAAAATGCGATTGAATATTGATAATTTCCATAAATAAACTACTTAATATAATTATGAATAGGTGAATGTGATAATATGGTAATATTGAATTAGACTATACAGTGTATCATGATGGGTAAATATACTCGGTAAATAAAATACTTGTTCCGAGAACGAGTGGTATAACTTGATTAAGATCTAAAATATATACAAATTTCAGACATACAAGAATAACCGAATGATTAATAATTATAACTATACAACGTAAATTATGTAGACACAATAGAAATACTGAAAAAAAAGGAAGACATGGAGATTTTTCTAGATTGATTTGTTGCATTTGGATCTTTAGATTTAGAGTTTGATTGCACAGGATAAGCACTATGGAAAAAAATATACACCTACCTGGATACTCGATTAAATGTAAGTTTTTTATTAATATTTTCATTTCTATCAAACCATGTACGTATACATCGGGGATGCTATTATAGAGTTTGGGTGCTAAGTAGGTACTCATTTGGTCTTTGACCTACACTTTTTGTCATGATGGGAATTTTTTTTGACGTGGGTTATATTTATGATTACTTTTTATAAATTTCTGATTTGTGCGATAGTTCGTTATACATTTATAACTGATTTCTTGCCAGAGGTCAAATACTCCTGACTCTATGTAAGCCAGTTCAGTTGAGTAGTCCCATTTTTTATAAAACATCAATTTCAAAAATCGTCGCTTAAAATTCTAAGGTGGTATGTGTTTTCTGATGCGCACCCAAGCCAAAAAGCGTATTTAGATGGCACTACAAGTCAAAATCCATGTGACAGAAATGTCTAATTTGTATAGAATAGGTTGTAATATTTTTATTATTTATTGAATGTGGACAACCCACTTTAAATGGCCATCAATGGAAACACCCAAGTACTTGACACTTTTTGCCGGTTGTATATGACAGATCGATCCACTTTCATATATTTCTATGTCGTTGAAATTTGGTGTCTGGGAGTCGTAGCATGTGAATGGCATGAACTGGGTTTTCTTCAAGTTGGTTGTATATAACTTCTGGTTGAATCAATGTTTGATACGAGAAATGTCTGTTTGAACTGTGATTTTAAACATTTTCCAGGTAGCTACTTTCTAAAAGATAGCCGTATCGTATGCAAAACCTACGATTTCTCCAGTGCTCTCGATATTGAACAGATTATTTATATTTATCGAAAAAAACATCGGTCCCAGAACTACCCCTTGTGGTACCCCAAACTCTATTTGTCAGGGAAACAATCGCATCCTATGTGGAAACATTTTCCCTGAAACCATATTGCCTATCAGATAATATTTTGTATCGATTGAGGTTTGACACTAATCTATTCCTAATGACCCTCTCAAATATTTTTGTGAAGTTTGTCATTAGTGTTGGTGGTCTATAATTACTGGCCAAGGCATTTTCACCTTTTTTGTATATTGGAATAAAAATTGTATCCTTGAAAACCGTAGGCCAGTATCCTGAGGCCATACATTTATTTATAATGTATGTCAATGGTTCAACAATATATTCGGGAATAGTCCAGAGTGTTTCTGAATTCAACCCATTATAACCAGGAGCTTCATTGTTTTTCAATTCACGTATGATTTCTCTAATTTCATGATGGTCTGTGACGAGCATAACGAATGAGTTCAAGTTTCGGGGTTTTTGAAATCCAATATTTTTGTTGATTTTTATGTTTTTGGCTAAGTATTTCTTGTGAAAGTTTTGTTGAACTCATTTGCAATGTCTTCGTGTCATTATGTTTTCTCGTTTCATTTTTCAAACTAGTTCTTTTCTTATAAATTGTTTGACTTCTAGTGATGTCTTGAACGACTGCTACATTTTTTCCGAATTATTTCGATTGCTTTAAATAATATTTCCGAAATAGGCCAGTTTTGCCTTTTTTATTAATGATGTTGATTTATTTTTATAATCATTATACTTATGCCTCAATTCAAAGACATTCTGTTGTTTTCGGAGATTTTTTAATAGTTATTTTTTTATTTACAGATATGAGGAGAATTTTTTTTTTCATCCCAGGTGTTTTTTTATGGTGTTTTCTTTTTGATTTTTATAGTTTTAGTACATTCACCAACAATATTCATAGTATTGTTATTTCAGCATTCTTCTTTTATACGAGAGGACATGTAATTTTGCTTCGTCATAGCCCGGAGAATGAACGCCCTGCACTGCTGTTCAGGTGAACATACGTAACGTAATAGGCCGGGAGCCAGCGTCCGAAAACCCCAGGTGATTTGTATGGCACCCCTCCAGGGGTCGAATTACATCATTATTGAAACGAAAATGACACATTCCGCTGGACGTTGAGGCGTAATCTCAAGGCGATTGATAAAACTTTGCGGAATATTTACGGATTTCAATAGATTTTTTACCAAATGATTCTTGCATTTTCCGATACTTGATTAAAAATAAACCCGGCGGAAGCGATATACCATGCCGATAGAGTGTGGCTAACACCCAGCCATAAGGTAATTGATGCAAAATTTGCAAACTTGTTTTTTACAGGCACATTTTTATCAACTTATCATGTTCAAGTAGTCATTCATGAAAATCACTTTGCCACACCGTTTCGAAGGTTTCAAATTGTCGTCATACTTCCGCAAAGTCGCAGATTTTCTGAATAATGCAAAACGATTTTTTATAGCCTATATTTTTTGGCTTATGAAATTTGAAGGTAATAACATTCCCTGTAATATTGTTTTCTCAAATTTTCTTGTATCACGTACCAATTTTGAGCTATAGCGCGGAGAGTGGGAATGCTTATCTGTATATACGCTTACGCTGTAGATAACGTCTACTGCTTTGTATACTCTACAAAGTTTATGATCAATAAAAAAATTACCATTATCATAGTTATCACAATTGCACCCATAAAGAAAAAAATCAAATAAAAAAAACGGTTGTATCTTACAAAAGGACAGATGTCTACCTACCTCAACTTTCTAAAGACAGAAATATGCACTGTTTGACTTAAAATCTATGGAAATTATGTCCCAACCAAATAATTATGATGTATTTTAAATAATAATAATTTTTTATTTATAAATATTTATTATAAATTAATATTTTTTGAAATTTATTATCAATAATAATATTAAGAACTATAATAATAATATTACTTTCTCAATTAATTATTGACTTTGTAAAGAGTACAAAGCATTTGAGTTGACGTTATCCTTAACGTAAGCATATATACAGATGGTTGAGGTAAAAATTGTATTGAATTTTATTTCCTTCAATTTTCATATCGGCCTCGAATGTCATAGGAAGCATAGAAATATTTGCAAAATAACTATTTGTAGAGTATGCCTCTTAGAAATGTTTTTTTTGCATATACCTCTTATAAAAAATAACTAATAAAAAACCTTTTTAAAGACAAGCTTCCAATAAAGCCGTGTACCAAAACGTATAAAATAAGGTTAAATCATCGCTGATGACAATGATTTAAATTACTTTTTGTTGAATTATTTGGTTTCAAGAAGCTTTTCGCGCGAAGTGTTCATAAAAGTAGGTACAAATTAATTTCATTGGACAATGTTGGTAAGTAACAACTTGTCGAAGTAATAATTTTATTACAATTCGCGCCACAAGCTTTTTGATACCAAATAATTCAACAAAAAATAATTCAATCATTGTCAGCGATGACTTAAACTTATTTTATACGTTTCAGAACACGGCTCAAATGAAATATCGTCTTTAAAAAAAGGTTTTCCATTTGTTATTTTATTTCTTTCTTTTTAGTAAGTTCGCCTTAATCTGTTCATTTCTAATAGAGCATCGTTATAACAAGGTTTCTTCCCTGTGAGTTTTGAGCTGGAAGAAATCATGATCTCCGACCCCAAAAACTACCAGACACCAATTTTGAATATAATCTGACCATAATCACAAAACTCGTCCGCCATCTTAAATTTATGGATTTTGACAAAAATGTATAATCTTCGAACCTGAAAACCTCCACATACCAATTTTGAATAATATATGACCATAATGAAAAAACTTGTCCGCCATCTTGGGGCCGCCATCTTGAATTCATTAATTTTGACAGAAAATTCGAAATCTCCTACCGAAAGACCCCCGCAAACCAATTTTAAATCGAATCGGACCCTAATCTCAAAACTCGTCCTCCATCTTGGGGCCGCCATCTTCAATTCATGAATTTCAACAGAAAATTAATAATCTCCGACACCAAAAACCACCACAAACCAACTGTAAATCAAGATCGACCATAATCACAAAACTCGTCCTCCATCTTGGGGCCGCCATTTCAAATATATGAATTTTGACAAGAAATTCATAATCTTCGACGCCGAAAACCCCTACATACCATATTTGAATCAAATCAGTCATTTACAAATTTCGTCCGCCATCTTGGAGCCGCCTTTTTTCCAACAAAAATTCCATAATGCATTGTTACCGGAACTATGAACACCTGCCAAAGTTCAAATTAATCGGACGACTAGAAGTCGGTCAAAATTCACTTGAAAGATTTGACCCAAACTAATAAACGAACGAACCAAGTAAGTGAAACTGAATAAAAGCTTGTAAAAAGGTCTTATTGGGCGTTCTCTCTCACTCATACGGACTGGCCTATGACGCTTTCTCTCTCTCTCTCTCTCTCTCTCCCTCGCACTCATGATAGAGTCACGCCCCGTCCAAGACGTTCCGTTAAATTAGTGTTTTGTATTGCACAACTTTCCCGAAGCATGTTTCTTCCATTAACTTTCTGAATATTAATTTCGTTACCATTTTTTTACATCTTAGGGCGAGTGTGGTAGTTCTCAGTCCCATGGTCGTACTCTGGGTTTATTTGGGCAGGATCATAATGATATAAACTGAATACAAGAATGCCGTACTGTGATAAATAATTTTGCCTCTCTTTCATCCATATCTTAAAACATTTCGAAAAAACAGTTTTTCAAGTATTACTTTTGTACTCGACCAGAAGTATGGCTGATATATTAACAGTCACATCCCTTTATGAACCTTCCAAAAATGCTAGTGCCATACGATAAAATATAGTTTTGCATTATTTCAGCAGTATGGCGACTATTTGGAACCTTCGGGACGGTATGACATGGTGATTTTCGCGAATAACATACGTAAACATATTGCGCGTTAGAATTCTGTATATTTTGAAATGTTTGGGGAGATTCCGCCCCATCTGAATACGCCACTGGTTACATATTTAATAATTAAAAACCTTTCTAAGGACAAGCTTCCATCCAACTGCGCTGAAAAGTAAAAAATAACTGCTTTGGATGTGTGATGTAGGTTATTTCAGTTACAGATTCAAGAGTTGTCGCGCAAAGTATTCAGCATATATATATATATATATATATATATATATATATATATATATATATATATATATATATATATATATAATGTATATATATTTACGAGTGGAATCAAACATTTTGTGATCCATCCATAATTTGCAATTAAATTTTATGATCTTTGGGGGAAATAATTAATTGCTTCCGGATACTTTTCGAAAGAGGTTTAACTATCAGATTTAACGAATTGATTTACGACTGATTCTTTGTTATATGACGAAGAGAAAATGCCCACATAAAATATCCACCTGAAACTTCATGGAAGCGAGGGATTCTAAGAAATACTGTGAATAATACGCTTTTTTAATTTTGTACATTTTCACCCCTTAATACCACCACTTTGGAAGCGATTTCTCCTCGTCACGCCATTCCACATCCACACCAGCGCGGCGTAATTTTCGTGTTTTGCCGGCTTTAATAGTTTTAACTAAAATATTTACAACATTCGTTCACTTTCAGGAAAATCCCAAACATACTTCAACAGACTCTTTCCAAATGGAACACCCTATATTTCGTTATTTATTTGGATTATTCATCGAATGAATGTGTCAAACAATCCCAATACCTATGAATTGGCAATTTTAGTGCACTGTAGAAAAATTATTATTTTCTCATGGTAATACTTGGGACAGTCAAATTTTCCTGAATAACGACTGAAATTTCATTTTATCAATATTTTCTCCAAATTTTAGAATCAAGAATATGAAGCTATATAAACAACTTTCTAGTTTTACAGTAACTTACAGCTTGGTTAATCCATTGCCCAAGATATATCGATATGAAAATAAGAAAAAAGGAGTGCGCGGCAGTCGGAAAGATGGATTTCACAAAGTATTTATTGATTCTCAAATTATCATCAATCAAGATGATCTATGAGACTTATTTTTCAATGGAGAACACAAACAACATTTTTATTTTTGTGTAAACCTTAAACTGGTTTCCTTTCGGTTTGACTCAACTCTAAAATTTCATAAAGGTATCGAAAAACCGATAGCGCGCCCAGTTTAAATGTTAGATTTCAGAATTAATCTATTTATTCTGAAATTGCCATCAATGAAACCAACGATTCATGTGCCAAAAAATGGGACATATTTCCATTGGAAAACCCGAACAGCATTAGTATTTTTGTAAAACCTCTATGATCTATGATGGGAAGTTAGAGAAAGAGTCAAATCTCCTTAAACGCTTCCTGATATTTCTATGTAATCTGACTCAAAAGAAAAGAGTAAAACCAAACTGGTTTCCTTTCTCTTCCATTCAACTACAGAATTCAATAAAGATATATAAAAAAAAAAAATAATATCCAAAACACTTCTGATAATAAAAAAGTTCACTCAGCTATTGAACAAGAGCAAAGGATACAGGTGATACAGAGAGAACTTACTCAAATCTCTTCAATAATGATATAATAAATAATTTACTTGACATATAAAGCTGATTGACACGAACGAAGGATTCTCAAAGAAACACAATTTATGAATTCATTGAAAATAACATCAATTTATAATAAATAATTTATAACAATTTCCAGGGTATTGCCAAGTAAGTGCGAAAGTTTCTAGGGGGTGATTTTTGTCGAAAATCAAAGGAGTCTTTCATGTAAACAAGAGCTCTTAGGCATTTCTCTGAAAAGTATCAAACTTCCAAATATGAGAAAAAAAATATATTTTTCCTTGAAATTGCATTTTGTGGGCGTGTTTTACCAATAAAAATGCTACCTATGAATTTTATTTTGAATTTTGTTGTGATCTTGCAACCCCTAGTGCAATTTTACCAGAACTTTTTAATAAAACAAAATTTCCTGAAATAAAAAATATGTGTCGTGGCAAAACTGTTTTAACTCCTGTGTTGTTTTCGTAAAAGCAATAGGCTTTTTCATTCTAGATTTTTTTTTGTGCTGATGCCTCAACTTTTCGGACACTTTATACGTGTGTGTGTCATTGTTATCCTAATCTTTCTACAAGTTCTCAATTTCAACCATAGTCTTAGTTGGCTATCATTCTGTGCTTCAACTGCTGGTATGTACTATTGAAGCACAGATGATGAGGGTAATAACCCGTGTATTTACTAAGTGTCCAAAATTTTCATATTACCCGCTTTCTTAACATAGTTTCTCAATGAAAAATAAAATACTAAATCGGCATCAACGGATCTTCTGTAAATGGAATTGAAAAAATCTAGAAGGTGGATGTCTCACGTTTTGTTTGCACAAATTATGACTTTAATTGTAGTATTTTAAAATTATTCCGTTTGTTTTAACTTAAATCTAGCAGGTAGCGCTCAAGTCGCTTTGATTTTAATGTGGTACATGAAAGTTCAATTGTGCCTTTTGAATCTTCAATATGAATAATTACACGAACGCTGATATGTCCGATATGCATTTTATGTATGTTCGTACCAATGGAAATTCTTTGGAAGCTAGACAGCTCTATGCAGGGATGTATCCCCAGCGTGTGATCCCACAATTTTACGATTTCACCAATGACTCTGTAAAAGAGGGACTTTTCAAAAACGAACAAATGATCATGGTCTTCCACTAGTAATAAGAACGGTGGCACTGGAAAAAAAAAATTCTTAATATGATTGAAGATCGTTCGGAATTAAGTACAAGACACATTGCCAACACACTAAATGTTAGCAATAAACTAATCTGGAAAATTTTAAAGGATCACCTCATATTCAACGAGTCCAGGCACTTTTGCCACGAGATTTTCCCCATTGGTAGACTTTTGTCAATGGAGTCTTCAAATGATTACCCGAAATGCTAAATTTTTAGAAAAAGTATTATTCACTGACGAATCCAACTTTTCAAGGCAAGAGATTACGAATTTTCATAACAATCATCTATGGGCCAAATAAAACCCACTTGCGATTCAAGAAGGTCGCTACCAATATGAATTTTCACACAACGTGTTGGTCGAAATTATTGGCGAAAATACTATTGGACCGTATTTTCTACCGATAAGGCTGAATTTTGCATCCTATAAAAATTCGCTCCAGGAGTAGCTTCCCATTTGAATTGAACATGTTTCACTAGCTATTCGAGCACGAATGTGGTTTATACACGATGGTGCGCCTGTCCATTTTAGCATAACTGCTCTTCAGTACTAAGGCGACGTGTATCCAGATCGTTGGATAGGCCGAGTAGTACCTCAACCTTGGCCTCCCAGATCTCCAGACTCGAACCCCTAGAACTGAATGAAAATGCAATATTAATTCGCTTTCTCGTCCGTCTGTATGTTTGTTTATCTATAATAACAATAATGAGAGTAGTTAGGAGCAATATATTATAAACTAACTTCCCGTTGAACTAGATACTTGAAACCTCAGACATAGTCCAGAACTGGATGAAAATTCAATATTAACTTGATTTCTTGTCTGTCTGTTTGTTCGTTTGAATGTAATAATGATTATAATAGTATTGAGGAGCAATACATTTCAGACTAACTTTCCGATGAGCTAGAGACTTGAAACTTTCAATATAACTCAGAACTGGATGACAATGCAATATTAATTCGATTCCTCGTCCGTCTGTTTGTTCGTTTGAATGTAATAATGATTATAATTTCAAACTAAGTTCCCGATGAACCAGATATTTGAAACTTTAGACATAACTGTTTGTTCGGTTGTCTGTAATAATGTTCAAAACGGTTGATAGGATGGGGATTTTTCCTTCAATGTGCGTGTGGTTGCCGTATACTTTTCTATATATTTATGATTGACTCCCAGACCTCCATGAATGCGTCAGGCATCAGTGGCATGCTCCAGAGACCGTTGAACGCTCCAGGCGGATCGGCCCCCGTAACGGATATATATATTAAAATTCTTAACCTACAACCGCCATATTTTTTTTATGGAAGATTAGGCCCACACAGGTATCACAGACGTTAGTGGCAACATCCAGAGGCTGCTTAACATCCCCAGACGAGGTCCCCAAACCTAACCTAACCGCTAACAGCCGCTATCTGGGGTCACCTGAAGTCCTTGGTTTATACGACTCCCATTGAATGTGTACATGATTTAAGGAATCGCATCATTGCAGCCTGCGAGACAATCCAAAATACACCCGGAATATTTCAATGTTTGCGCCAATCTATGAGACGAAGACATGATTTCTCTCTAATGGTTGGAGATTGATCACTTCGAGCAGTTTTATAACCCCCTTCCGTTTGTTCTTATTGCCTTTTTCTTTGTTGTACCACACATAACTTTGTTTTGTTTGTATTCTCAATTTGATATTCTACATATTAATCCAAAACATGGTACTGGTACATGCCTACATTGGAAGTTAAAACAAGCGTTATGATTTCAAAATACTACGATTGAAGTTATAATTTGTGCCAACAAAACTTGACAGCCACCTACTAGATTTTTTCGATTCCATTTACAGAAGATCTGCTCATGCACGATGTTGTATTTTTTGTTTATTAACTATTGCTTTTACGGAAACAACACAGAAGTTGAAAAAGTTTTGCTATAAATTGTTATTTTTGACATATATTTTTGAAGTAAGAAATGTTGTTATGTTAAAAAGTTCTAGTGACAAAATGGAATATGGGTCACATGTTTGACCCCTTCAAAAGATCACAACAAAATTGAAAACATATTTATAGGTAGCCTTTTTATTGGTAGAACAAGCCCAAAATATGCCATTTCCTTAAATCCTCAGCAATTTCAAGAATTGTTTTTTAGAAACGGGTAATTTTTCAAGTGAAGGCCTAAGAGCTTTCATTCACCTTCGATTTTCGACAAGGAATCACTCCCTAGAAACTTTTTGCTGTTATTTGGCAACACCCTGTATATGGGATTGTCGGGGATGTAATGTGTTGAACTGCTTTCTCGGGTTTCTTTCCGCGTACTGTGGTATTAGTCCTGAAACGTTCCTACTTCGTGACGTTTCAGCAAAAACGCATTTGCCATCTTCAGGTGACGATTTGTTGAATTCTAGAACTCTACTGATCCGCTCGCGTAGTGTGTGCGCATGTCAGTCATGTCCGATCGTACTTCAGCGCGCCCCGCTCCTTGCATAGCCGAAACAACTTGTTGATTGGCTGATTGTTGCCGTCGTTGTATTATATTTCTTGAGACAAGATAAATTTCCAGGTTGTTGATAGTTTCTGGCTATCACCACTCTTATTTAGACTATGTGGTCGTTTCTCAATAGAGCACTGTCAACTGACGTCCCAACATGGCGGTCATCAGCTGATCGGGGGGCACAAAGCATTTGAGTGTGTGAAGATCATTGTTTTTTGTGTTTGTTGGGATTTCTATAGGCATTTAGTTAGCTCATTATCTGTTAATATATTCTAAGATTCCTTTTTCCATTGAAAAATCCAATAGTTTTTCTAATTATGCCTCTGGTAGGACATCGGAAAAATTTCACGTGCTCGATCTGATTGGATCGGTTACTGCAATCCATAACAGCACAAAATTTCATGATAAATCTCATGAAATCTAAAAAAACAAACTATTTTGGTGTATTGTTATGATGACAATGTCAATATTATTTTTTTAGGATATAATTTTTCGGAGAAAATTTACGAGAAAGACACACGTACTCCAATGGGAAAAAGCGTTGCTTGCCCCCTCTTCAGCTGTTTGACAACTGTCAGAATACGTCACTGACAGTGCTCTATTTCGATGGATTTCTAATTGTTTCCGAATAGAAGTTCTTGTCACTCATTAACTATCATGTATTTCCAAAATCATGGGTGCGTCCTGTCATTAGTACGTGTTGGAACAATGAAGATGTGGATTTTTTTTCTTATAGATAGTTTGTGTTCTCCTTTGGATGTCGATTCTATTTGTCGATTCTATAGGTATTGGGATTTCGGAGAGCGCAGTTTGTTGTTCGGTCTGTAGTAAACGTTGTTTAAATATTATACCGGTAAAGAAGTTTGCCAATCCATTCCGTTGCCCCCTTTGGTAAGGATGTTATAGGTTCAAGAACCACCAATTGGTATAACGTTCCAACATGAACGAAATAACCTCTTATGGAAGGGGCATACATTTATTATATTAATTCATTGCAAAACATCAATAATCATTTACAGCGATTTTCTGTTTGTCTGTACATCTTGGAGAAAAACTTTCTCAATGGAAGTTGTGGAGCTCAATACATATAGTTTACCAATATTGTTATGAAAATGAAAGATTGAGATTTTTTCCCATCTTTCAACAGCCGCCATTTCAAACTACCCTACCGATTTAGCCGAGATATTTATGAAAAGTAATCATGTGCAAAATTTCGTTCTGTATCAGGATGTGGAACGCTTGAAAATAAATGATTTCACCAAAAATTCCTCATTTGAAAATTCAAGTACGGTCCTGGCGAAATCACTTTTCTCGCAGTAATGCCGAATTCATATAACAGCTGTTCTTCTTTCAGTTTACAGCGTACTGTTTTCTGATAGGCAACTGAATTACAAAACGTAAAAGTACTATCGACTCGAAAATCACCGTATTGTTTGTGAAAATTCAGATGGGTCGTGATGATGACAGTCGAGTATACGAGCAGAAGATGGCGGGAAATATCCAACATGAGAAAATACAAATTGAAGAATATATCCTGAGCAACCCCAAGTTGTTCCACCTCTTCTCTCTCTCTCTCTCTCTCTCTTTCTCTCTCTCTCTCTATCTATCTTTCTCCTTTCCTTCGATCATTTTTCCCACCTTCACTTATATAACTTCTCTCTGACACAAATACTCCTGGAACACTAGCGGATTCCCGAAAAGATAACAAAACTTGATAATGTAAAAACCTACACTAATTATTTTGTTGGAAACATATCGCTAGTTGGGAAGAAAACCGGCACAATTCAAAATTACTAGTTTAGAGAAAATCCCATATAAAGATTTAACCAAAGTTCAGCTGAATATCACTTATCTCCATGAAATCATATCAGCAATATCTTTTACGTTGTTCAAAGTGCATTCTTAGAGGTTACTTTTCCAAACCCAAATATAAGAGGAAAAGCAAATTCAAATATACCCTAAGCGTTTCGACTTTTCTAAAAAAAATCAATTTGACTCTGCTTTGTGACACTTGAAAAAAATAATTGTATCTTTTATATCTATGAAGGGCAATTAATTGTTACAATAATCAATAACAAGAAAATAATTTTATTTTATAAACACAATATAACAAAAAAATTATGTGAATCTAAAAATCAGTCTGGAAATTCTTTTATTTTTATAATAATTATTACATAAATCAGTACAGAAAATTTATTATCAAAATCAAAATAATATTTTGGAATCACATTTTTATCAATTAACCGGTCCGGTCTTTTTAGTCTCTATTATACCTTTTCAGCAGTATATGCTTTTTCCAGGCACAGCTTCTGATCGGCAGATTAGATAGTTAATAACACTACTTTGCACCATAGGAGTTCTTGTACAGCAGCTCGTTTGGTCTATCTTGATCGATTTTAAAAATTTCAGCATCAGAAATCTTGAAGGGTATCTTATCAGTGTTCCTTTTCTCAATATCAATACCTTGTATCTTGTATTCACAGTATCTTGCTAGTTTCTGTTGCTCACGTAATGATCAGGCACATAGATTATTATTATCCTTAACCAACCTCCAGAAAGGAGAATATTAATGTTATTATAATCATCACTCATACTACCATAAACATTGTTATTAATGTTATATTACTTGAATAAATTGAATTCAATTGAATATATTTCCGTGAGAGTTCTATCAACATTGCTCTTGTTCTTCATAATTTTTTTTGTCTTGTGTAATGAATAAGAATCCAGATTTTCATTAAATCACAATTGTCTTTTGTTTCCATGGTATACTTGACAAAGCAAAGAATCTATTGGCAACATAAGGCATTTTTGAATTTTTATTGATAACTTCCCGTCCTAAAATCGACGTCTCATGAAATTTTTTTGAAGAAATTATAAATGATATTGGCATAGTTCATTAGCTATTATATACAATTGTACTACACATACTTAATTTTCTATTGTCAGTCCAACCACCACCTAGTTGCAGAATCCAATAAGGCAATATCCGAGGGGACTGATGAGCTCAGTAATCTCCCAGGAAATCCCGAATCTAAAGCGTGACGAAACAGTTATCATGGGTGGTAGGAGATAAGTCATTATCACTGAATAATTGTAATCTGAATAACTCGATTAATCGAAATGTCAGAAACTTTTATTTCATTTCTTTCTATATGATGACTCAATGCAAATTACTAGATATTCATAGTGCATGTATCTAGTTTTGGATGGTGGTCATTTATATTTTATACATAAATTCAAAAATTCCACGTTCATGACATATATAATTTACACGAGTGGAAATCGAATGAATGAAAAGGTGGAAATGGTAAAATTTCAGAAGTTGGTTTTGTGACGAAATATATTAGTTATTAATTCGGCTCAAATCTAGAGTCTCCAGAATGAAATGATATTTCACATCTATATGTTAAAATCTTTGATGTTTCCTATGTTCGGTAGCAATTTCGATACATGACTGGTTATCTTCATGAATTGTTGTTATATCAATTGATTTGATGGAATATTCGTTTCATCCTACAATTTTCTCAAGTGTGACTGATGTTACATTACATTAGAGGAGGCATATCTTAATAATTTTTTCTGGTAGACCATTAGATGGTGGAACCAAAACTTTCGACAGTATATCCGGAAGTTGATTTGCGATCTAGCACTTCATTAGCAAAATCTGAACCACAAACTCATCCACAGTATCGTGGTCCTGTTTAACAAAAATGATTGTGCATCTTAAGAACATCTCAGATATCTAAAATTGTTTCATACGGGACCAGTACAGAAGGATAATTGCACTGAAAACGATTGAACATCGAATACATTAAACATCACCTAATTTCTTTATATGAATGTTTTGTTAATGGCCCCGTTTCTCCAAGCTTAAATCAACTTCTATTCGAGTGTTAGAAGGCTCTGGATATTGTTGCAATCCATACAAGTATTAATTCATGGTAGAATAATCCGTGAAACTAGAAAGTTGGCACATATTAAATGCATAATAAGAGATGAAATCAATTCTAAAATTAAATAAAAATTGAATTATTATCAAACGCAAACAGTATATATATATATATATATATATATATATATATATATATATATATATATTTATATATATGGGAAACCATGAAACAGCTGTAGGCGGATGGTGACTTTCTGGAATCGTAACAAATCTCTCTCCTTTCGTTATTTGTTTTGCGTTAACCTGAACGCACGAGGAGTACGACTTATTGATGGCCAAGAAATTTCGTGTCATCAAATTCCACGTCACTAGGTCTAAGCTTCACCCCACAAATTATAGGTGTCACCTCTATAATTTTGTGCATTTCACATTTTCATACTTGCCGGTAGATATTAGAACTCTGAGAGATTTGGTATGACTTTGAGGAAGACCACAAGCCGTCCTGATGATTGAGAAACCATGAAACAGCTGTAGGCGGATGGGGACTTTCTTGGAATCGTAACAAATCTCTCGCCTTTCGTTTGAATAATTAAATCATGTCTTAACTCAAAATGAAATATATATATATATATATATATATATATATATTTCATTTTGAGTTAAGACATGATTTAATTTTTTACCAAAGAACTGAGCAAGAGACCATCAGTCGTCCAATACATTTTTCAACTGGATGGCATTGCCTTCCTCTGGGTGTTTGCATACTCTACTGTAAATAATATGGCACAAACGTAACTGCAGTCTTCACTGTTTCCGGCCATACAAGTACAGTGAGTGAGCTGTACAAATGCTTCCATCCTTTGCAATTATGCACCAATCATCTGAAGGTTTTTCATTTGCCTTTGTGAATGCTTGACCTGAAGATGTTATTAAAATTATGAAAGTTGAGAAATACTATTAAAATAAATCAATGTCTCTTATAATAAGCAAAGTTGGCAATAAACATAATAGATCAGAAGTCATAAATTGCCTCTTATGAATTTTTATTAATTATAATAGCCTGTTTGAAATGAAAATTCACTTCGATGACTTAAGATTCAAGATTTGCTACTGTACATGTATCCACCATTAGAAGAAGCCTGCTGCTTAGGAAAAGACTTACCTGTCCAACTAAAATATATGAATGATTCTGAATCTTTGTTCTCACCTTCACAACGAAGCCAGATTCAAAATATTCATGGATTTCTATACTATAGGCCTCCATCTGCATTTGGGATTGAAAACCAAATACGAAATAATATCCATATTCCTAACAGAGGAGCACCATCAATTGAACAATTCACTCCAGAATTATTCAGTGTGAAACGATCTAAATCACTGATCAATCTCAACTTCTTTATATACTTGTAACAAATACTGTGATAAAAATGTAAACAAAACATGGGGATGTATTTTCAAGCCTACCGTTCACTAACGTCTCTGCGTTTCAACAATAGTGTCCTCAGGTTATCATTCGCCATCTACATATTATTAATTAACAACACGAATGCTCCAAAAATTACCAAATATACACTTTTACTAGCCCCTGACAATGATGTTTTTATAACGATTATCCTCAGATCAATATCAATTTGTGATTTGTGAGCCAACAACCGCCATATTCTGGCCAAAATGTGAAATTAATAAGCTTACCTTAAATATTTATATCATGAGTCGTAATTCAAAAGTTGCGCATTGTCAATTTGATTCACCAATCTAGTCCAAAAAAAAATAATTCCCAAATATTGTGAAATTCTCGAAATTTACTATCATCATGCATATGGTTTAAATGTAATAATTCATTCATATTTTTTACAGGCTGGAATGGTTTTCTATGTGAAATAGAAATAGACGAATGTGCATCAGCACCATGTCAAAATGGAGCTGTATGCATAGATTTGCTCGCTGATTATTCATGTGCCTGTCTATTCGGTAAGTTGAAAAAATGCGCATTCCCTTATGCAGTGCGGATTTTTATAGTCCCCTGTTAACTTTTAACGGTTTACTAGAACAATGAGATAAGACCGTTTTGAATGATAGCACCGGTACTATTTTTGAAATAGAAGACATCGTGATTGCTCGATGATGCGCGGGATGGCGCATCAACCTTAAAATTTCAAATAGCATAGGGGGTCAACGGGAACATCGTTGAAAATATCATTCAATTCTCTTTTCAACCATCTGATTTTTTTATTTTGTAATTTTTTTTTCTCAATATGCATTTTAAAATTTGTTATACTTGACATTTTTAAATTCATATTGTTAAAAAATGTATTTACGAAACTCAAAAAAAAACCTAGATGGTTGAGAAGTGAATTAGAGGAGTTATTTTTCAACGATGTGCCACTGAATGTTATTTAAAATTTTTAAAATGATGTGCCCCTCCGCACCATATATCGAGCAATCACAATGTCTTTTATTTCAAAAAGTAGTATCGGTGATATCATTCAAATTAGTTTTTGTCCCACTGTTCTACGTCGAATCGTTCAGAAGTTAACAGGGGGTGGGGGCTATAAAGAGCCGCACTGTTATACTGGCCACAGTATTTAATAACAATAACCATAATGATGTCACAGGAAAGGACTAGTATAAGGGGCTTTTTAGGCATCGATAGAATTTGCTGAAATTTAACCTAAGGTATATTAGATCAATTCTACGCGACCACGATAGCAATTGCATTAGTTTATACAGGGTGTAATTGAAACTTTCTATTTCTTGTCATGTAATCAGCGATTTTAATTTAATAACTTGTAATGCGATTTTCAAGATTATAATTGCAAAATATTGAAACCTCCAATCCACCCCCATTTAGGGGTAGTTTGTACTTGTGATTTTTGTAATAACTCTGCTGGCCAGGGATTTCCAGTAAAGATATTTCAATAGACGCTTGAATGTAGATTGCACAAAATATACTTTTTGTGTCACCAAAAAAATTTTAATCAGTCCCCATAAGGGTAGTTCATACCTGTGATTTTTCGAGAAACTTGTTGATCGAAGGTTTTCGGTGAATATATTTTATTGAAACATGATTGCATTAAACTTACGTTTTGTGTCATCATTAAACAAAATCATGTCAGTCCCCTCATGGGGGTAGTTTATACTTGAATTTTTGGAAAACTTTGCTGGCGGGGGTATCCAATTAAATATTTCATTGAACGCTGGAATATATGGCACAAACATATTTTCGCGCATCATAGGAAAAATACAAATTAGCCCTCATAAGGGCAGTTCATACTTACGATTTTTATAATGGAATTCCAAAACGAATAGATTGCACAAAACATATTATTTATGCCACCATAGAAAAAATTCGCATTACTTCCCTCATAAATGTGACTATCATCGTTCGAGATTGACCATTGTTTGATTAAGTTGCATTTCATTCATGTATTTTTTTGAATTTTGTACCAGTCAATTCTGATATATATATATTCATTTTATTTTAATGCAGATTCTGTGGAAATTGTTTAATTGGATGTATAAGTATATTGGAATTCCATTTTTAATTTAATTTTTGAATAAAATAATCATGAACTGAATTGTTTATTATAAGTTTTATTTTCTAATATTTGTTTCCTCGGTCAGCAGTTTTTTACAAGGTAGCTGATGTGAATTTTTTCTATAGTAGCACAAAATATGTTTGTGCCATCATATTACAGCGTTTCAATGAAATATATTTTGGATATCCCCGGTCAGCAAAGTTCTTCCAAAATCTCAAGTATAAACACCCTCAGAGGGGACTGATTGATTTTTATGGGGCACAAATAATATGTTTTATGCTACTTTTCAACTGAAATATAAATCGAAAACCTTCGAAAAATCACAGGTATAAACTGACTACCTTTATGAGGTGACTGATTTTGATTTTTTTTATGGTAACACAAAATATTTGTTGTGTTCAATCTACATTTCAGCGTTTCAATGGAATATCCTAGCTGGCAATCCCCGGTCAGCAGAGTTAATAGAGAAATCACAAGTACAAACTACCCCTAAATGGGGGTGTATTGAAATTTTAATATGGTGGCACGAAGGCTTTCCTTCATAGATGACAATTTTGCATTATGATTTCGATAATCGCATTAAAAGTTAATATATTGAAATCGATTATTACATGACAAGAAATAGAAAGTTTCTATTACACCCTGTATAAACTAATGCAATTGCTATCGTGGTCGCGTAGAATTATTCTATATACCTTAGGTGTAACATACTGACTCTTATATCTGTGCCTATCCTTTCGCACTACTATTTCATAGCCAGTCAAATACAGTTATTTCAACGTTAATATAACAAAAGCAAAATTTTCTGAAATATTTACTTGGTTTGGTATCCTAACGAAATTACAGCATTTTTTTAAAATTCAAATTTAATATAACTGTTATAAGCTATGACATTCATTCCCATGTTATAGACATGGATAGAACTGGAAAACAAGGTCTATGCATGTTTTCAGTATGAAATTTTTCCTTTTTACCCGACTACGGCGAATCAAAAAGGAGGGTTATGATTTTGATCGGTATGTACGTGGGTATGTATGTATGTTCATCTGTTCCCTCATAACTTCTAAACTACCTATCATAATTTGACAAATGAGGTATCATTGGAAGCGTCTTATTTGTCCGCTGGTTAAAGGCGTGACGTCACATCAAATTGAATATGGCGCCCTCTAAAGGACAAAGTCATGAACTAAAAAAAAATTATTTTTAATGATGCCGTGGTGGGTATCAAATGAAAGGGCTTAATTAGCACATTTAAAATATATATATATATATATATATATATATATATATATATATATATATATATATATATATATATATATATATATATATTGTTGGCTGTTGCTCGCTGCTTTGCTTGCATGAACACCCGATAAATGGGAATTGATTCTAAAATCACGCCTCAGATGTGAGCCAAACATATTTTCTCTCCAAACCTACCCAAAATGCATATATAGAAAATATGTTTTTCAATATGGGCATATATGTTGAAATTATATCAAAAAAACAAAACGTGTGTAATAATAATGACATAAGCTGAGGGTACCTCCACGCGGTATATCAGCTACGTACATGTAAAACCATAAAACCTAAACATAGAAAAATGTAAAGCAGCTCTGCAAATACTTTATCACGAAATTATAACCCCAAAGTAATTTAAATAAAAAGTAAGTTCAAACCCGACTACTGAAACATCACGCTCTAAAAAGTATGAAATGAAAATAAGTTCAAAAACTGAAACCCGACTACTGAAAAATCACGCTCTAAAAAGTATGAAATAAAAATAAGCTCAAAAACTGAAACCCGACTACTGAAAAAACACGCTTTTGAAATGAAAATAAGATCAAAAACTAGTATCCACTACTGAAAAATCACGCCCTTAAAAGTATGAAAGAAGAAAATATTCTCATCTGAAATTGTTATGTACAAACTATTTAATAGTTATCATCTCTTAAATAAACAACTTACACGTAATATATTTTAATATATTTAATACATATTCATAGTGATGTTCAACGGATAGCCGTGGTCATATGCCACTTTGCCCCAAAGCTTATGATCGCTTACTACTATTAGAATGTATTGTTTGTTTTGTTAGGGTAGGTGGCATGTGACCAGGGCTATCCTCTGAACATCATTATGAATATGTATTAAATACATTAAAATATATTAGGTATAAGTTGTTTATTTGAAAGATATTATTGAATAGTTTGTACATAAGAATTTCAGATATTTCCTTGTTTCAAACTTTTAAAGCGTGATTTTTCAGTAGTTGGGTTTTAGTTTTTGAACTTATTTTTTATTGTAACTAGTGCTCGAATTATTTCCCGAAATTTTCTTGAGGTCACGAATATTTCGAAACTTAAATACCTATTCTTGACTAAGAAAATATTTCTAGAATGTTACACCACATTTGACAACCAGTTAGATCATTTCATTTGCATGCTTTAGAGCAGATGGATGTGGAATACAGGCACTTGCATTTCGACTTTTATGTTCGGGAAGAGATAGCCAAGACTCAAGTCACTACAAAAGGGGTTGAAGTGTCAAGAACCTTCCTTCGAATTATTTATACTAACTATTTATCTCCTTATTTTTAAAACCTTCCGTAGCCAATATGATTATTTAAACAAGAAAGCTAACATCCTCTGGACCGACTAAAAAAAAACTATTTAATACCGAAAAAAGTCTTAATTGAAATTTCTCATTGGGTAAGGTATTTAAAAAGGCAAATGGAGAAATTATATTTGTAAAATGTTTTTCAATGAAATTAATTAATAACATACAAAATGGGTCAAAAAGCAGAATATTCTAAAAATGTCTATAACTAAAAATAGAAACAGTTTCTTTGGTAACAAAAATAATGATGTTATTCACAAAACATGAGAAAATATTGATAATAACGATTGTTGTATACTTTGAAAGGGTGTTTTTGGTAGGTTATTGCCAAAATCTTCGAAAAACTCTCTGATCGATACTAATTTATTATATTCTTGTCTTTCGTGTCTTGTTTCTCCATTATCCAGGCGAATGTTTCGAAACAAAAATTCAAACCTCTCTAAGGACATGGTCAACCTACATTTTTCTAAATCCATGCCGTCTGATCTGAATAATTCAGCGGTATTTTGAAAATTGCTTTTTATTACACCGCCAAGATATAAAAGCCCCAGAAATGCTTTTAGGTCATCGATATCTGTCGTTCTAGATGTTCTATATGTTTCAGGATAATTTCTTGCTACGATATTTTTGTTGGTGTAAGTGACAATATTCTGTGACATTTCATCTGTAATAAATATACTCTATATTTCGATTGTTTTTTTTATTCTTTGCACCTTTTACTCCCGGTATATCATGAGCTCGAGTTCTCACACTTGGATATCCGTGAAAATGTTCCACTTAGTTATATTTTGTCCAGTCATGCAAGGTATGCTAGTTTCTCTTCTCTGTTCACAGCTTCCACATCCATTTAGTTCATCATCTGTCATTATGTCTTGTTCACTATCTGAATTTTCTTCTTGAATCTCATTATCATCTTCCCCCAAACTTGAACGCTATCTTCCGCTACGTATACGTCTGTATCAACTTTCCAACATACGTTTGTTCTTCTTCATGAGTTAAAGAAGCTATATTCACAGGAATCTCTAGAAACAATGAATAATTGAAACTTAAAAAAATGCCTACAGAAAGTAACAACACAACTAACATCCGTCTCAGATACCGAATATTTAAAAACACAAGCATAAGTCCGATGGCACTAGAACATCAGCCACTGAAAACGGTCAAACAAGTTCGCAGTTTCTTTGGAAATAATCGGAAAATTTCTTAGGCGTCGATCTCAGAGACGTTGTGTGTGAGATGTTAGTACGGAAGGTTAAGTCAATCAAATAGCTCAATGGTCTCAAATAGAGCCTAACAATCAAATCAGTATGAAGAAATACAAAGATGGGCTCATTACGTAAAGTGATTTGTTAATTTAATTTAATCAAATTTTTTTGTGTTGAATTAACGAGTCCTTCAACTTTTTCCATATAATGGTGTTTATGTTAATTGCTTTTCTCTTCCACGTATTCGTAGAGGTGGAACACATCTATTCAAAACCTAGTTATGCAAATATTGCTATTATTTTCAAAACCACCAGCATTACAAATAATCATGAAACTATGCATTACAATCATTAACTCTGACGACTTGGCGAGACCGTCGATCTCTCAAACCAAGGATTAATCTCACTCATTCTTACGATACACATCATAACTACACTATCAAATAACATATTGAATTGAGAAATACATCTTATCTATTTTATTTCAAATTATGCTGAATAACATTATTGTTAATCTCATTGATTATTAATATTGCATTATCGATAAATAATTACTTGATTGCAAGTTATAACAATTTCGGCTGTGAGTGGGTCATGACCATCAAATACGTGTTTGTAATAGTATTGCAAGAAGTGATGAGTCAAAATTAATTCGCAATGCAATTCTTAAAGCAATAAATATTGGGAATCGATTTCTTGAAAGGAAGGAATGTAGTGATTTTTCATCAGAAAGTGCATTATTCTTGAAATTTCAGGTCAGTTTTTATTGTAATTCAAAAACTAATACCATCACATATATTGATCACATTTTTGCATAGGCAATTTGTTTTTATAAATTTAACTTCTGCAAATTGGGGACCTATTATCAAATATAAAACCAGATTAAATCGAGTAATAAATCTCCAATTCATAGAGCAAATCAAATTTGCAGATTCTCTCGAGGAATGTAGGTCAATTTTTAAATCACACTCATAATATTGATGTTATGCTTCTCAAATTGAAAAAAAATACAGACGTCTTCGGTGTCCACTAAATGAAGGAAATCCGGATTTTTTTTCTTGATGCTATGGAAACATTTTCACATTTTATTTGACTGGCTATGGAAGAGAGTTGGAATTTTTTTACCAAATACCACAAGTGCTAATATTATTCCTGGAAAAATACTATTTTTCAATACCGTTCTTGTTGCCTGGAGTGATTACATACGTATTTATGTTGGTAATGGAAAAGTGTTGCCAAATACACCGAAGTTAATTAAGAGAAAGAGTATGAGATTATTCACAGACTCAATTGTACTGAAATTTAATAAATCCCAAGAAAATTCCTGTTTATCCTACAGGAACCAGGAACCGAAAACGGAAATAACAATGGATGACTAAAGAGTAAAAAAGTTTATTAAGACGTTTTGTCCAATCATTCCAAACGATCTAGGCATTTAAGTATACGACATTTTATTGTTTTTGTGAAATTATAAGCATATTCCTGTTCATTTTGAATTTTATTTTCCTTAGAAAGTTAAACAAAATCGTTTAATAGCAAATTAGCGATTTTTATTAAATGTTTGACAACAAAAATAATATTCCATTTTAAATGCAAAATATAACTCCTTTGTTTCCGGAACTAACTATTCTATTTTTCTCAAAATATTCCCAATCATTCATTTTAGGGTTTCACTATACAATACACAAAAATACAAAAACATCCGAAGAAACCCTGAAATTGTTGAACAAAAATTTTCAATAGATTTGTCAATCTTCTAACACAAATTTCACCCCAATGAGGAAGTCTCATAGAAAAATATTTAATTACAACCTAAACCAATTATTCTAGAACTTCTTGGTGTCGAAACAGAAATGGCAACAAAGTGTAATTCCAATTGAAATATCAGTAAACACATCACAGCCAACATATTGGAATCAGAACAATCAAAATCTAACATTGAACATAATAGAGAAATTTCAACAGCCAAAACAATCAAAACTAAGTCAATTCAAAATAAAGTTGTTTTTACACGGCAGATTACTTTAAAAAAACTTAGAGTTTTGAATTCGGGTTTTTTTGATATCTTGAAAGAAGATCCTACATGTTTTACCAAAAAGTTAAAAAAACTAAAAAATTAATATGTTTTTAACGACTATGAAAAATTAAATGGACTTTTGAACCCTCAAATTCCTAAACTCCATTCACTTATTGAACTTCATGAAGAAAATTACCCTATTCGGCCAGTAGTATCTATCATTACAGCACCATCAGTGAAAATCTCTGAAAAATTAATAGATCTCATCAAGAATAATTGTAAATTTGTTCTAAATTTAGCTTGAAGATCATATGAATTAATTGATAAATTAAAAACATTTCTTTGATGCCCAAAATCTTTTTCCGAGTATACCACCAGATGAAATCCTACTAGTAGGTAACCTACTGGATAGATTCCATGTCACTCAGATCATCAAAGATGAGATATTGGATTTACTTACAGTTTGTTTAACACAAAATTATTTCAAATTTAATAATAACTTTTATTTTCCTAGTAAATGGTTAATAATGGGTATTCCTTTGAGTCCGTTACTAGCGAAAATTTTCATGGATAATCTCGAAAGTAAAATTCATAACAACCCGTTAATAATAGTATATTAAAGTATAAGTGGATAAAAAGGGCTTTAAAACACGCGCGATTTTTCGAGCACGACGGCGCAGCCGGAGTGCTCGAAATAGAGCAAGTGTTTTTAAGACCAGTTATCCACGAATACTTTACGTTATTTTTTTTTATTGGTGCACTTTGAAATCATATATACTGGTATTATTACTACAAAAAATAGAAATAAGAACTAATAATGCAAGAAGGTTGAATTCGTGATGTGACATCAGTATACCTTTCGTTGTCATGGAAATGAGAAAAACTAATTTGCAATTTGTTACCAAAGATCAATATTTGTTGTCACCAGAGCTCAAAAATGAATGATTCTAATATCGATTTTTTTGAATAGTGAGGCAGAATCGCGGTTAATACCGCGAAAATCCAGTGATATATATAAAAAAAATATGAAAAGTTCATCAAATGGATGGAGGAGCACATATAAATGAACTAATTGTGAGTAATATTTTATCTGACGTTACAAGGTACTCCTGTCAGATCAATAATCAAAATTTGTCATTTAGACTTCACGTTTCTCGATTTGTTGATGTTGTCATGGTTACCTTTAAAAAACGCGCGTTTTTTAAAGTTCGTTTCAAACACGCTGAGGCGTGCTTTAAATGGGTAAAAAGGGGCACCAATAAAAAAATAGTATATTAAAGTATAAGTGGATAAAAAGGGCTTTAAAACACGCGCGATTTTTCGAGCACGACGGCGCAGCCGGAGTGCTCGAAATAGAGCAAGTGTTTTTAAGACCAGTTATCCACGAATACTTTACGTTATTTTTTTTTATTGGTGTACTTTGAAATCATATATACTGGTATTATTACTACAAAAAATAGAAATGAGAACTAATAATGCAAGAAGGTTGAATTCGTGATGTGACATCAGTATACCTTTCGTTGTCATGGAAATGAGAAAAACATTCATTTGCAATTTGTTACCAAAGATCAATATTTGTTGTCACCAGAGCTCAAAAATGAATTATTATTCTAATATCGATTTTTTGAATAGCGAGGCAGAATCGCGGTTAATACCGCGAAAATCCAGTGATATATATAAAATAGAATATGAAAAGTTCATCAAATGGATGGAGGAGCACATATAAATGAACGAATTGTGAGTAATATTTTATGACATTACAAGGTACTCCTGTCAGATCAATAATCAAAAATTTGTCATTTAGACTTCACGTTTCTTGATTTGTTGATGTTGTCATGGTTACCTTTAAAAAACGCGCGTTTTTTAAAGTTCGATTTAAACACGCTGAGGCGTGCTTTAAATGGGTAAAAAGGGGCACCAATAAAAAAAAAACTTTTTATACTGGTATAGATATGTAGACGACATCTTATGTTTCTTTGTAGGAACTGATGGTAAATATCTAGTTACATCACACATGCACTCCGAATATGGGGAAAACACTTTTCTTACGTGTTTTTGCCTCCTGAACACGAATCCGGAAGAAAAATGCGGCGGTCTCATACCGTTTCAGAGTTACATCGCTTTTTCCGAAATAAATTTCAAGCACCGTTTTCTCGCACAAAACTCACTCAAAATGCCTCCTTCTTTTTACCATCATAAACAATACACCCTAAATCACTTATTTTCGGCACAACTTTGCACAAAATATCGTCGTTTTTATCGAAAAAATCCTCCTTCTTACACAGTTGCAAATGAACAATTCTAATTTCTTTGACAGATGACATTTATTAACTTTTTTAATTTTTCATGTTGGTAATAAATGAATCAAACTGTGTAAGAAGGAGGATCTTTTTCGATAAAAACGACGATATTTTGTGCTAAGTTGTGCCGAAAATAAGTGATTTAGGGTGTATTGTTTATGCTGGTAAAAAGAAGGAGGCATTTTGAGTGAGTTTTGTGCGAGAAAACGGTGCTTGAAATTTATTACGGAAAAAGCGATGTAACTCTGAAACGGTATAAGACCGCCGGATTCGTGTTCAGGAGGCAAAAACACGTAAGAAAAGTGTTTTCCCCATATTCGGAGTGCATGTGTGATGTAACTAGATATTTACCGAACTGATAGACAATTAAATACATATTTTGACTTCATTAATGACATTCACCGCTCGATCAAATTTACAAATGAAATTGAAATGAATGATTCGATAAACTTCTTAGATTTGACCATAACGAAAATAAACAATAAACATGATTTTTTAATTTTCCACAACCTTCGACACAAATTACAATACATAGTACTTCGATTACCCCTATCAACACAGAGTAGCCGCATATAATAGAATATCCACAGACTAGTGAATGTTTCTCTGTCAGAAGAGAACTTCAATAAAGAATTGAATATAATTAAACAAATAACGGATATAACTCAAGTTTAGTTGACAGCATTCTATCGAAAAAACTCTTTAAAAAGGCAATTCAGGAAGTTCATTCAACCTATCAAATTTCAGGGTTATCACTTATTTCGGCAAACCTTTAGAGGACATTTCTAATTATTTAAGACATAAAGATATTATTATTGCTTGCAGAACAAATAATACTTTGGGAAAATTAATTAAAAACAACAAGGATCCAATTGAAAAGTCCGACTAATCTGGAGTTTATGAACTAACTTGTGGTACTTGTCAATTCAACTTTCGCTTACCATCTCCTGACTGAAAAAAATTGCTTTGATAATGAATTTGAACTTTTGCATGTAGAAAAGGAAGGTCAAAAACTGAATCTCCTAGAGAACTTAGAAATTACCAAAAAAACAAGAATTCACAATATTCATTAATGACCAAATTAATTTGAATAATTCCCCCTTTTAAATTTGTTTACTGAAAATTGAATAATATTTGGTACAATAATCACTTAATTACCTAATTCCAAGTGACTACCTGCTACTAATATTTATATCGAACGCCAGTTCCTCTTGAAAAAGCTTTAGTATAGCGAAAGACGTGTCGTGGGTTCTGTAAACCAATTTTGTAAAAATCTTAGTGAAGTGTTTTTAGTTTACTTTAGTAATATTGGGCTAGGAAGCAGAAAAATGGCTTCTTTGGCAACGAAAATGAGATCCTTGAAAACATTCATAATTTTTTTCATTATACATTTTATGACTCTCCAAAGAAGTTTTTCTGAAAACATTATGCCTTTCACGTCAATTAGCAATTATTATGAAAAATTATAAATATAATGCCGTCTCTCTAGGGCGCTGACACTATTATTGAAATGCGTATTACACAAATTTGAATGATTGTTGAGAAGAAATATTTGTCTCTGAGAATTACATGGAGTGTTGGGGTCGAAACGTTGTCATTTTCGAATATTCACTTCTTTCTCACTATATGGGTCATATGACCATAATCGTTAGTCTATTTTAATTAAATTTGAAACATAATATGTGTTTGCAGGTTACCGGCCAGATTGTGAAGAAGTTATGCAAATATGTGTCCAGAATTCATGTAATAATGGTGCTTTATGCCTAATAGAGGAAGGTCGCTCTATCTGTTACTGTGTACCTGATTTCCACGGAGATCTATGCCAATTTCAATACGACGAATGTCAGTTGGGACCAAGGTAATGAGAGAATAGATTTTATTCAGATGATTTAATGGGGCGGAATTAGAACAAAAAATATTTCATTTGGAAATTAGTATTCACTCAACGGATTCACTTGGAATAAATTTAAACTTCTTCTGTTGAAGATGAGCTTTGATTCGAATAAGAAGAAAACAAATATTTCAGATGGATCACGAACGTTTTTTGTAAATCAATGAAAAATAAATTTAATTTGGTACCTACAAATTCCAGTTCTTGAATTGTTGACAAAACTCATTTTGCCCATTTTGAAAAATTACTTTAAGCATTTCTCATCTTTGACCTTGTAAACGAACATATATTAAATTTTGAATACAATCGGACCATAGATCTAAGACTTGTAGTATTCTATATCAAAAAATGTTTGTGGTTGCTAATATGACTGATAAAAATCCAATATTCCAATATTCAAGATGACATAATCAATATGTTTCTTTCGATGTGAACAGGAATAAATTGCATAGTCTTGAATGTAGGACTATCAAATAGGCCTTTTCATTATAGACAATTTTTTGTGCGCATGCCTTACCTTCCGCCATGTTTTCCGGGAACTTCATACGTGTATAACCCGTGAATATGAAGGTTCCAAAACAATTTTGTAGGACCAATATTATTTTATTAGTTTTTCAAACCTTGTCTCGAATATCGTCGAGAACTAATTAATCAACGAATCAAAAACAAATACAAATTTGTACTAAGTGTGCTGAATGTGATTTGTCGCCTCAAATAATATGGACGAGGTGATGATCGATTTCAACTAATTGATCATGTTAATAAACTTCGTAGGAGAAATGGTCCAACAACAGAACATACTGATCCCATCAGTTGTGTAAAAAATCATTTCATCAGGTAATTTTGATCCATTTTAACATGGCGGATCCGCGGGCGCGTAATGAGTCGTGAAAATGTCTATTTAACCGATCGACAGTGTTGTAGACATGACGAATTTAAGTAATTTTTGATAATGATAACCACGCTTCTTACACTTTGAATACATTGTTCTAATAGAAATTCAAAAATTTCAAATATAGAATATATATATATATATATATATATATATATATACATAAAAGCTGAGTCAACCTTTGCATCCGAAATGAATAGGTAAAACTTGTGAGCTTTTTATGTCAAGAAAATAATGACGTCACAAGATGACAGATTGCAGCGTTGCCAATATGAGCAAAATTTCTAATTTAAACGGTTTTAGTGAGCATTGAAATCGCTGGAACTACATCAAAAATAATATTTCCCTAGTCTCCATGAGGGTCCTTCTGAACCTGAGGCATGGAGGTTTTTTTTTCTGGTATATGTAAAATAGGTCCCTACTAGAGTTGGCCCCCAAGGGGAATACCATGTTGGAGCCCTATAGAACGTATGGGGGCCCGGAGCTTTCTAGTGCTATATCATTACACCTCCTCCGACATGGTGGCCCATTGGGGGCCAACTACAGCATGTGAGATCCAACCTAACCTATTTGGCACGAAGTGGAAAAAAGTATTTATATGTGTTGACAAGCATATATCTGTCACTTGTAATTTGTGTAAAGAAAAACTTTGAATACATGAATTTAAATAAAATATCTAATTTTTTCATCACGACTGCCATACAAAAATTGATGTGCAGTACTCAGTTGATTGTATTTTCAGTACGTAAGTTGGTAAATTAGATTGGGCGCCATTTTTATAACTTCTTCTTGTTTATTCAACAAAGTTATAAATTAATCCTTCCTAAAAAGGTGCGAGTAGCGGAGGAAGGGCAGTGGTTCAATTAGTAAAGTGATTAGAAATTCAAAAAAATTATATTTTCCAGTAAATGAAGTTTTCATAAAGTTGACATTTGGACGTCTTCCACAATTAAAAATACTTTCCACAATTAAAAATACTTTACTCATTCTCTGTCATTTTCTATAGATAAACTAACTGTACAAAAAAATCTCACAATAATCTCCGAACCTTCAAAATTATACTTTAATTCCTGGTTCTAATACAAATACATTTGTAGAATTCATATGTACAAAATATTTTGCCACTTTCAAAATCAGTGTAGAATACTAAAGGAAACGGGTACCCAAATAAATTTCAGTAGCAAATATAGTTTTCATGTTCGAACACTGGATTAAATGCATTCAACCTCACACGTTTCCGTTGTTACGGATCTGTTCACAAGGTCTTGTTTGAGATCTTTCTTGGCATCCCAATCCCAATAACCAATATTTGGTTAGATCCAGGCTTCCAAAATCTTCTTGGCTCTGGGGATCCTTCAATTCTCTGCAACCTATGAGATATTTGATTCCGCCAGTCTATCTTGTGTACAAAGAGTTAACTAGTGATGCTCATTATTATGAAATCTGATCAATAGAATCTGATCAATAGAATCCGATCAACAATCAGTGATTAACAATCTGTGAATCTGTGGTTAACGTGTTGTGATCTTCGAGCTGTGATTAACTGGCTGTGATTAACGAGCTGTGATTAACGACCTGGCAGAACTATTAGCAAAGCTGTCCTCCTGCTTTGTATGGGGATTATATAGATAATTGGCTATCTTTCAGTGAAGCCGGAACAGAAATGGAAGAATTCCAACTTCCTTTTTCCCCATTCATATATTATATATATATATATATATATATATATATTTATATATGAAACGGGCAACGGGATAACCGAAAACGGGTTAATGGAATGAAGGGAAACAGAATAAAGGAAAGTGGGCTAAGTCACAGGCATAACTTACATGGAAAAACACATAGAAAAACATAACAAAAAAAACAAATTCCAGGTGGACAAATCTGCGGGTACCAGTTAGTATATATATATGAAAGAGAGGAATATCGAGGGGACTGTTTGACAAAATGGAAGGAATTCAATGGACATAGCCCTCAAAGAGAAGTGTTAACCGTAAACATGTGTTTCGGGCTCTCGGCCTCCATCAGTACGGTGAAAAAATGCAAGGATGAACAACACTTGGTAGAAAACGACAAATCAACGGAGTCAACGAACAGAAGCCAGCCGCACATTTGTGGTTTCGGTTAGCAGACCCTGTATTCCGGGGAAAAATATTTTAATATACTGAAGAAGTTATATTTTGTGGATTTGAAAAAACTGTCTACTTCTCCATTTCATATGAAAAATTTGAAATATAATCATATTTAGAAAAATTCTTTCAGATGTGTAAATCTCAAACAAAATTGCCTTCAGATACACAATGTTTTTTCATTTATGATTGTATTCTCGGAGATATTTCACTGGAACTTTTCGCATATTGAAAAAAGAGTACTGAAACGAAATATTTCATCCACAAGAAATATATTTCAAGCATAAAACTTCAATTGTTATTTTTATTGATTTTCATAATTAACCCACAAATCGTCTATCCAGAATAATCTTTCGAAAAATTCATTTTTGTACAGTTTATTGTTTTTTTTACAGGTGTATGAATGGAGGTACCTGTATAGATGGAATAGATGACTCTACCTGTTCATGTCCTCCAAGTTTGACTGGAGTACAATGCGAATGCCTTATATTATCGAACAATACACTAGACTGCACTTATGTAAGCCCCAAACCCATACCAACTTATTCTTATGACAACGTGACAATTCCAAAGGGTACATTTACAATTAGTCCTTCTTCAAGTCCCACAATCCAAGTGCCAACCACAGAAATGTTCAACGAAACAATTATTAGTACCATATTTACAAGTACTGAGGCTGTTTATCCACTCACGAGCACCATCTACAGTACAGAGCATACACCAACTGAAGTGATTAAAGACACAATTGCTTCAATGACCTCAACTTCCACGGAAGTTTATACATTTAAAACTGATATATTTACATTCACTCCAAGTCCTGCGAGTACCACTAGTGCAGACAAGGAAGTATCAAGTACTACCAGTGAAATTATTTTTCAAACTTCAGAGCTTCTAGTACATCAGAACTGACTTCCGAATATAGTATTTTCTCACATCTACCTTCTCAGAATTTCCCCCAATATCATTTCCAGATAATGTCACTTCTTCCACCATAGAAACCTCAACAGGTACATTTTCGTCCGAGTATTCTCCATCAACAATATTGAGTACTTTCCTTCCCACAGAACTGACAACAGGTATAGGTGACACAACTATCATGAGCACTACTTTGATAGACATAGAGAGCAATAGAACATTTCCGGAATATGGTAGCACCTTTATTTCAAGTTTTTTCACGACCGAACCAACGAAAAAAATGGAAGCGAGTACCTTTATGAGTACCGTTGCAACGACTTTGGAAACTACAACTGTTACCGTTACCGAAGAGGGTACTACAGCGGGAAGTATCGACTGTACAAAGTATGAAACTAGATGCCAAAATGGCGGAATTGTGTTTACATGAGGACGAATTAAGGTATATCAGGCTATAATCCGAAATACATTTTGAATTAAAATAATGAGTCAAGATGAACATCTATGGTAAATATATTTTTTTTAATTAAAGGTTTTTATATATATATATATATATATATATATATATATATATATATATATATATATATATATATATATATATATATATTTATATATATATATATACATATATATATATTTACTTTTCCTATTATAAATCTATGCAGGCTGCGCCCTAACCATTTACCAAAAAAACCTCGCCGATTTGCGACTATGACTATGACAATAAGAAGCCCTTTTATACTATTGCACCTGAATTCTCTCATCAATTTTGAGCAGAAATGTTGTTTATATGAGTAGTATGTTTTTCAATCAATGGAAACGAAAAGTTCTACATTTTATCGGCCAGTTTTGCGTGCAATAATATTATTGTTGATTTATTTTGAGTAACGATTCCAAAGTTGATGAAAACAAAAATCTGGATTCGTCAGGTTATAATTTATATTTCTAGAATTCTAACAAAATAAAAAATAGCAATTTTCTAGATTTCGTCAAACAAATTCCGTCATGAGCTCCGTACTTATTTTTTTTTGCTCCTTTTTCAAAGTTAACAATTTTTTTGTGGTGCAGTCCTTTGGTGTATTCACTATCTCAGTATAGTTTCTGTGTTTTTGCACAGATCCAGTTTTCTACAGAAGCTCGTCTTGTGCGTTTTGGTACCATCAGGGTCTGTCCAGGATTTGGATCTTTTTCGATCTGCTTTTAGCGAGTTCATCGGCATTATTGTTACTTGTAATTCCTGACATAAATCAGCTCAACGCAGTTCCGTTCTGTCGGTGTTTTCAGTTCTTCTTTACATGCCCTTACCAGTTGCCCTTAATGCAGCCTAGCTGTTCGAAATATGGATCTGTTACCCTTTTAGAGCCTTTCTATCATTTCCTTTCGTTCACTGATATATTGCGTAAACGGAGGTATAAATACCCAGTGAGTAGCTGAAGCCACCCTTTGCTGAAGCCATTTTCCGTAGAATGGTATTGGGTTTTTCGTTATTCCATCGGGTTATTTCTGTTATAATTACCCTGGATTATCTAACAAAGGAAAATCGTTTCAGACAATGTGATCTGATCTGATGTCTAGCTCGTACCTGGTTACAATTATTTCGATGACAATATGTTGTGCAGTGTGTTTTCAGTCAAAATGCGCCAAACTGCGCCTCACCTCATACCTCAAGTGGAGAGAAGGCTGTCCTAAGATTGCCTCCGTGGCTATAGTGGGCGTTGATTTAATTTTTCCTATAATACCCATGCAGATTATGTAATAGTGCTTGTGCCACCACACCAAAAAAACGTACATTTAGCCAGTTTCAGAGTGTTTTGCAGTGGACGTGATTCAATTCCCCTCATAATACCTATACAGATTACTGATAGTCTTCTTGTTATGTCTTTGGTCACCACACCCGAAGAACGTACGTTTTTACCGGTTTCACCACCATATTGTATAGCTAGTGCATCATGCGTGGTCTTAGTTCCCACTTTTTCCAAATTGAGCGAACGTCTGGTAACAATTGGTGATATATCTGATTTTTGGGTTACTATAGCATCCTCCATTGAAATTGTGTGAATAATCCTGTTTCTTAGCAATAAATCTATCCATGAGTCTATGGAAGTTGGAAGTTCCTTCTATGTCTACAAAGGCCACTATCAGGAGTGCTGTTTCTGTTGAGTAACCAAGCATATTGTCCTGTTAATCAGTTTCCCATCCCTTATGTGTCTGACCACCAGCTCCTCTGGAGTCTAGGATATGGTCTCAAGATTTTTCAGTTTCCCTTCTGCAATAGTACTGGGTGAATCACGTTTAGTCCGGGTGATTTCATGAACCGAATGAGCTGTTCGCTATTATGCAATTTTGCCCGGAAGCTCTTTTCAGAGAACTTTCGGTCCATTTATTTTCCCATAAGCAGATGTCCGATCTATTCGAGCCACAGAAAATCTTGAAGAGTTCCTTTATTGTTCCAACTACTGTTCTGGTACACTCTCCTTATTCACTTTCGAGAGAGTGTATCACCTGGGTCTCTGTGATGATTGATGTTGAACTTTATTTCAAAGTTATTTGTCTGTGGTCGGAGAAACTCTTCTCTCCAGACACATTCAATTCTATAACGAAATTGCTCATTTACGAGGAGGCTATTGTTACGTCAAATACCTCCCCCCTGCTTTTCAAAACAAAGGACGGTTTGTTACCCACGTTTATCATGTCCAACTCGTTTGCTAGCACAAACTGTAGACACCAGGGTGCGCCTTAGTATCGCATTTGGTTACCAGATACAGTCCATTTTTGCTGTGCATCATTTAGTCACTTTTCCAATGAGACTCGTCATATATGTATCCTCCAGAAATGTGTGAAATGTTTTTAGAAAAGTCTACCAGGAGTATATAAAATTTTTTCCTCTATATTCTAACAAATGCCACTATTTGGAGTGCTGTTTCTGAAACAAAAACATATTTTCCTTAATCATACACCTATATGTATAACCCTCTTGAGTCTGGAAAGGTTCTCAAGATTTTTACCGCATACGGTAAAATGTTAGTCCATTTGAGATAAATGATTTCGCATATGATCTGGAACAAGAATCAACCATTTATTTCATAAATTGATCTATTCAGAAAAAAATACAAAACGACGGCTTTTTATAGTCATTCTCTAGTAGCTTTTCAATATTGATAATTCAGAAAAAATACAAAACGACGGGTTTTTAAGTATTTTCTAGTAGCTTTTTGAGTACTCCGTGAACCAATGACCTAAGCAAGGAAAGTACAACCTTCTTTCCTATGCCTCCTGAACAAATCAACTGAAAATGTTCCGTACTTTTTCTGAAGGAAGTATAAAGATGGATAACTGCAAATCGAGAAGTGCTTCAGTCGACGATAAGTATCGCGTACGCCCTCAAGTAAAGGTCGTCCCACCATCAGGTGTATGAATTCGTTCTACAATGATTTTTAATTTCATTTATTATTAGCTGTGGAAAAGCCGTTAGTTGATGATTCAGAAAGCACCAGGGCACAACAGGATCCTATGACAAGTTTTTGAGATGCAGGGTGTTTGAAGTAGCCATTTTTTTAAGTAATATAACTCTTAGGAAAACATGTTGAATATAATTGTTTTGCAAGACTAATATTGCCTACCCATGATGCATTAATGAGACTTTTTGATGACAAATTGAAGTGATGATGTAAGATCCACCAAATGGTCCATTTTTTATTTTTAGGTATTTAAATAGAATATCTCTGGAAATCTTAAAATATTATCGAAAATATTTCATAATACTCGCTCACGTTTTTCATTATTAATACCGATTTTTGGTAATGTATTAATCCTTCGTAATCACAAAAGTTATATACTGCAGGAAAAATCATATCTTATTATTTGAATTTCAATTGGTTATTACCCTACAACGGTTAACGGGCTAACATGTCCCTATCCTAACTTCCATGATCCTATCCAGTGGCGCAAAGCTGAATGTCATTAAGTGAGATTGGAAATTCCTGATTTTTTTAGCATTCTTTTCATCGTTTAAAATTTTTTTAAAACTTTTGTAATAACCGATTCTTTACTAGCGCCCCTTTTAATTTATTTTCCTGTGTACCTCAAAAACTGGTCATAGTGTTTGACATTATGATAGTGTACTTGAACTGAAAGTAATGACGAAAAATTGCAGAATTAACCGACGAGATTTTTAAATACAGGGTGAAATTTATAAAATATCGTCTTTTCACAATTTTTGTCTCACACTCTATAACAATTTCGGACAAGCAGTATTCTGAATGGTTCGTAGTCAAGTATCCATGAGCTTGAAATATCAGACAAAAATATACACAATGTCACTAAAAAATTTAAATTTTTACTCACCCTATAAAAAAGTTTGAATTTGACAATTTTGACACAATCAAACGATGAATATTTCGATATGATAGTTGGTTTGGTTAAATATCTTTATTGTAAAACATTTACATTTAAGATGTCTTTCTAAGGGCAATATTACTTCCAATACTTTCAATAAATGGCCAATTTCAACATACTGCATTTCGGAAACTAGTCGTAGGATTGAGATGAGCCCATGGACTTTTGTTGGGAGTTGGGAGACGGGAGAAGGTAAGGGAGTCGGGAGTCGAATGTTTTTTGTTGAGGTATCGGAATTATGGTCCATATTTTGGGTTTTTTTCCTCTTTGGAAGAAGAAAATGTTAATTAGGTGTTCTGAGAAGGGCGAATTACTAAATTTGCCTCGATACGTTGCCATGTTTTTGGAATTTTGGAGAAAAATAAACTCAGTAACGTAGCGTTTGGAGAAGATTTGCCGGAAAAATTTCACAACAAATCTTACATTGGAAATTCTAAATAAAAAATATACTTCTTTTGATTACGTTTCGAGAATCCCCTCTGTTCCCTTTTTCGAATCCTAGTTATTGAAAAAAACATTACAAAACGATAAAATCGCACTTGGACTTTTCGTGATATCTTGACAATTGCTTGTCCGAATCTGATATGCACTCCAGAGGTTCACAGGATGTTCAATTCAACGTGATCTATTTTCAATGTCGGAATGTCGAATGTCGAATGTCGAATGTCGAATGTCGAATGTCGAATGTCGAATGTCGAATGTCGAATGTCGAATGTCGAATGTCGAATGTCGAATGTCGAATGTCGAATGTCGAATGTCGAATGTCGAATGTCGAATGTCGAATGTCGAATGTCGAATGTCGAATGTCGAATGTCGAATGTCGAATGTCGAATGTCGAATGTCGAATGTCGAATGTCGAATGTCGAATGTCGAATGTCGAATGTCGAATGTCGAATGTCGAATGTCGAATGTCGAATGTCGAATGCGAATGTCGAATGTCGAATGTCGAATGTCGAATGTCGAATGTCGAATGTCGAATGTCGAATGTCGAATGTCGAATGTCGAATGTCGAATGTCGAATGTCGAATGTCGAATGTCGAATGTCGAATGTCGACGAATGTCGAATGTCGAATGTCGAATGTCGAATGTCGAATGTCAATGTCGAATGTCGAATGTCGAATGTCGAATGTCGAATGTCGAATGTCGAATGTCGAATGTCGAATGTCGAATGTCGAATGTCGAATGTCGAATGTCGAATGTCGAATGTCGAATGTCGAATGTCGAATGTCGAATGTCGAATGTCGAATGTCGAATGTCGAATGTCGAATGTCGAATGTCGAATGTCGAATGTCGAATGTCGAATGTCGAATGTCGAATGTCGAATGTCGAATGTCGAATGTCGAATGTCGAATGTCGAATGTCGAATGTCGAATGTCGAATGTCGAATGTCGAATGTCGAATGTCGAATGTCGAATGTCGAATGTCGAATGTCGAATGTCGAATGTCGAATGTCGAATGTCGAATGTCGAATGTCGAATGTCGAATGTCGAATGTCGAATGTCGAATGTCGAATGTCGAATGTCGAATGTCGAATGTCGAATGTCGAATGTCGAATGTCGAAATGTCGAATGTCGATGTCGAATGTCGAATGTCGTAATGTCGAATGTCGAATGTCGAATGTCGAATGTCGAATTCGAATGTCGATCGTCGAATGTCGAATGTCGATGTCGATGTCGATGTCGAATGTCGAATGTCGAATGCTCGAATGTCGATGTCGAATGTCGAATGTCGATATGTCGATGTCGAATGTCGAATGTCGATGTCGAATGTCGAATGTCGATGTCGAATGTCGAATGTCGAATGTCGAATGTCGAATGTCGAATGTCGAATGTCGAATGTCGAATGTCGAATGTCGAATGTCGAATGTCGAATGTCGATTGTCGCTGTCGAATGTCGAACGTCGATAACTCGATATCTCGAAAAACGAAATAAAATATCTTGGGATAAAACTAGATTCTCACTTGAGATGAACTGCTCACTTGTCAGATGTTGGTGAGACGTTGAAATTTTTATTATATAAATTCAAACAACTGAAAAGAATACTGTATTTACCAAATCTTAAAACAGTATACTATGCACTTGTTGATTCTCGTCTAAGATACGGTATTTCCAGCTGGAGAGAAACCAAGCCTAGTCATTTGGAACAGGTTGAAATATCCCAAACAAAATCCTGGAAGCTAATCATTTCAAATATATGGAATACAGCACAGAACTACTGTTTAAAGAAACAAATGTTATGACTTTGAGGCAACTGTATATCTTTAGTTTGGTAATTCACCTATTCAAAAACCGTTCTGACTTACAAACACTTGACCATCATTACCAATCTAGAAATAAGTCTAAAGACTTTGTACAAACAAACGCAGCTAGAAAATGTATAGGAACTAGATATTTTGAATTTAGAGCACCACGTTTATTTAACTTTCTTCCAGAAATGTATAAAACCTATATAAGAAAATTAAACTCACCATCATTCTTGAAAACCATCTTCAAAAGATATATAAAAACTTTTGATGCCGAAGACAATGATAAAATTTTCAAATAAAAAAATAAATTATATACACGATAGAAATAAAAGATGTGTATTATATTTTCAACCTCTCTACTGGTCAGTGTACCCCATGCTCAACCTTGACGGTCTTAATCGGTTGCACTGATCAAATTATCTATATGTATATACACTTAGTTGTAAGTTTAATGTAATCCTACCCTTTCTGTTTGTTTAGTTAAGTTCACTCTTTTTATCTAGACTGTTGTTCAAATTAAATAAACATTATTATTATTAAACTCCATAACTATGGCAAATTTTAAATTCCTAGATAACAAGGTTTGTATTTACTTTCGGTACGGAACACTTAATGTACGTATGTTACCACTGCCTAATCCAATACTCAAAAAGCAACTGAAGAAGAATTACCTAAATAAACCATTCGAGGTATCTGTCTCAGCGTGATCGATATACACACTTTCAAAAACATTTTTATACGTGTTTAATTGAAAAACTCATCCTATTTTGAAATTGGTTGAAAATTGTTGTACCCTTGACATGAAACACTGTTATATAACATATTATTTTTCAATTCCAGTGTGTATGCCCTTTCGATTTTGAAGGTCAGTACTGTGAAGGAAAACTTGGAATCAGAAAAGCAGCTTTTAATGGACATTCTTATCTCTCTCATCGTCTTCTGAGTACCTTCCGTCTCTCCATCGAATTCGAAGCTAAGACGATGGCGAACGATGGCCTTTTATTCTTCTCCAATATCGACTCGCCGCATATGACCTTGTACATAGAGGGTGGCTACTTAAAATTCAAATTCTCTTGTGGATACCAAACCATGTTGTTAAGCGAGTTGAAAATACCAGTGAACAATGGATACCGCATGAATATCAAAGCAGGGTGAGTAGTTGATAATTTTAAAGTATGCATCGATACATCACTTGTGTTCAACATCCGAAGTTTTCGGATAATCATAGTTATAAGGAATTGTTTCAGGAAAATCTGTGATTCAATGAGAATCTGATATAATAAATGGTTGGAAATTTAATTGTAGTTCCTGCTTTCGATTCGTGTTTCTTTTCGGGGAAATGCTTTGTGCCAGTTTGGTTCCTTGGATTTAGTGGATATGAGATTGGTTCGAGATAGATTGTTTCATTTGATCAAATTAATCTCACTTCTGAATTCAAATACCATGGAAAACTGCCTAGTTATGAACGTTGCAAGCTATAAGGTGCGAATTTATAGAAATGGGGGTGCAAATCTTGAACAACCTTCGTTGACAAGGAAAACTTTCATGAATATTGAAAAAAAACTATTTGAATAACTTTTGACCTTCTTAATATATGGTAAATTTGAATCTTCATTTCGTTGACAAATCTGTAGTATAATCTAATATGAGGTGGTTGAAGTAGTTTACCCGTGTCATATTTGGAAATGTAAAATGGGAAGTTTTAAAATCATGGACCCTGAAAAATCTATTGATTTGAATTATCAACATTCAACACAGAGCACCTAACTTGCATGCAGGTGAAGGGAATACTTTTAGTAAGAAGGAATGTGAAACATAGAAGTGAGGACAATTCCCGATATATAATATATATATATATATATATATATATATATATATATAATATATATATATTTATATATATATATATATATATATATATATATATAAATATATAAATATATAAAAAGAAGAAAGAGAGTTTTGTTTCAACTTCATGGGAGCCCACCATCCGTCTATAGCTGTTTCATGGTTTCCTAATCATCAGGACGGCTTGTGGTCTTCCTCGAACTTGAAACAAACCTCTCAGAGTGCTAATACCAACTGGGATAAAAATGTGAAATGCACAAAATTATAGATGCGACATCTATAATTTGCGGAGTGAAGTTCAACCTAGTGCTGTGGAATTCGAAGGCAGGAAATTTCGTGCAACATCGATAGGTCACCAACAAATGTCAGCATATGCCAATCCACAACACCAAAAGTCAAGCTCCTAGTGCGTTCAGAGTAACGCAAACAAATAATAAAAGAAGAGAGTTTTGTTTCAACTTCAAGGGAGCCCACCATCCGCCTACATCTGTTTCATCGTTTCCCAATCATCCGGACGGCTTGTGGTCTTCCTCAAACTTGTTACTACTTCTTGCTGTTGATTAGCCTATACTCACATTCGTTGGTACCTATCGATGTTGCACGAAATTTCCAGCCTTCGAACTCCACAGCACTAGGTCACTTCGTTACTATTAATCTGATCGAGTCGTACTAGGGCTCATTCATTTCGCATTTTGATTTTCTACAATTAAGAGCATCGAGATTGCTTCGTTGGTTTCTATTTCGAAAGCAAAAAACGAAAAAAACATTATTTTCCGTTCTTAAATATTTATAACAAATTAAGCAATGATAGTTGCGAGTAGGAAATATAACATGATATAACTAAGGATCATCTTTCGTACGAAGGCACAGTCAGTTTCCTGGTACCGTTTCTGTCACAGCATTAGCTGAAAATCCCTATTGATTGGTCTATGAGTATACTTCGCCTATTGTATCAATAATCATATGTAGATATAATAAATAAATGAAAATATTGATAATTGGTTTTATCAATATCACGAAGAGCAGCAGCTCTTCTATATGGATAATTTTCTGCCGACTACTTCATGCGGTACACCCAGTATCACAGAGCTTTGGCTGTTGCTGTATAGATATAAAAAAATGGCGGAATCAGTCGGAAAAAAAGATTTCACCATTCATTGCAATATATGTGGACTATCCAAAATCAAACTCTCTCACACATGCTCATGTACGATTCATTGCCAACAAATTGTTGACGTTTACCAATCAACCTAACAGATAAGTTTGTCAGCTGCTCTTCTCAAATTCAAAAAAGAAAGAGAATGAAGAGCAGAGCTGCTCCGGAGCACTGTGCTTAGTGCTCGGGAAATCACTCAAAGCACTTTTGGCTCCTAAGCAAAGTGCTCCCGAACACTTTTTTGAACCAGTGCTTGGTGCTCCGACTATTTTACGAGAAGGCTTAGGGCTGAGTGATCCCGAAAAGTGCTGCAGTGTTCAGGAGCACCTTCTGGTATAACTGAGCACTGAACTTTCCCTCACCTATGAATCTATTAATATTGCCAAAACATAAAAACGCGGCCGACGTCACCCCCAAGAACTACTGATCTCGTCCGCATCCTTATATTAGGCATGTTCGATGGAAAACTTCAGTGCCTAACAGTCTCACTCTTTCGAAAAGTGCTTTGTTCTCGCTAAGTCCAATTACTTTTGGAAAATGCTTAGTAATCACAAAAAATTCATAAATGAAAGTGCTTAGTGCTTGAGACTCGGGAGTATTACGGTTAATTTTGTCATGACGACTTTTCAACCATCAGTTGAATATGGTTCAGTATTAGGGTGACCACCTGGCTTAAGCCTTGTGAACCGCGCGACAAAAGGATGATACGGTCACCGCTGGATGGTGTAGGCATGCACTCTAGTTGAATTAGGCAGAGGTGCGCAATGCCAAATTGATTGGACCGGAAAGCGACCGATTTTCATGGGACAGGTGCGTCGATCTTTCCTCGAAAGAAAGACGAATGAGCTTGGTATGCAACAGGACGGAAGTGTCGAAGTTAATAGTTGGACCTTCTGGGATGGGGTTCTAGGATTTCACTCCGCCTGCATAAATTGTGGCAGTTGTCTTCGATCAGGTTGTATGGGGTTGTGACGACCTTTGTTGGTTAGGAAGACTGCCATCCAGTTTAACTGGTATTATTTGAATATCAAGCTCGGGTCTCCGTCGTGTTCATTTGACTCACTTGAGACGAGTTGTTCGCTGCTGAAACCGTGGTGGTGAAAGAAGCTGACCCTTCGAGAAAGGTCCTAGTGTGGGGCACAGCATTGTGACCTAGTGGAGCTGTTTCGACCCTTCACCCAAGAATTTTACACGTTCGACAGTGATAGGAACCATCGGGGTGCCAATCCGCCCACTGCCGTAAGAACCAGATATAGGGGTTTGTCCCTGGTATTCAATTTGGCCGTTCCATCGAACATATTTCAGAAAAGATGTTTCCTGTTCGGACATTCTTCCCGAATAAATTAACATTGTAGTTTTGCTGAGGTTATTTTGGGTTCATTGTATATATTGTAGTTTAATTATTATAGTCTGGCTGACTAGGACACTGTAACATAATCAAATGACATTCATTTTCGAAGGGAGAACCCTGTACACCTTGATATAGCTATACCATGGTATATTTCTCCTGATCAACTGTCCCTGAAAAGAGCGCAGAGCTCTACAGCAGAGACATAGGGAAACTTTCAGACTAGAATAAGTAACATATACAGAAAAAAATTGAATAAATTACATATCACATTACCCCTGATCTTATACTTTATTCCATTCCATTATACCCAAATTGTCTGTCATCCTACTCTGGAAATATTTGATCATCAATCCTAGGACCACACCAATACATATATTGAGTACCAATATTGATATAAGGACAGAAAATGTGATGCCAAAACGAATGAAGCATGACCATCGCTCGAACTCTTTCTAATCGGCAAAGTTGAGTTGATGCTCATGCGCAAAAATGGGGGCGTAACATGAATTGGTAGAAGTTCGGTTGCCATAACTACGCGCTGACAAGGAAAGACATGTATAACCCGACTTCACTATCATGGCATTGCTCTTATGGCCAGTTATCAATATTCGTAGTTAATAAATATATGACCATACCTGATAAACTTTATTAAGGGTTACATGAGAAATGTCAATAGTGATCCAGGGTGTAAAATAATAAACGTGTCCGTGGCCTCTGGATATGTTGGTTTCAGTAGACCAACTCCTAACCCATCGAATTTGTAGTTAGTAGCCATTGCGTTCCACGGTTTCTTGGTTTTGCGAGTGGAACGTGAGAATAATATTAGAAACAGGCACAGTAAACCATGTGGCGCCAAATATTATTTAGAACTTTCGTGACTGAAATATTTTCGGAGTTTTGATACGTCAACATTTGTCGATTCTTAGAAATATTTTCGTAATTTAAAATGATTCATGGCTTCGAAATAGTTACCGAATTTTGATACTTCAACATTTGTCAACACTTTTTCAGGACTTTGGAATACTTCTCGACTAAGTTTAATTTTCTGAGTTCGTCCTTCGAGATATTTCGATAAATAAATATTTTTGGGGTTCACTTTCAGAGTTAGTGTTTGTGTAGTAGTTTGGCGTCACAGGAGCACTTTTCGTCCGTGCTCGGCACAGCTCTGCTGATGAGTTAATTGAGTTGAAGAGAGATAACCTCTTTTAAACTGAGGTGAACGAACGTCAGTTAAGTCAGAGATAAGATGCCTAAAAGCCCTGGTGTATTAACTGATTCGATTTGGTTTAGAATTTTTGGGGGACAACAAATGAATAAAGTTGAATGCCGCTTGGTACTTCATGAATAGACGTCGCGCCTAAAATGTTTGTGTCCATGCTAAATGTCAAACATCAAACGTATGAAATTATTTCATTTTCTGTCAACATTGCATTTTTCTGTCAACATTGCATATTTCTGAGCATAAATTGTGATTTGAAAATTTTACATATTGATCGTTTATTGCAGTTCGTAGTTTGAATTTGTTTCGATTGTTAGTTTTGCCAGGTATTTAAGTTGTGTTTAAGGAATTGATAGTTTTTTCAGTGGTGTGTGTAGGGATACTTACTTCTTGTGAAATGGGTTCCTTCTGAATATTGTTTGGACATTCTAAAGCTACAGATCCGAATTTTCTTCTACATTCAGCACAAAAGGCAAGAAGATGCAGCTCGTCACAGTGAAAGCTCGAACAAACTCATACGAATAAATCCTTTTTTTTGCGATTTCTAAATCGGAAATGACCGCCGCATGAACGTTCCATTTTCATACAGCAAATTCAATTGATTATGAATCAAAGCATATGCCATTTTCCAATATTTGATGTTGAGGATTGTATTTTTTTAATTTTAAAATATTCCAATCACTCAAACATAGATTCGGAAGAAGAGCAGGTGATTTAACAAACAGCACTGAGCGAAATCACAGAACGGATCAGACACAGACAGAAACACACCCTGTGTGATCTGTAATTGCAGTTTAATAAATTATAACAAGAAACGACGTCAGCGCCATCTGAAACTTTAACTTTCTTTATCTAGTGGACTGGTGTCTCCCAGTTTTTCCCAATCTTTTATAGTGAACACTATGGTTTTTAGATATCTTAGTCAGAAATGATGCATTCACAGAAAATTATAAATAGTATTCAAAAACGATTTTGTTTTGAAAGGCCATACATTTTTTTGATATGGGTATGTAAATGAAAATGTTACAACAAGGCCATTTTGAAACTACGCAATCAATTGAATCCAACTTATTTATTATTATATAACCTATTCATACTTGAAGAATGGAATGGACACTCACGAATTATGTGGTTTAGATTTCCTTGTCCTCCACAAGTAGCAAGGCTTTCGGGTATAACAATTTCAAATTTGTAGTTGAATAGCATGATTAATCCGCATTCTGTTTGATATTGGTCGCTTGTAGGCTGACGAATGATAGAATGGGCTTTCCTCGTAATATTCTGATAAAGGTACTCAATTCTTGCCTATTTCAGAGTTGGTAATCTTGTTGTTCCATGTTCTTTTTAATTCTTGTCCATAGACGCGGTTTTCTCCTATTGAAGTTGCTTGCTTTGTCAATTTATCTACTTCCTCATTTCCTTTCATTCCAGAGTGACCTTTTACTCAAAATTCTTTTATATTCTGTGAAATGATTTCTACGAGGATTTTGGCGAACTCAATTTCCAATTTGGAAAACTGGTTATGGTTTTGGAGGTTATGAAGATTGTCGATCCAGCTCTCTTTTTGAGTACTTCTAATTTTTTCAGCAGAGTATCTCACTATCAATAATCTAAGATTAATCTAACAAATGATCTGAAAAATATCAGGTTATATTTGTGTTTGCTCCCCAGTTTGTCCTGAAAAATACAAAATATAAAGGGCACTCCCGCTTTCGATGAGGGGGACTTAACATACACACATACACATACATCACACCTAGGTACCTGACTGAGTATCGTATTGGAAGATATGGTGCATTATGAACATGTTCTGGGTATCCCGTTCTTTTTCTAGTAAATACGCACATTTCTGATATGTTCTCTGAATTGTAAGTCCGTTTCTGTCCATCCAATAATTTTGTTTTTTATCTGAGTAGATAGGTTTCTAAACGAATTCACGAAGAAGCAGTTCAGGGTGTATTGTACAATGTGCAGAGGTCATATGCTTATTGTGAAATATCGGAATTGATTTCTATACCCTGAGATATATGAAATATGGAGAAGAGGGCTCAGAAAACACTTCTGTGATGTTTGCTGTTGAACTCCTTTATTTTCAAATATATCCATATTTCCATCATATTTTCGGAGGAAATCCCAGTTGCGACTCAATATTATCATAGACTACTTGTATATCTAAATGTGCCATTGTTTTATTTCTAAAGCCCAGCTGCATGTGGTAACTATCTGCCACTCATCTTGTTAAATCTACGCCTTCCCCTGTGAAGTTCCAGTTCCAGTCTATTTTTCAGTAATTCTGTGGAATGGTTTCCGAATACGGAATGCAAGAGAGATCATACGGTATGAGTTCATCTCTTTTCAGTTTTCCGTGTTTCAAAATGAGGTAATCTTTCCTCTCTGTTGGAAGTGGTAGGTACTTCATCATTCCATATTCTATTGAATGAAATACGTTGGCTGAACTTTTGGACTTCTGGTACGATATATAATATTGGAGAATGTTTTTTTTGTTTGGGGCGGTATTATGTGTATGTTTGAGGACACGTTTCGAATGAGAGCCATATTAGCCAAATTTGGTGCTATCTTATGATGGAATTACTACCCATTCTGACTCTTGATCTATCGTTGGTATGTTGTTCATTCTTCTGTTTTAAAACTATTATTTTTATGTCAGATGTCTACTATTGGAGTTGTTCTGCTAAGACTTTCATATTATATTCGCAAACATCCTTCTGGGATTGTTTCAATATTATTTTTGTCAGTATACTGGTTTCATTGAAATCTATATGCCACTGTGATACAACCTAAGTTCCACCATAATTCGGTAATGTGTTGAAGTCTTCTATTTGAATTCTTGGGAATTGAATTCGACGAAACTTCGTTGGTATTAATCGAAAATTGCACAAGTAACCCCTTCACCACACTAATTCACTCCACACCTATATGCGCTTTTCCATAACCAAGTTATAATCATCAGAAAGTCAACTACCCTTGATTGTGACACCACAGCGTGGTCAGTTGATATTATCTATTAGTTCATGATAATATTCTGCTGGATCCTTGGTTTCAAGGATAGTTTGATATTGTGATCTTATGTGCTTTTGATCCACACGTCGAAAACATACAGTTGGTATCTATAATTATAGGAACATGGTCGGATCCCGGGAGTCATCATGTGTTGACTAGGAAACTGAATGGCTTATATATAATGATAAGATTAATTTATAACAAATGCAAGGTACATTTGACTTGTGGAAATAATTCTAGAGCCATCATTGATATACCGGGTGACACAGGATATCGGGCCACCCCTGTAACTTCTGCATTCGTGAACGGATTTTCCTGAAATTTGGTACAGTTATATGAGCAACCATTTTGGATTTGATCACATTACAATCCAATATGGCGGACTTCAGATTTTTCTGGAAATGCCAGTAACTTTGTTTTTTCAAATGGAACACCCTATATATTTTCACATATTCAAGTTCAACAGGTCAAAACCAGTCCAAACCTTATGTCAAATGTGATTTTTTTGCAACAATTGAATTAAAATTGTTTTTTATTTTACCTCGTGGATAAATGAGATTTGGTCGAAGCTATTCACAATGAGTCGCAAATAACAGAAAAACTTAATTTTTTCTGAAAAATTATTTTTTGTGTCATTTATTGATGAATCAATTCAGTCACATCACATTTTGATTGAAAAATTATTTTTTTCAAATGAAACCCCCATGGGCCACCTACCTGTCTCTCTAGAACATTCATTAAGGAAAAAAGTCACATATCATTTTTGTATTTCGGTGCAGTAACAAATTGTTTACATTCAAAAAGCCACAACGAGTTCATGAGTTTCCTTGCAGTTCGAATAATTTTTCAACATAGTAAGCTGTGGACACCAACATTTCTGAATCTTGTCAACTAATTGTGTTTCGCTGTCATCTTTCATCTCAACTCTCGAAAATTAGTTAACTTCCGAGAATTAGTTCAGTAGAAATGTAAAATCAAAATTATAGGTTCACAAGAAGTGAACAGGTTGAAATGTTATCAATTTACGGATAATGTCTTTAAAACAGTGTCGCCGCTCGTCAGTTATACGCTGAACGATACTCACACAAAAAATAACCCAACAATGGAGAAGATGAGTAAGTGAGGAGGCAGAAATGAACGTTTTGCTTATGTTGATTTTGATCCGACCGCTTCGACGCGGGAATTGGAATACCAATGCAATTTAAGTCGAGAGAACGCTGAAAGAATTAGAAAAAAAACACCATCATCGTGCTTATAAGTATAAGTTACACAATTAGTTGACAAGATTCAGAAATGTTGTTTTCCACAGCTTACTAAGTTGAAGAATTATTCGAACTGCAAGGAAACTCATGAACAAGTTGCAGATTTTTGAATTCATACAATTTGTTACTGCACCGCAATACGAAAATGATGAAATTTTTTTCCTTAATGTATGTTCTAGAGAGACAGGTAGGTGGCCCATAGGGGTTCCATTTGAAAAAAATGAATTTATGATCAAAATGTGATGTGACTGAATTGATTAACCAGTAAGTCACACAAAAAATGGTGTTTCAGAAAAAAATAAGTTTTTCTGTTATTTGCGACTCATTGTGAATAGCTTCGACCAAATCTCATTTATCCACGAAGTGAAATAAAAAAACAATTTTAATTTCAATTGTTTTACTTGTTGAACTTAAATATGTTAAAATATACAGGGTGTTCCATTTGAACAAACAAAGTTACTGGCATTTCCAGAAAAACCGGAAGTCCGCCATATTGGATTGTAATGTGATCAAATCCGAAATGGTTGCTTATATAACTGTACCAAATTTCAGAAAAATCCGTTCACGAATGCAGAAGTTACAGGGGCGGCCCGATATCTTGTGTCACCCGGTACACCAAGTGACATTTTTCAATTGCTTCAAGGATACGTTCTCCACATGTGTCCTTAAATTTGTTATCCCAGGCAAGTTGTTAGGTGTTAAAATCTCCTGCTATGAGACACAGAAAATTGACCCCATTCTCAGAATTTTGCAGGTTTGGGATTTGACAAAAATGAAACTAGATGTTGTCTTTTATTGGTAGAATTTCTGCTAATAAAGCAATTGCTGCAATGTTTCTAATATAATTTTTTTGTATTTCATTTGTGTTTCGATTATTATTGCAACGCCACCTCTACCATGAATTTTATAAATCCATATATAATTATACCTTGGCATTTGTGGTCAATTTGTGGTTTGATCATCAAAGCGAGCGTTATCTGATTTACATTTAACTACTTACTTATTTTAATTTCAAAGTCTGATTGTGGAAGTATTTTTTTTGTTACAAATTAACTTCTAGAATAATGATATTAGAGTATTAACCAATGTCTGAGTTACTATACATACATTGCGTGTGCCGGTGTTAGATGTACTTGTACCTATTGGTGAAATTTGAGACTGTGATGTTATGACTCGAGAATATACATATATACACATAACGAATTTATATGGAAAGAAATGGCCACTTCGAAATCTGAGAAGTTATTTAAGAACGAAAATGCATTCGAAATAGTTTCAGATGATGAACATCGACCTAATATTTTTTTATGCAGTCAAATGTCAACTCTACGAAAAGTGCCTACGTGTGAAAGCCTTTTTTGAAAATGCATAGATTAAATCTCAAAAATCAAAATTATGTTGTCCTATCCTCTAAGATTTAATAAATCTTTATAAAAGGCAGTCATTTTTACCGCGGCGCGACAAAACCACTCCAGATGAATAAAAATTTTGATAACCATGTGTGTCTAACCCTAGCTGAATGGCTGTTGAAAATATGAGCAAAGTAATAAATTGGGGAGATAAAAATATAAACATAAGAAAAACAAGTTTTGTTTTTTGTACGCATCCGCGAACCGCTCATAAATCAACAACATTAAATTGTCATCATTAGAGCTACTACTTGGGAGAAAAAGGATAACGCACAACACGACAGGCCGCGGAGTACTTACTATAAGAGGCCAGAAAATTATTCAACCTTCGCTCAGTCAAGCGTCCATGCTCAAACACTTAACTTGGCTCAACTTAGTAACGTCTATACAGTGCTTCTCAAAAGTCCCCTCTCCCCTCTTATTTTTGGAGCGATTATACATAAACAAGTGTAATTTGGAAACTGAATATTAAAGATTGTAAACTTCCCTACTAGTGATGATATATGACGAAATCGTCAAAGATGACGTCACAAGGCCATTGTGACCAATAATTTTAAATGGAACCCTACGAAAACCTATTCAATGATACTCATTTTGTTTGTGTTTATGGCAGTTTTAATGGCTCATTAGTAAATATTAAAATTTAAATTCCATTCAGTATGATATTAATTACAGATTTAAGAATCAGTATCTACTCGAAGAAATTGCTCGAAGTGACCTCCATTTACTTCCTGACAGTGGAATATCCTATTTTTAAACTCTTCTCGTACTTTTGCAAATGTGTCTGCGGAAACGGCCTCACATTCTGCAACAATACGTTGTTTTAAAACGTGAATATTGTCAGGTTCGGTGGCGTAAACCTTTGATTCAAGGTAACCCTACAGAAAAAAATCCAAAGGTGTGAGGTCCGGTGATCGAGCTGGCCATTCCGTTGAACTTCGCCATACAAACCATCTACCACGATACTCCTCATCCATATACCGTCTTACTGCACCGTAATAGTGTGGAGGAGCACCATCCTGTTGGAATGATATTTCCAAATTGCCGAATTCATCTGGATTATCTTTCAAAATTTCAAGGATTAACGGTTCTATTGCGTTTTGCGACAGCTCCAGATAAACCCCACCAGTTAAATTAGTGTTTGAAAAAAGAGGCCCAACGATGTGGTTTCCCAGGATACCTGCCCAAACATTCACCTTCTGGGGAAATTGGGTATGTGTTTCACGAAACAGGTGAGGATTTGCGTCACTCCAATACCTCACATTCTATGTATTTACATTTCCATTTAGATAGAAAGTACTTTCGTCACTAAAACAAATTGTTTTGACATAGTCTGGCTGTTGGTTAATTTTAGTTTCCATATTTTCACAAAATTCTAGTCTTCGGTCTGGGTCGTCGTCTGAGAGTTGATGAACCATTTTCAATTTGTATGGATGAAATTTGTTTTTTTTCAACACCCTGTGTACTGTACTTCGACTGACTTCACAGGTAGATGCAACGTGAGTTGTTGAAGAAGTAGGATCAACTATTACTTCTGCAAGTATATCAATTTTTTTCTCATCAGAAATTTGTGGTCTGCCAGATCGTTTCGTATCATTGATACTACCCGTTGTTTCAAACTCACGAAGAAGCTCCCTCAGATGAGTCCTCGAAACGGGGCGATTGGGAAACCTCTCATTAAAAATGCGTTCTGCTGCATGAATATTTTGTCCAGTTTCACCAAGAATTAGGATCGCTGTTACTTTATCACCAAAAGCACGTACCATTTCGCTTCTTGAAGCACTTAAACGTTCGGCTCACAACAGTTTAACAAATTATTAAAATGTACAAAAATATTAAAAGTACCAAAATCTGCTGAAACAGTTGAACGTTCGATCAACAATACAGAAATTATTAAATGTACAAAAACTTGGACAATTACAAAAACGTCGAATTAGGGAGACTAACAAAAACGTCAGCTTATTTGACAACTATTCAGAGGCGGAGCTTGAATCAACTGATTTAATTCATTACAGCTTTGCGTTTTTTAAAAGCGAGTTGCCAAAACTGCCATGAACACAAACAAAATTAGTATTATTGAATAGGTTTTTTCGATACCTTTCGAAAGAGGTGTCGCTTGCCGTAGGGTTCTTTTTGAAATAATTGGTCACAATGGCCTTGTGACGTCACCTTTGACGATTTCGTCATCTATCATCACTAGTAGGGAAGTTTACAACCTTTAATATTCAGTTTGCAAATTTCACTTGTTTATGTATAATCGTTCCAAAAATAAGAGGGGGGAGGGGACTTTTGAGAAGCACTGTATACTCAGCTCAGTATGTAGTTAGATTGAAACTCAGTTTTGAGTATCCAATATAAATAATGGAAATGTATCTAGAATCAGTGCGCGGTAAATAATTACTACGATTAATCACTTAATAATAATTAAAGAAATTAACAATTAATAATCACAATTTAGAACCTGATGATAAAAATATTGTTTGAGATGGTAAGCTATATTTTGTGTTTTTTTGTTAATTTGGCCTATCAGATCTCCTTCAACTATTATTAAATTGAATGGCATTATTCGATTTTCTACGAAATCTCTTTCAAAGTGAAACTGATCTATATGAAATTTCAATACCTTTTTTTGGGTATGGGCATTTGTGGTTTCTCAAAACATAACTTGAATTAGCCTTGACTCTTTGAACTACTCTATATATTCTCTACTCTATCTGTATTATGAATGAAAACTAGACTTTTATCACGACGGAATACATTCCGCAATATTTTAAGTTATTGTTGTAATACAAATCTATACCTAGAATCATTTCACAATTTTAATTTCGAATCAAATTAATTCTATATCCGTTAAGTGTGAAGAATCACCAAATTTTATGAATCATTCATCTTGTTTCGGTGAATAATACATGCTCATTCAACCAATATTAATTTTTTCACTATTGTTTTTTTTCTCAATTAGTAGAGTTCAGACATCTTGTTCAAGAGTACGTGTAAGCATTTGAAGTTATTAAATTGTAAAACTTTCCCACAATTGATTTGGGAATGATACTTGTTCAGTCATCATAGTGTACTTGTTTTTAAATTGCTAAATTGATAAAATATTTGATATTATATACAGTGTGAATTTATTTTGTAACTGGCTTAAACATATTATTTTATATGGAAAAATTGTATTCATCTTAGAGTCATTTTGAAAATGTTAGATTCTTGAAATTTTAGTTCCTTTATACAGAGGCTTCAGGAAATTCATACAACTTACTGTCAGTTGTGAAACAATTATTATTCAGATTTGATTATATTTTTGGAACATGTTTCAGTACTAGGGAAGTACTTAATTGGTATGGATTAGAGTGTAATACCATACAGTTCATATTTGTTGTAACAAAGTATTTTTTTTAATATAGTTTGTTTGTTGTTGCTTTGATTATTTGCATAGTATCCTTTACTAGATTGGCGAGGTACATAATTTGAACGACTCCATCTTTCTAGAAATTTATAACATTTATATATTGGGAGGACGATATTTATCTGCTGCTCGATAAAAATCGCCTGTCACTTTTCATAAATTATTCACACCCAATATAGCTCTTCATAAACTTGGAAACAACATCTCAACCAAAGTTAAATAAAGTATGCAGGGCTGGTTCGTATCAGTGAGCTATTATGGGTAAATGTGTTCATATATTGTGTGAATTTTATTGGTTGAGACAGTTTGTTGGGGGTAGTATTCGATTTGATCCGAGTTCTATACTCTATAGAATTGCAAGAGTTGAGACTTGTCAAAAACTCGGCCCTAAATTCTGGCGCATGCTCCCACATTTAATTACTCGCTATATCCAAAGCTTTTGATGGAGTCTGGCATGAAGGACTCTCGCAAAAGCTTTGTGATTTCCAAATTCCCTTTGGCTTTAATAAAATGGAGGGACTTCTCATGTAAAAGTCGAAAAAGTCTCTGACAGGAGGGTAATTGAGGCTGATGTTCCTTAGGGGGTTCCTATGCTTTATAGCCTATATACCAGCGACATCCCGAAGACAGATCTCGTTGAAGATCTTCTTCTACGCCGATGACACTGCTTTACTTTCCACGACACTTAACCACCGCGCGGGTCTTGTTTTATTGCAAGATGCAATAGATAGTCTTCAGCGGTGGTATATGAAGTGGAAAGTGAATGTGAATCCGGACAAGACACAAGCGATTTCACTGGGAAGGGGTAATCGCCCTTTTCACAGCAGCGTTAGGGTTGCAGGCAGAGATATCAACTGGTTGGTCCACACGGGTCAGGTACTTAGGTATCATTTTGGATCGCCGGCTCACCTGGACTCCTCAGATTGAGAACATTAAAACTAAACTATTCCATCTTTCAATATGCAGAAGCAGTAAGTTGTCTTCAAAGACCAAACTGATGATCTACAAAATGGTGTTTGAACCTGTTATTATGCTCGCTTTAGCAGTTTGGGGTTATACAAGACAGACGAATATCCTGGTTATTGAAAGGCTACAAACAAAATTATGCGAATGATTCGAACGCTCCATGGTATGTGCGTAACGTTCGTTTACAAGATCTTGTTTCCACCAAGTGAGATCAGACCTCACTCAGAGGATATTCGAATGGCGGAAGCTCACGAGAACCCACTTTAGGGGCCGCAGTATATTACGCTATTGACGACCCAACTCGTTTCAAACGACCTAGACATTCTATGGAATGATGGGTCCACTTATAGTTTCATGTTGCACTGGTATTAATCAGAGAACTTTCATCAGATTCAAAATTCCTCAGTAAATCATTTTGGGAAAAAGTGAAAGTGCGGGGTTTTCACATTTTTTTTCTCGGACTGTACTTCAATTCAACATCAAATCAAATCAACTGTGGATATTGGTGAAAAACGAGTTGTAAGAGTAGAAGCACATCCGGCACATATGTGCCAACTCAAATATGTGAATGAGAAGATCCAAATATTCGAATTCTGGAGATGAGATTCACCATCCTATGAAACATTCAGGATTTTTTTTTCATGCTTTATAGTAATTTATATTGAGATTGACATTGAGTGTTCGATTTGTTTTGTAAGTGAATTCGGGGCAATTTTCATATTCGATGAAAATGAGATATTTCGATTCAAAGAGCTATGCCGATTCCACATTTAACGCATCCAGGCTTATTTTTTTTAACACGCTTTATTAGCTTCACCTGTATGTATTTATGATCATATTGTGTAAGATAGATCCGTAATGAAGAATACTCGTATATTCTTGTGTGTGACTTTTATGATTCTGGATTTTCATTGATATATTTTTCACATATCTTCTTTGTTTCATCTCACCTTTTTCGACTGCATGTGTGAAAAAACACCGATGGTGGTGCGAAAAACATAACCAACTTATCCAAAATAATCATTATTAGGCCCATAATTTTTTTTTAAATCAACATGACTCTGCGGAATTGATACTTTACGTTTTTTATATCGTAAATTTGAGAATTGATGGCGTGGAAAAATGCAAAATATCAACAACCTCGCAAGGTAGAAGAAATAAAATTATTTATTTCATTCATTCATATTTTATTGTCGTTCAATTTTCATGAATGGCTCGGGAAAATCACCCGTTTTAGCTGGTATTGCACATACACAAAAACATACATTTTGTGTGTGTCTATTGGTGATATAAAACCAATATTCATAAATATTCTGTTTTTTTTTGCGAGAAAGTATTGTACTTTCTTTTGCTTGGTAAACGTGAACAAGTTTTTATGTCCGCGAGAGAGTTAGTTGTGTTTTATTAGGTCTGTCACGAAAATAATACTACTTTTTTCGACACATGGTCAGCCAACCAAGTAGGCTACATCGGCGGATGAATTTGACCGACCTCTCTCCGAATATTAATATATTCATTCTACTAAATGCCACAAAACGTGGAGTTGGCAAAGGAATCCAATGTAAACTCTGGTAAACTGAATAACGGAGTGTAAAGAACTGATCATCCATATGTATAAGCTCTTTCTGGATGGACTATTGCGTTTATATTCCTGGGGCCTATATCATAATCTTGAGAAATTTTGGACAGAGGATTGAGAAGTTAATAGTTCAGACATGCCTGTGTTGATGAATTTACATGACCTCGTGGGAACTTTTTTTCGAATTACATCTACTCTAAACATGCTGAAGCGGCAGTCATGGAGAAAATTGCGTGTTCTGTGAACGATTAGCATACCTGTGCGCAAACACCTATTTTGATATATTTTAACAGATACCTATCCACTCACCCAGACTCGGTTATACAGTGCGGTCCATAGGTATGGAATAAATTCCTTTTTAGTGTTATTATGTATTTGTTCGAAAAAACCTGAAACAAGTCCATCTCTATTGTCAATTTACACTATGAAAATATTACTCCCTTCTTGCACCCCCTCTGAATTATGAGAACCCCCTCAAAAATTTTAAATGAGGAGAGTGGTCGGGTGGCACCTAGTTCCAAATTGAATTTTCATTCTCTGTTCAGCAATATTCAGTTTTTCAAATTTGGTGCAATTATAACTGGGAAAATTCATTTTGAAAATGTCAAATTTTGATACTTTACGTAGAATGAAGGAAATAATGTCACATAATGTTTAGGAAGTATTCTTCAATTTATTTCACAGTCAAATTGAATGTTCAAAATGACCACCACTCACTTCTTGACAATAAGCAAGTCGATCTTGGAATTCTCGTACATTTTGAGGACCTCAGGGGTTATGTTGTTAATTTCTTCCGTTATCCTAAATTTTAAATCAACAATATTGTCTGGTCCATTGAAATATAATACTTTTGATTTGAAAAAAAATAATATAGGTAGTAATCGAGAGGAGTCAAATCAGGAGATCTAGGCGACCTTTCAATCTTTCCACGTCTTCCAATCCACCTATTGGGAAAAACTTCGTTCAAATAATCTCTAACAATACGTTTGTAATGCGGTGGAGCTCCGTCTTGTTGGTACCAAATTGATTTATATATTGCATTTGGATCATTAACACCAGGAACAAATCTTTTTAATGTAGGCTGTAAAAAGTTCATCGAAAAATCTAGATAAACCTCACCATTAACTGTGCCTTCAAAAAAATGAGGGCCAATCATTTTGTTGTAAATGATACCAGCCCAAACGTTCACTTTTTTAGGATATTGTGTGTGAGCCTCACACATCAACTGTGGATTTTCTCTGCTCCAATATCTACAGTTTTGTATATTAACCGTTCCATTCAAATGAAGTATCCTCATCATAAAACACAATTTTGTTTATGAACCACAAATCTGCTTCAATTCTGTCCATCATCAGTTCACAGAATTGTTGCCTTCTATCAGGATCATCCTCATTTAACTCCTGAACAACTGAACTTCATAAGGATGGTATTTTTCTTAATGTATAGCTCTCAATATCGATGATTTACTTACATCATTGTCGGCGGCAAGTTGTCTACTTGTCATATGCGGATTTTCCTCAATTGCTAACAGTACATCTAACTTTTTTCCTCATCCAATTTAACATTTCGACCTGTTTTTGAATAGTTTTTACATGTCCAGTTTCTCGAAATTTTGTTTCTATTTTGCTAACTTAGACTATGAGACGTGTTGACCAGGGTATTTATTATTAAACATTTCACAAACTTCCTTTTGAGTTCTTGTTTTATTACATCATCCAATCATAATTAAAATGTCTATTCTTTGAGTTTCGGATAAATGAGCCATAGTTAAATCAAATACACACACAAATATTTTTCAATACACTGACGTGTGTCAGCAACTTATAAATATCAAAATAACGGTAGTCTACTAGATTCACTTTACATTAATTATGTGGGTTTTGGGAATAATTTTTTGGTGTCTTGACTTTTTCCTGACGTTTAGCAGAACAGATAAGAAAATACCTGATAATTTCTTAAGGGGTTATTCATAATCAAAAGTATATTTCAAAAGACCAGACAATATTGCAGATTTGGAAGTTAGGATAACGGAAGAAATTAACAACCTAACCTCTACAAAATGTACGAGAATTCCAAGATCGACTTGCTCATTGTCAAGAAGTGAATGGTGGTCATTTTGAACATTTAATTTAATTGTAAAATAAATTGAAAAATACCTCCTTAACATTATGTGACATTATTTTCTTCATTCTGCGTAAAATATCAAAATTTTACATTTTCGAAATACATTTTCCCAGTTATTATTGCACCAAATTGGAAAAACTTAATATTGCTGAACAGAGAATGAAAATCCCTTTCGAACAAGCTGCCACACGACCCCCGTTCTCATTTAAAATTTTTGAGGAGGTTCTCATAATTCAGAGGGGGTGCGAGGAGGGGGTAAATTGTCAAATTGAAAATAGAAATCGACCTGTTTCAGGTTTTCTAAACAAATACATAATAACGCTAAAAACGAATTTATGCCTATGGACCGCACTGTACACAGCATATGGACATTAGTCCAAGGTAATGAAAATATTATTAATAGGTGAAAAAAACTTACCCAAAGTTAATATTATATGAACATTAATCGCACGACTGAGTGAGAGATTGAGATTTTTTTTTATATTTATCAATGCAGTTTAGTTGAGGTCTTAATTGATTGATTCATCATCACTGAGGCAAAACCGCTGAAGCTACGAATATGAAAATTGGTCAGTAGTTTTATTTTATAATGTATATACTCACTGAGGAGGGTATTCTCCAAAATGTATATCTTGAAAAGCTAAAACTATCCTTCAGAATATTTGATGAACTTTATCTATGGAACATTTACTCAATTTAACAAACAAATTTTTGCTTGAATTTCTTTTCATCTTTTAATTCTGAACCCCAGCCGGTAAAATCTCCCACAATTATGAAAATCAGCTGTGTGACACGGGCTTCGGGCGAATGCTGATAATTTGAAATAAAACATTAATAAAAAAAATTTGGACTGTACGAAGTCAATTTGATCGGTCAATTCAACAGTCAATCAACCGTTCAATTGCCCAAGGGAGATATTTGACCCCAGTCAATTGAGCGGTTCTGCACCAAACGCGGGTCGTCCTAGTCAAAGCCCGGGTGAGCGACCGTCTCGAATGGTAACGCCCAGGAGAAAAATTAAACATTTGCAGCGACAGACTGAGAAACGGTTGTGTTGTGTTGCTACCTGCCGAATTTAGTTCTAATCAATCAGATATATTTTGAATAATTGACATTTTCAATTCTTGACAGATGTCACAGAAATAATTTCAACTGTTTTGTATACAGATTTTCAGGCGCTTTCAAATGACATATTGCAAATCAAGTTTCGTACGATATAGTTTCTGACATTTTTCAATAGCCTCACTTGCGTTTGACAGGTAACAGTCCGAAACTAATGGTCGCATTCGAGGAAGAAGCTGTGCCTTCATACAAAATTTCAGCTCGATTGGTCAAACGGTTCGGCACTTATCGTGGAAGATTACAGACACACACACACCCACCCACACACACACATACTTGATCGAATTCCTAGATCAACCGACCCACTTCCCTAACAATGGGTCAACGCCAACTGCTATACATTTGATTTTCAACAAAAACGTACGGGACCTAGGTGAGTTACAGACTCTGAATGCTCTGACCTCTGATCACGACCCAGGTGTGTTTCTGTTGAAGAGTAAAAGTAATCCCAGAGTTATCAAAAAACTCTTCGACTATAGGAGCACTAACTGTATAACAAAGGGGGGAAATATAAAGAGGGACAATTAGGCTTATCGACAACATTCAAGCGGCCAGAAAAAAGACAACCAAAACTATAGTGGTGCAAGCTGACAGGGATCCTCTTCCACCACATATAAGAAATATAATCCAGCTCAAAAAAAAAACGATAGGGAAAAATGGTAACAAACAAGAGACCCTATGTACAGGAAAAATTACCAAAGAATCACCAAAGTTGTGAGACGTGAAAATGAAAAGGTTCAACGACGAGTCGTGGAAGAGGTAACTTGAAAAGCTTGATGTGAGAGACAACTATCTGTGGAGGATGGCCAAACGTATAAAAAAACGATGCCCATGCCTGCCATAGAGAGTGGTTCAGCAATGACGGTGACCGATTCAAAGAAAGTGGAATTGTTTGCTGAGTACTTCCACAATGTACATAGGGTAGAGCCCGACAGAACAGGGGAACAAAAACGGGCTACCATGATCGCTATGGGGATTATAAAAGCGCCGCATACGAAAATAAACCTTTTCAAAATCAAGAGACTCCCCCACAGTAAAGCACCGGAGCACGACCAAATAGACGCGGTTCTGCCCAGGAACCTTCCCAAAAAGGCTATCATCCAGCTTTTATATATTATCAATGCCACTTTCAAATATCAATATTACCTGGAGGTACTTAAACAGGCAGAAATTATACCGATATTGAAAGCGGGTAGGGATAAAACCAAAATTGATGGCTACAGATCAATATCCTTGTTGAATACTATCACCAAGGTTATTGATAAGATTTACCTTAAGCGTTCTGGTCGCCTGGAGGAAAAGATGGAACTCATTTCGGAGGAACAGTTCGGATCCAGGAGAGGAAGATCCACCACCTCGCGAGTGGTCCGAATTGTCCACGGAGTGAAGGGGTCTTTCCACCGGGGGCAAAATACGATCATGGTTCTGGTGGACTTGCAGAAAGCCTTCGATACGGTTTGGACCGAAGATCACCAAGATGGTGAAGGCAGGCATGCCTTCATACATGGTAAAAATACTAGATTCTTACCCCAGTCAGCGGAGTTTCAGGGTGAGAATAGAGAATACCAAATCTAGACTGTATCCGGTCGGAGCCGGTGTCTCACAGGGCTCCTGCTTTTCACCACATTTGTACTCTCTTTATACCCACAACTTCCCTTGGTTTGCCCAGATGAATGTAGCCATATACGCAGATGATACTGCCGTATATGCGCACTCGTTTGCAAGCGAGGTGGCTGCCCGACAAGTAGGAGGTCCACCTTAATAGGAGTGCTAAGCCGTATCCAGAGAGGAACATAATTACGTTAAATGCTAACAAAACGGAAATCATAAATTTCACTCGGAAAAAGTTGAACATCAACATTTTAGAAAAATTGAAAATCAAACACGTAAGTGTTGAAGAGTTGGAGTCCGTGAGGTTCCTGAGAGTACAACTGGACAAGCGGTTAGGATTTTACAAGCATGTAAACCTGGAAATTCAGAGGGCATCGGCCGAAGCCAAGCGAATGTACCCTCTGATTGCCAGAAACTCTAACCTTGCAATGGAGAATAAACTCCCAATATATGAGCAAATCATAAGACCTGCGATGTTGTACGCTTTTCCAGTGATCTGCAGCCTGCCCAAATCAACATTGTCGAAAATGGACAGGATGCAGAAGAATATACTCCGTATCGTCACTAATAGTGACCGATACATCCGGCTGGATGCGTTAAGAAAGATCACGAATGTCCCAAGCATATTTGAATATATTGATAAAATTTTATACAAGTTTTATAAATCCTTCTTGCCCAAAGAGATCACCAGCATTAGATAGAGCACACCATAATCTCTCCAGGAAGCATGGCGGAGTATTATACCAAGCCTTGGACCTCTTCCATGAGCGACTCGTAGGCCCTCCCTAGAAAGGGACGGAAAATAAAGCTTGAGATTTAAATAACAAACTCAAATTTCCAACTAATTACAGCCAGTTTTTTGACAGTTTTTTAACTCTTCTTCTTTTTCTGGTATATTAGACACAATCTACCATACCTCATAAACTTTGTCAATATAAATATCTGTTTTTTTCTACCTATCATGTATCTACAATACACTTATAGGCGTAGCAGGAGACGTGTGGCATTATACAATTATCATCGGAAAATAGAGTACAATGCGGGTGCACCCGTCCACATCAGCGGGGGCTGTTCCCGCCTGCGGGTACGTGCGGGGCATCTAGAGTACGGACTAGCATTTCCCCTCTATGGATACATAGAGGGGTTGATGTGTGTGTTCCTCCACCTCCTCCTCATACCCATGAAATCTTGCACATCTCTCGATGGCTCTCGATGGTATATACAGTGCGCGGCTAAATTATGGAATAAATTCGATATTTCGCAACTAATGCACTTTCAACAAAAATCCTGAAAGAGGTCGAGTTTTGTTTTTAAAATTTTCAATGAATATTCTGAAGAGGTTATGTCACTGGTTTCGACGTGGTGACATAATCGGTAATTTTTTTAAATTGAAATAGATGTCTTTTGATACTTCATCTGAAAGGTCTTTCAATACTGCATTCAATGATAATAAATATTTGATTTGTTTGTACAGGGTGAACAAAAATTAATATTTAATTTCAGTAAGAGCCTAGTTTTATATTCAACAAAATACATTTAAATAAAATATTTATTTTTGTTCACCCTGTATAAACAGATCAAATAATTCATTATCATTGAATGAAGTATTGAAAGACCTTTCACACACATTTCGTATGTGAATACTAGATCTCTAAAAAAAGGATGAATCATGAGTTCTCATTCATGACTGGAGGATCGACGATTGATAGTAACAGAGACTTGAATGAAGAAAGAGAATGATGCTTTTATAACTTCTTCAGTTTTCATCTGAATTATTGCAGCATAGTATAGAGAGTTAGAGCTACATCCATATTTATAAAGAAAAGAATAATAGTTGGAGGTTATTGGGATGGAACCAACAAAATATTCGTTTTTGGCTATCAATTTGGAAACGATATACTAGTCACCGTTTTTACAGTGAAAGTCAATGTAATTTTATGAATTACTCAGATTCATAATTGGAATCAGAAGACTAGGTGTTGTTTATTCGGAAACTAGCTGACCCGACGAACGTTGTCCTGTCCAAATTTCTATAATTATTTCCTATTTTTTTTTCCTAAAAACTTTCGTCCGCTTAGAATTTGCTTTTTTCCAATGTTTTTCTTCGTGTTGTTCTATCTAGGTTATGCATGTGACTCTGTCCTCTTCCTGTTATCCCGTTATTCCGTTATCCCGTTATCTCGTTATCTCATTATCCCTTGATTTGTTGAAAACATAAACAGGATGTTCATAAAATCAGATGTGGAATCATCTGTGACTGAAAGATAAACTTCAGTCACTATCTTCCATCGTCAAGATAACCTCTTGTGGGGTATTCATGTTGAAAAGGAAAACATTCTCAATTGAATTTTGATAGAAAGATTTTTCTGTGAATTGAAAAATCCACGAAATGAAGTTATGTTTTTGAATGTCTAACAGAAAAAAACTACTTCCCCGGCTAAAGCCACGCTGGACATTGAACTACATCTGATAGATATTCTGAAAAGGCCCTAATACAGAAGGAAAAATCTGAAATTGAAAATTGGCATTTTTATTCAGATAGCTATTTGATTTTCTATTCCAGTCCTAATCAAGAACTCATAAAGATGAATGACGCAAAGAAGAATGTTTTCCAAAAGAGAGTACTCACCAGAAATCATTCGTAACATTGACGCAGGAGAGACATCGCATTCACTAGGTCTTCAATATATTTTTGTCGACGAAAATCTATTTCACGCTTCCACGATCATCAGGAAGACCGGAAGAAATGGGATACACATTTTTAAGAAGCACACTCACTTTGCCAAGAGGGAAAGAGTTAGAATCATTTATTTTGGAGAAACACTTTTAAATTAGTGTTTTCTGACATTAAAACCTATCATGGGGTATGATAGATTGATTTGTTGAAAATATAAACAGGATGTTCATAAAATCAGATATGGAATCATCTGCGACTGAAAGATAAACTTTAGTCACTATCTTCCATCGTCAAGATAACCTCTTGTGGGGTATTCATGTTGAAAAGGGAAACATTCTCAATTGAATATTGATAAAAAGATTTTTCTGTGAATTGAAAAATCCACGATTAAAATGAAGTTATTTTTTTGTGAATATCTAACAGAAAACAACTACTTCCCCGGCTAAAGGCACGCTGGACATTGAACCACATCTGCTAGATATTCTGAAAAGGCCCTAACTCAAAAGAAAAAATCTGAACTTGAAAATTGGCATTTTTATTCAGATAGTTATTTGATTTTCTATTCCAGTCTTAATTAAGAACTCATAAAGATGAATGAGGCAAAGAAGAATGTTTTCCAAAAGAGAGTACTAACCAGAAATCATTCGTAACATTGACGCAGGAGAGACATCGCATTCACTGGGTCTTCAATATATTTTTGGCGACGAAAATCTATTTCACGCTTCCACGATCATCAGGAAGACCAGAAGAAATGGGAAACACATTTTTAAGAAGCACTCTCACTTTGCAAAGATGGAAAAAGTTGTTTTCTGTTAGACATTCACAAAAAATAACTTCATGTTAATCGTGGATTTTTCAATTCACAGAAAAATCTTTCTATCAATATTCAATTGAGAATGTTTTCCTTTCCATTATCCCATTATCCCATCATCCCATGATCCCTTTATTCCAATATCCCGTTATGGATGGTGATCGGTTGAACGGTATAGAAGTTGATGTGCTGCAGCGCCGTCTAGTGGCGAGTTGAAGTAACGTGAATAGCATAGAAACTTCCTCCATAGAAAAACACTCAGAGGTGCAAACTTTAAAAAGAAAAATCAACCAAATTTATCGTCAGTTATGATCGAGAGTGCATACAAAAATTATGATTTTTGAAGTTTGTCCGAATTTTCCAACTTTCCTTTGTAATTGTCCCGATTTTTTTTTTGAAAAAGGCAAAATGACAAATACCCATATTATCGTTAATTTTGGCCTAATTTCATACAAAAATCCCATAAAAAATGGAATTTCGCGAATTTTCCAATTTTCCGGTAAACTTTTCCAATTTTTCTTCCCCTGAAATCTCCTTCGGACTATTACGAACAAAAAAAAATATGCCAAATCGGTCCAGCCGCTCCCAAGTGATATGCTTGGAAACACAAATTGCAATTTATTTTTATTATATGGAATATGAATATGGATTTGTTTTTTAATAGCTGTTACAGAGGAAATAATGGATATTCAATTATTTCACCATGCTTAATGAAGAGGTTTCATCAAATGAATTTGTTGTAAATTTTCACTCAATTGCTCATATTATTAGCCATTCGGATAAATACACGAAATTAATCATTATCGTCTCTTCTTTGAGCCATCCCAAGGTACAAATATTAGATTGAGCAGAAGCCAACCAATAATGAGCAATATAGACCCTCCTTTTCCGACTCAATATCCAGTGATTTCAACCAGAGTGTAAAAATACAATGAAGCAAATTCCGCGCTTGTTGGTAGATAGCCCCGAAAGACACTTAAGAGTGTGAATAACAATGTTTTATTTCGAACTGGAAATATACATTGAAGCATGCTACTATTCACCATTACTGGCGATTGGGATTGGAAGATTACCAGTCTGACTGTTATTTTTTTTTCATAAATTGTTTCACAAACTCGTAAGAGTGCATCAGCACTGGTTACCGACAAGCAGGAAACTTGTTTTCACTCTGTATCCTGTTTCACTATTATCTGCCAGTGTTTCACTATTATCTGAACTCGAGTCAGCTCACTACAAATACCAATACAATAGGTAAATGTAGTTCGACTATCTATCAGAAAACAACTATTCCCCTGGCTAATGCTGAGATGTAGCAGCAGTAGCAGTGTTTTGTGATCTCAGAAAAGCTTTTGAATGCGTAGGCCACAAAATACTTTTGCTCAAACTGCATCGTGGAGGGGCTACTCAGGAATGGTTTGGGTCTTATCTAACTGGCAGCAGTCAGTCGTGAAAGGCGATAAAACCTCAAAATATGTTAATATCGATTCAGGAGTGCCAGAAGGATCGGTTTTTTTCTTGTGTATATAAACGATTTATTGAATCTAAACACATCTGCTGATATTACTCTATTTGCAGACGCCACAATTTTATGGCATAGTAAATCTATAAACAACCTGAATGATATGATATTCAGAGATATAAATATTATCAGATCTTGGTGCGATTCAAACAAATTTGGTAGCTTTCAAATGTAACCTTGAAAATATGCCTCTAGAGAATGGAATAATTGAAAACATAGACTACTCTTAACTTTTGGGCCTTTTCATTGACAACAAATTGAAATTCGAATCAAATGTTGAACAATTGAACAATAAAATCTTCTCAGGGCAGTAAGAATTATTTCTAGGGAACTCGGTTCAGCCACAGCCAGGGCCGCATATCATGCTTCAATAGAATCCCACCTGAGATATGCTCACCTTACTGGGGGGTATGTAATTCCAATCTGCTGGACTCTGTACTCAAATTAAAGAAGAGAGTCATCAGATATGTGTTTAAATTAAGGCCACGTGACTCATGTGGGAAACTGTTAATTGAAAAAAAGATATTATTGGTCTCTTTGTATCGAAAACTGTATATCTTTTAAAAAAACATATTTTGAAATTTGAACGCCTTTCGATTTATTACACTCGACAAGGATCTAGAAACGTCTTGAAATTACCTTTATCTTCTTCATTTCTGATAGAGGACTCAATAGTCTATAATGGTGTAAAGATGTACAATCACTTACCACACCATACTGAAGAAAGCCACATTGCTATTGAAAGCTTTGAAAGAATTATAAAAAACTACTCAGTAGTTTGCAAGAATTCTACAAAGATAACTTTCTCCTAACCCCAAATTTAGGCCAATGACCGATCTGCTCATTCAATTCTTCTGTGATTTTTTATGTTTCTACAATGTATATGCTGAAGACTCACTCTGATTACAGTGTATATTCCTATAGATGGAGGATTCCATTGTAAATTCATTAGTTTTATTTAATCATTCATACTTCTTATAAAAAACTATCCATAGCAATAACTGACACCTCAAATTTATGTTACACTTACTTATCTAATCATTACTATACATATTTCAATGTGTGAACATGTGATGTATTTTAATTTTGTATCATTCATCCTTAACTTTGTCAACAAGAACTAGATTCTTCAGGATAATCGTGCAAAGTCCTACAAGGTTGCTTTGCAAATGTTTGGGTTGGTAGACATTATTCAATGTCTGCTTGATCTATACTGTACTGATGAGGGAAAAATACCCCGAAACCAGTCTACAGGTGGTCAGCCCGAGTGAAATGGTTAATATCTATCCATTTCGCAACAAACATTTGTAGGACTTTGTACGATAATCCATCGAATGTGATCCAACCTCCGTCCAGGCATCAACCAGAAAGGTAGTTGTTTACTGATGGATATTCTACCAACATCAACCTTGTGTTACAAACTTCGGTCATGTATTACAGATTTATATCCTGATATTCAGTAAAACTTGTGGTGTTTTCCATTTGTTTGACGCAAGAACAACGGAAACTGAGAAATGGATGCATTTTTATCGTTTCATTCGGGTTCACAGAAATTCATCATTGTCTGCTTGACATACTTTGAACTGATGAGGGTGGTACGCCCGAGTCATTGTCCATTGCAAAGTGATCTTGTAGGACTTTGCACGATCCATCGGATGTAATCCAACGTCCGTCGAGGCATAAGCTAGGATTAATTTTTGATGGATGTACTTCCAACATACACCTATTGTATAGGTTTTTTTAGTGAGCTGTCTTGAGAAAGAAGACAATTTTCATTTTCAATAAAATTTTATCTTGCTATTGATGTGTTACAGACTTGTCATGTATTACTCATTTCTTGGTGTAACTTTGATTTCATTGTACATTTATATTGTAATTTATTAGTTTATGGATACTTGAAATTAATTCTCATTTTGATATTAACAGACAAGGGCTCATTTATCCCCACCCTCCTTTTTTTCAAACGCGTATTACAACTATTTGAATGAGTTTTCTATAATAATATAGCAAGGCACTCAAAACTCATGTGGAAATAAATCTTCCGTTATTTGTCACCCCGCTTGGTTTAATATTCCGTTTGGTTTCGAAATTTCATTTAAATTTAATTTTGAAATTATATGTAATCAATGTCCCAGAGAAATAATGTAGACGAGCACTTGTTCATTCTAAAGAAATCATCATAATTATAGCATTGATTTGTTCTCTTATGAAATAATATGGCATTTACTTCAGTAGTAATATATCGTGTTACAGGTTATAAAATGGTACATTTCATTTCAGGTTGGACTTCAGCCAAAACTTTCAACAGTGCAATGCTTCTATCAAAGTGAATGATAGCCTATCAATGACTGGGGACCAAATCGCAAAAATTTACCAGTTTCCCCATCCCTCGGCATGGCTACATTTGGGGGGTCTTCCTGCAGATTTATCGAATGAGGCTTCCCTTCCTGTTGGAGGATTCGTAGGTTGTATGTCGAATCTTAAGGTTTGTTCATCATTGGATATACGTAAATATAGAATAGTCGATAGGTAGGTGCACACCACCATGTTTCTGAAAATGAAAATCTTGTAGAAAACGTGACTGTCTCAAATATTGCCATCTTCAGGAAAAAAAATGGAATTTTTGTTCCACAAAATCATACGTTAATATACATTTGTTGTTTTCTATCCAGTAACAGAAGTATTATAAACCTTTTTGTTATTATGAAGAATTCAATAATGTACTGATACAAGCTGTTTCAGAGTGGTATATATGTTTATTTCCATCATCAGGAAAACTGTAATAGATGAAAATAAACAATATTAATATACAGGGTGTAACATAGGTACGTTAAAATATTCAAATAACGTATTCCTGAGACAATCTTAAGAAAAAAAGTCTTCATAACTTGTGTCCGAAAATGCTTCGTTTCGGAGATACAGGGTGTTAAAATTGATTTTTTTGTTCGCTTTTTAAAAATAACTTTTGCAAAAAATAAGTTATTTGCACGAAATTCGGTACCCAGGGTTTTTTTGACGTGGGAAATCATAATTTCGTATTAATTTTCATGTAACATCTAGAGGGCGCTGCGCGCGCTGTCATTATTTATTTCAAATTGCCCTAACATTTTTGACATTCAACTTTTGGTAATTTTCATGAAAAAACCTCATTCCCACACCTTTTCCAAGTAAAAATGGTACGATTCCTCAGCAACGCTGGAGGTGATCGTTTTCGAGATATCTACAATTTTCTTTATCGATGCATGTTACTTAGCTCCTAGGGCGCTAAGTGAAGTTGCTGAGAACATTACAAAAACTAAGTATGTGGTAGGTCTCATCAAAATAAACTACTTTTTTCCCATGAAATGTTTATCGAAAAATTATTTGTTTTCGAGATACAGATTGTTGAAATTTTTAAAAATATGGTTGGTTTTAGTTTTTTGCAATTTTAGTTATTTTCATCAAACTTCATAAGCAGTATACCCGGACAGACTTCTTCTAAACCGAGCGTTATCAAACTGCTCAATCAGTATAGCCAGATTTGATTTTAATAATTGTTGTCACTCTCCGCTTGCAAATTAAGTTAATTGAATCGAGTAGGCTATGAACGTTCATTTATAAAAATAGGAGTTCGCTGTCACATTTTCAACTATTCATTGACAAATTCACAGTTCGGAGTTCATAAAGTGATTTTTTGGTACCATGAACGACTTTACGAATGCTGAAATGGCTGATATGGTTTTTGCATACGGCTTGGCTGACGAAAATTCAACCGAGGCCAGACGCATCTATCAGGAAAGGTATCCCCAACGCGTCACTCCTTGTAGAGCGACATCTGCGAATCTTTTCCGGCGACATTCCGAATCTGGAAGCTTTGAAAGAAATTCTGCATTAGGACGGCCACGGACTACAAGAACAGTGGAATTGGAGGAGGCGGTTCTCGAAGAAATTAGTGAACATCCAGAGACAAGTACAAGAAAAATTAGTCAAACTTTAAATGTGAGTCACATAACCGTTTACAGAATTTTAAAGGAACAGCAATTATATCCTTATCATATTCAGCGTGTCCAGGCACTTACGCTACGTGATTTTCAACCACGTATCGAATTTGCTCAGTGGCTTCAAAGAAAAGTCGAACAACATCCCCAAATTTTATCGAAAATCCTCTTCACAGATGAGGCTAATTTTCCAAGAAATGGTATCATGAACTTCCATAACAACCACATCTGGGCGGAAGATAACCCACATGCGATAACGCAAACTCATTTCCAAGACAGATTCTCTTTCAATGTATGGGTAGGCGTAATTGGGGATTATCTAATTGGGCCCTATTTTCTTCCCTTTCGTCTGAATGGAGATGCTTACCAAAATTTTTTGGAACACGAGCATCCCCAGCTTATGGAAGATGTTCCCATTGGTCTCCGAAATCACTCTTGGTTTATGCACGATGAAGCCCCTGCTCATTTCATTCTCATAGCAAGAAATTTCTTAGACGTAGCATATCCCCAACGATGGATAGGAAGAGGAGGCACTCAGCATTGGCCCCCGGGGTCACCGGACCTCAATCCCGTCGATTTTTGTTTTGGGGACACCTAAAATCACTAGTTTATGCCAGCCCCATTGTAAACGAGGAAATGTTGAGGGATCGCATCATAGCTTGCTGCGAAACGATAAGAAACAGTCCCGGCATTTTTCAACGGGTGCGGAATTCTTTGATGAGGAGAGCAGAAGCTTGTATTACTGTAGGGGGTCGTCACTTTGAACAGTTGTTGTGATAGTTGTTTCGTTCAATTTTTATATGTTCAATTGCCTAATAAATAACATAGTACTTCTCCGAATTGTTTTTTACAAACTCCGAATTGTAGCACTTTCTAATTGAGTAATTAAACCTGAAAAATGTTTTTAATTTGGATTGATTAAGCCGTTGGATGATGCTCAGTTTGAAAGAAGTCTGTGTTTGAAGTTTGATGAAAATAACTGCAGTTTCAAATAACTTATGACGAAAACCAACCATGTTCTGGAAAATTTCAACAATCTCGAAAACAAATCATTTTTCGATAAACATTCCAGAGGAAAGAAGTGGTTTATTTTGACGAGACCTACCACATACTTAGTTTTTGTAATGTTCTCAGCAACTTCACTTAGCGCCCTAGGAGCTAAGTAACATGCATCGATATAGAAAATTGTAAATATCTCGAAAACGATCGCCTCCAGCGTTGTTGAGGAAGTTTACCTTTTTTACTTGTGAAAGGTGTGGGGGAATAAGGTTTTTTCATGAAAAGTACCAAAAGTTTACTGTTAAAAATGTTAGGGCAATTTGAAATAAATAATGACAGCGTACGCAGCGCCCTCTAGATGTTACATGAAAATTATACAAAATTATGATTTCCCACGTCAAAAAAACCCCGGGTACCAAATTTCGTGCAAATAACTTATTTTTTGCAAAAGTTATTTTTAAACAGCGAACAAAAAAATTCAATTTCAACACCCTGTATCTCCAAAACGAAGCATTTCCGGACACAAGTTTATATAGACTTTTTTTCTTAAAATTGTCTCAGGAATACGTCACTTGAATATTTCAACGTACTTATGTTACACCCTGTATATTAAAGTGCGAAACATTATGCTACTTACAACTCTGTTGAGGTTGGTTTCAATGATGTTAAACATATTCATCTAACATAGTAGTACAAAAGAAGAAGAAAAAACGTAGATCGAAGAATAAAACGGAGTTCAAAGTTACTACAACCACATTAGCGTTGTTTAAAATTATATAAATATAAATGTGTACTCTATGTGGTATGACAACAAAAATGCATAGATTAAGGAGAACTTAAGTACTAAGAAGCACAAAATAACATAATCAATAAAAAACCTTTTTAAAGACAAGCTTTTATTCAAATGCACTGAAAAGTTAGAAACAATTGCTTTGGATGTCTGACGTAGGTTATTCCGTGAGTTATAGATTCAAAAGCTCATCGCTTCTGTATTCGAACTGAAAACTTTGAATCTACAACTCACGGAATAACCTCCGATTTCACTGATATTATTTTCATTGGGAGCATCCAAATTAGGTAGGAAAATGGCCAAAGGATATATTTTTGTAAACTGTGAAAAGTGCTCAATTAAAAGACTTTTTTGAAGCGAAACTTCTTTGGGCGCGATGAGGGCAAAAGTTCCAGGCCGAATTTGAGTCTAACTTTTTGCATCAGAAGCGTTCCATTCTGTCGCAGAACGGACGGAAAATGTGATAGAGGGAGAAAAAGGGAGAACTATGCTATATAAGTTGCTGGGTAGTTTCGGCAAAACTGAAAGAAAACGTTGAAAAGATTAATTCACGGCATTGCTAGCTACAAAAGGTAATTCAAATAACTCTAAATTAAATCCCGCTTATCGAAGAAGCTCTAGTGTCATTTCAAACAGTCCAGACAATAAATAATAATACAAAGCTTTCAAATAAGTTCGAAAATTTGACAAATGACATGTCAGAAGAAGACATGCAGCAGGATTCGGCAACAAGTCCAGGAGCTGATCCATTTTCCCCATTTTTCAAATTTCATTCTCAATACGAAAGTAGTGGAAATCAAAAAATGTTTGTCAGTCGTATTATTTCCATAAATGCACCAAATTTTCCACTGGCTGGGTGCAACATCAGGACATTAATCAGAAGTTTACTAGTTCAAAATCTATTTCGAATTGTAAACTTTTAGGGGACAGATGTGGTCCTCATACGTGCAAAAAGACTAACAAAATTATACGGTCAAGATTAAAACCTGAAATAGTATTCTGGATGCCACTTCCTGTCAGTGAAAAATAATCTTCTAAATATCTGGTTATTCATTGTGTGAAGTGGAAATTGTGAAGGAGAAATTGTGCTGTAACAGTTTTTTATAACTTTATAAATTGACTGTTTCTGATTTCTACATCTGAAGGTTTTTATTATTGAGTTACATTGTCTACACAAAATGGAGAAAAAAAACAGCTGAAAATTTACCACAATAGGCGACATCACAAACTCACAAATTTGCTTCATATGTGCTTGAAGTTGAAATATAGTGATAAAATATTATGTATGTATAGTTTTTTCTAGAAGATATTGTGTAATTTGACGTCATAAGTCCATTGATTTGGTATTTTCACGAGTTGCCATTGTCACTATTCTGCGGAACTTCTGAGGAAATGTTATTCTGTTTTATCCTATGAATAAAACATAACTTGTGTCAGCATGTGTTATATTGAAATGAAGACTTCGTATTTGATAGCTGTTCTTGATTTAGTTATTCTTGAATAATATGTATGTATACCGAGTGCTATATCATTAATTTTTCGGCCTGCTATTATTGTAAAGAAATATTATGAATAACGCTTGGCAACTATGTAATTATCTTACGCTTTTGGGGATCGGTGATAGAGCTGTACTTGTTACGCCACTTCCTGAATTGACCACTGTCAGCTGACGTCAAAACATGGAGATCATCAGCTGATCGGGAGACAAACACAGCTTTTGAGTGTGGGAAGATCAATTCTAGAAATTCGTAGTAGGAATGCCAGTTGACAATAAAGTTTTCCTGTAAATTCGAATAGTTCAATTTTCATTGAAGTGATCGATACAGTTTTTTATTGAGGTGCGATAGTCCCTCTTCCAAACTTTCTAGATTGAAATCTGAAATTGTATTGTAAAATAATGAAAAATGCTTTTTCCTCATATTAAATCTGCATAATAATAAAATGCGAAATTGAAACATAATTCTGGTCAAAATGAAATAGAAAAAAACAGTATCACAATAATGTGAAATCGAACAAAATTCACGTACTTTTCTCGATTGGAATCCATGTTTATGACAGCTCCATAGACACTTCACAGTATTCAAATCACACTGAATATGAAATGGGCAATATAATTTTAGGCCAATTTGACATTATGAAAACTACAATTCCAGTACTATACTTTGGAAATATACAGTGTGTCCAATCAAGTCGGCACCATATGGAAAACTTTTTTATTATTTGTTTTATGAAATAAAAGTTATTCGTGATGAAAAGTTCTGCATACATTTTTTTGCATTTGTATACGAGGTTTGTTGAAAAATTTAAATTTTGCAGGAGTAAAGTAACTTTATTTTTTACAATATCGACAAAAGTTAATGCTAATTGAAAACTATGGCTAGATATCCAATATTATCTACTTATCATGAGAAAACGTTCTTTAATAATTTTTTGGTAAAAATAAATTTAATTTTGCAAATCAAAACATTTATTGTATTGATAAACATGATGATCTTTCGGTTAATTGGTAGGTTATCTAACAATTTGCTATTGCAATAGAATAATGAATGCATGCATATTATAATAATTTATTTTACTAATGAAAAGTTAAACAGGAGATAACAAGTTAACTAGAAAGTAACATTTATGAATTCTAACTAGCGTTTTGACGCTTGCTATCAAAAATTCATTTGTTTGTTGAAAAGTGTAAATTTTGGTGAACTTTATTTTTGACAATATTGACAATCTTTATTGAGAAAACGATCTTTAATAATTGTTTGTTAACAATAAATTTAATTTTGCAAATCAAAACATTCATTGTATTGATAAACATGATGATCTTCCGGTTAATTGTTAAGTTATCTAACAATTGCAATAGAATTATTAATGCATGCATATCATAATCATTTATTTTACTAATGAAAAGTTAAACAGAAGATAACAAGTTAACAAAAAAGTAACATTTATGAATTCTAACCAGCTTTTCGACGTTTGCTATCAAAAATTCATTTGTTTTTTCAGTGCATCCTAGATAAATGTCAACGTATAGACAAATTGATAGGTTTCAATTGGGGTCAAGTTTTTTGAATGAAGATTGTCTATATTGTGAAAAATAAAGGTACTGTACTCCTGAGCAAAATTTAAATTTTTCGACAAACCTCGTATACAAATGCAAAAAAATTATATCTGATTATTCAATTTTGGGTTATAGGCCATGCAGAACTTTTCATCAGGTATAACTTTTTTTTCATAAAACAAATAATGAAACAGTTTTCCATATGTTGCCAACTTAATTGGACACACGTATATTTTTTAAATTGAGCCTCATTTGAATGGCATTGTGTCCGTGTTTTTTAATGATTGGTCCTTTTGAGAGTACCCTTCTCTTGAATTAATTTGGTGTATTGTAATCGAAGGAGGGTATATATTCCTCTCCATATTTTAATTCTGTTATGGTAAATTGTGGGTTGATGAAATACACGATTATCGAAAATGCTCGAGATACTTAATGTTCTTGAGTAGTGATCAACTCGGCAAGTATTCTATTTAATTTTCTCGGCCATTCAACGCTTTTGCCGTTTTTATTTTTATCACTTCTTGAAGCGTGACACACGTCAATTTCCGTCACTTTTTCCGACGTTTTTATCATGATCATTTTTTAAAGCGTGAAATACGTATACTTTCATAACTTTTTTTTGTCGTTTTCGATGTTTTTTATTTTATCACTTTCTAAAGCGTGAAAAACCTCAATACTTGTCACTTTTCCCTCATTTTAGATGTTTTTATTTCCTTATAATTCTGAAACGTGAAAGAAAGCCCATGTTTCATTTGTGTCGACGTGTTTGACGTTTCAATTTTCAACTTTTCGAAGCGTAGGAAACGTCACTTTTTGCTGCAATTCCGTCATTTCCATACTTGAATTTTCTCTTTAGGAAGCAAAATCATGATCAAATGTTAATGAAATCAAAAATATTCTCCGAAAATCACATCTTTTTTGTTTATGGAGACAAAAATCCAGTTTGTATGGAAAATTATGGGATATATCATAATAGGCGAGGACACGAAAAATTATTATCCCTTTAAATATGCTTCAAAATAAATAACGCATATATAAATGTACCCAGAAAATATTTTTTCAGTCAAATTTCAATCACAGCAGTTTTCATTCGTTTTTGAAAATCAGCACATTTTGAAGCTACTAATAGTTGCGCTCTTTGTGACGTACACGACCGAGCAGCCAATAGGCGTAATCGGGATGATTGTAACGTTAAACGGCAATGCTGCCAAGTTTCTTAAACTATAAAGTAGAACAATATTCGCAATGTTAAGCAACGATGTCGGATTTGAAAGGTGTAAAAATTTTCGATCGGCCATGTGACTCCCATATCAGAGTTGGTCTCTTTTTAATTTTGGCCCACCATTCATTTTCATTTATATTCATCATTCAATTTCCATTTTTCTTCTTGCTTCTCATAAATGTGTGAAACTGAATACGATACATTGTGATTATCTAGCAGTTTAGTGCTTCTGAATACTAAACTCGCAAATCAATGAAAAATGGAAAACCTGCCCTGAACTCTGAACGACAATCAAGTTTTGACACCGTTTTATGTCAAATCGTGAATAAATCTCTTATCTCGTTCAATTCCTCATTATAAAGTACAGAAAAGTTAGTCAAATTATCAATCAGAGTTTCCTAATACTTGAGCACTAATAGAATCTTGTAGCAACCCGCATAGGCGTACATGGATGAGTACAGGCTGGCCAGTAAACTATCAAGTGGCAATATTCGAATGTTAACCGTCAGATTAAAGGTGAATTCGATCGGCCTTGTCCAAAGATTGGTGGCTTTATTGACATTCCATTTTATCATATCAATCATTTTCTCTTCTTTCTATGTAGTGTCATCATGTGTTTACATTGGCTGAATAACTCCAATCAAGATAATGAACTGCCCTTTGTACGAAATGTTTTTCACCTTTTAGTGTCAAATGTGAATAATCTCTATTCAGTTAATTCCTTTGAGGTGCAGAAACAAAAAATCTGGGTACACTTGAAGTGAGTCTTTGTCAGCCATGGCAAAGGGCTATTTTATAATCATGGTAGAGCGGCTATGTTATATCTACTTCTTTATGAGGTTGGGTAGCTCAAAATCCAAAGTGTTTTTCTTTCACTATAAAAATGGAAGGTTTCAAAAATGGGACTAGTCAAAATCTTCCAGTTGTTGATGCTGGCATGCTCCTCGAATTTTATAGAAACCATCAAGGTTTTCACTCTGCCGAAGTTGAAAATGTAAAGTCTAGTCAGTAAAATTAAGATGATGTTTTTTATTGTGGGTTTCAAATATAGAAACTTTTAGAGCAACAAGAGAATCATATGGCGGAAATACGGTTGGTTATGTTTGAGTCAGAAGGAATAATAAAAAGGCATCGTCAAAGCTGAAGTAACACGGGAACGCAGAGTACATGGCAAAGGTTACAGATTTTTTGTTGAAATTGATGAAGAGGAAGAAATGGTGCTGCAGTGTCAATGTTCGGACTGTGCAGCTTCAGAAGGTATATTAGGTATTAATTTTTTGTAGGTGTATTAACAGTGAATAACATATTTTAAAACCGCTTTGCCCGGGTTTTCAGACATAAACAATTCATTGCTATTTTCATTAGTGTTCAAACACTTGGAAACAAAACAAACTTTAAACGGCATTCTGAAAGGTACGTGTGACTTTTTCAATACAGAATAATATAGTGTATGACACTACCAAATATCAGTTGACATTTGTTATCAGTGTTCCCAGTCCTTTTTTGCAGCTGTACCAGAAAAACAATATGTTACAATGTACCATTTCTGGTTACACTGTTTGTTAGTTGTCGCAGATTTCTCGCATATGGAGGCGCGGCCTAAGATTTGATTATATGGCAACGTTGCAAAATTGATTGTGGCTGTCAACTGTGGGATTGGTTGATCGGGTGATAACTTCACAACATTTTGCAATAGCGCTAAAAAAAAGCCATTTGAATTTTGCCGACAATTTTTTTTTCGTTTTAGAAAAAAAAACTACTAATAGAGTTTTCACAAGCTGTGAAATCCATTAAAAATATTTTGAATATTTCGTGTCCTGGCCCATTTTCAAAATGAGGGTATATTTACTGTTTGTCGCTTATGTCAAAAATTTCATATGAAAATACCTTTTAATAATTAAGATTTCAAATTATCGTATTTCCCGATAGCGTCTGCAACACAGAGTCAAGTTTTGGTTAAAATACGACCAAGCGCGAGTGATTTTTCCTGAAAACTTGACGACTTTATTTGTTTGCAGGAACCTTGAGGGAAATCCAGATAATTTGAAGCTCGTGGTATTCGGGGATTATTTTTTCCGTCCCAAAAGTATAAATTGGTTCCAAACTGTTTTTTGCCTCTCCGTATTAATGGGAACATTTCTGACTTTTATCGATGGTGGACAGAGAACAAACTCCAAATCGACTCATTTTCATGCAAAATCTCCAATTGTCACAATTGAATTCAACCTGTCAGTTTGAAGGTGGTTAATTTGACTGGATCATGTTTTGTTTTTTATATATAGCAACACCAGAGAAAATTTTCAAAAAAAATTATCAGTTATAATACCATGTAGGTTGTACCACGACGTCGAATGGTGCAATTCTATTGGTCGATATTTGGGTCGGAAAAAAAAATCTATAATACCTATAAGTAAGTATATATTTATAGACAAACTGAAGGCCACATTTTCCAACAGAACGGAAATAAATTTGGACATAAATATTTTATATAACCGGGCCAGCCAGCGTACTTTGAAAACATCTGAAATGTACTTTTCATAGCAATATCGACAAACTTTTATCATTTAAAAAAGATCTCTTAGAGTGCCACAATTTTCATTCAATTTTTTCCCAAGATATACACAAACATATTATATTATTAATGAATAACATTGATACTCAATTGGTGGCAGAAAATAAGATCCAGTGCCAAATTTCGGTTCAATCCTAACTGAGGTTCACGTGTAAGAGTTATTTCCAAATTAAAAGTTGTTATGATTGTTCTGAACGATGAGATAATCTGAAGACCAAACATTTTTGGAATAAGCAAACGATTTGATACTAGTTTCCCAGTCTTCAGCTTGAACATCAATGCCTTCCGTTGTTCTACTTTTTCATTCTGGACGAACCTTTTCCATATATTCTGGAGAAGATCTGTGATGCAATACATTTTCTCGTACAGGAACTAGTTACTTGACAGGATGGAATTAATTCAATGCAAATTAGTATATTTAACTCAAATAATTGCAAACAATGGACTTTAAGTTTCAAAGGGCCGATGAATATTTTTGAACAAGATATATCCATTCATGTTCTAATGAAGGAAAGGAGGAAGGATCGATTTTTCATCGCCAATGATTCCAAAGCCACGATTACCACTCTGATTTAGGTCCCGATTGGTTCATCCCCCCTTCATTAGTGATGCCCTGCCTCCACATTCAGTCGAATGCCGTTATTTTTTATGGCATTCACCTTGCAACTGAAGGGATACTGATAGCATTTTTTTTCAAAAGATACCAGCTCCGACCCAATCAGGATGGAGACGCAACCCATTGTTCCAGCATCATGCTTCCTTTCTGTGGGAAATCATGTGAAAGGCGAGTTGAACTGGGAGTTCACTGCCTTGCAAAACTGATGATGATTCAGTAGAACTTTGTTCAGTTGCATGTTTGTCTACCAGGAATCTTAACCTTTTCAGAATTCTATGGCTGGTAGTCGATATAGTATCTCGCGCAGTCTATAGTTCGACTGCAGGCATGGTTTGATTGTTTCTATAATGTGCAGGCACCCTAGACGTCGGAAACGTTCAGTGTATTTTTATATCACTGTTCCATATAGCAGCAGGTAGGGACCTCCAGAAAGGCTTTTCAAAATTGCCAAATACCTTCATGCTTCCATGATCTTTCTTTCCCACTAGCTTCTTTTCAGTTTAGATGTTATCCGTGATTACCCAAGATATTTGAGCCCACTGGAGACGCGTTTTGGGTGTACTCAATATTCCCGTTTGCTGAATTCCCAAACAATAAAATTTATGATAGCGTTCTGTGCTATATCGCGCAGAGTGCTAGTGAGCTTGGGGTACCGGTAGTAAAACTTGTCATCTTCATACCTGGGTATATATTCCAGCTCAGTTTAATTTTGCCATTAATTAAATTCCAAGGATTTTATGAGGAGACCTTCTCCCTCTGGATATTTCCCAGAGGAACCAGTTAAGCCAAATTTTCTTCAAAATCTCGCTACCATGCGCTAAAATTGATGCTATCTGAGCACTTTCAGTGTCCCGAAAGACTCCCCAGAGCCTAGTCGTCCAGGTCCAGCATCCTTCGATTAACATTTATTCCCAAAGAACGGTCCCCGTTGTTTTTTCGTCTGATATGCATGTTGACTTACATGGAAGGTACCTACGACCTCAGTTACACCACTCCCCTCAATCAACTTCAATCTTCTAGGCACTTGAGGCAATATGCCAACAAACTTGCTTCAATACTATCTATCAGATGTAAATTCCAACGTATGCTTAAACGGGAAAGTAGTTGTCCGGCTGTAAGATATTAAAAAAATAGCTTATTTTTTTTTTTTATGTTCTGGCCCCAAGAAAAGGGATATCCTGTAATGTTCAGAGAACATCGGGCCAAGGGAAAAAGGTAGGAGTTGGTGTTCTTCTTAAATTTCTGAATTGTATGCCCGGGAACACCCCCCAGGACGAGTTCCAAAGCCTCACCGTTCGTTGGATGAACGAGTCTTTGAAAGTGATGTTCTGGTCTCCGGACCACGAAGGGGTGGGGGATGATTGAACTTGACGGGTTAGTCTCGAAGAGACTGCCAAAGCAGGAACGATTGTTGATATTTCGAAGAGCATCACCCATGAAAATTTTCTATAAAATAGAGACAAATCGCCAACTTTTCTATGGTGTTCCAGACAAGGAGCAGTTTGTGGGCCATCACCGACGAGACGAATTGCCCTTTTTTGACAGAACCAATAGCCTCAGGAAAAGCGTTTAGGTGCCGCGCTCCAAATATGGGGAACAGACCAGGACAGGTCGGATCTGTGCCTTTATGGGATCATAAGCAGCTGGGGGGTGAAAAGCTCTTGGCACGAAACAAAACCAAGTTTTTGGGATGCACTTTGGAAAATGGCCCCTCAGTGGATTTTCCCAGGAAAGGTTTTTTTGCTGATAGAATACCAAGCATCGATATGGATGACTTCGGGTAGGGGTTACCCTGACAAAGCATGTTAGGCACAGGAGATCCTTTTCTAGAGAAAAGACATGCCGGTTTTGTTTGCATTGAATTCACCAAGTTATTAGATCCCCTTCGAGAATTGTTGCAAATCCATATTTATATTTTTAAATTTCTCCTCGTTCATTTCTGGTTTTACGGGCGAATAGGGGCCCCGAAGAGAAAGCGGATAGAGGGTACTTCCCTCGGCAAAGCTGTTACTGACATGAAGTTGCTTTCAACAGGTCGTTGATGTGGTGGAAATAGTGTTGGTGCCAGAATAGATCCTTGCGGAACACCAGCATTTTGGGGTAGGAGGTCAGGGTGAAAAATCCATCGACCAATTTCATGGAGAGACCTGTTTGGAGAAACTGCAAGCAGAGAAACATTTAGGGGGGGAAAGACGGAAGGCCTGGAGGAGTCCCTGGGCCAAACTCGATCGAACGCCTTGGGATTTAATGCCACTAAAGTTTTCCATACTTTCAATAGATACGTCAAATATGTGAGACGAAGCGGATACCAGTTGACTCTTGATGGCAAGCCAATTGCCCACGTTGACAATTCCCGGGGTCTTCCAGATATTTCATGAGCTCGATTTAATTTTTTTTCCATGACCTTGGGAAAAAATAGATAGCAGGGATAGGTCGTAGTTGCTAGGTAGGGCTTTTTTTTAAGGACTTGCTGCACTCCAATTTTCCAATTACGGAAATACCCCAAATTGTGGGGAGTGGTTAAAAAACCGGAAAGAACAGGTGTTAGTTCGGGGACATTTTTGAGAACAATCGGGGGATTCCGTCAGATCCACAGGCTTTGTTGGTGTTGAACCCCAAAACCTTCTGATGGTGCTGGGAAAGGGATCTTGCATGTGACTGTCAAAGGGTAATGTTCGGGGTTGTTTTCCGATGAATTGGGGGGAATTCCAAAATAGGTGGCAAAAGATAAGGGCTATTTCCGGGCACGTTGCTAGTGTTCCATCTTCTTTGGTTAGAGGAGGAAATGAGCTGGAAGTGAAGTTTCTTCCCACGCTTTGGCGAAAGACCAAAAGAACGGGATCCGAGGACATTCAGCAAGTTTTGATCTTATTTTGGCATTGTGGCATCTTTTGACATTCTATTGTCTCTTTGCAAAGCCCTAGCCTCGACATATGCCGCTCTGGTCTCAGGGCCCGGATTTTGCCATCACGGTTGCCCTTTTTTGGTTTGGAAGCCAAAGCCCTAGAGCAGTTTCTGTTAAACCAGGTCTTATCGGATGATGTTTTCTTCCGGTATTGGATGTAAGTTGGGATCCCAACATGATGATTTCAGAAATTGCCTCAGCACATCGTGTTGGATCTACTGAAGAGAAACAAACTCTCTTCCATGGAAACGCTGAGAAAACATACGAAGACCTTCCCAGTCGGCCGAATTGTAATGCCACATGAGACGGGGTTATTGTGCAGCTCGATGGTAAATGGAAAGAGCATGTTGTGGAGATGAGGGTGTGATCAGAGTTTCCGGGGGCAAACTTCTATTCTATACGGGTCAGGATTGGTGGTGAGGAAAAGATCTAGTGTATTGGCAGACTGGTTGTTGACATCAGGGATGCGGGTTGGTAGCTCGACCAGTTGTTCTAGACCATGAGTGATGGCGAAGGCCTCGGCTTGACGACCCGTATCATCTGTTTTGTTAGAGAATTTGAGCCAGGCAGCGTTATGTACATTAAAGTCTCCCATGATTATGGTTTCAGCTGTTGGATGGTTTTCCTGAATGTAGTCCAGTTTGAGTGATAAAAACTCAAAGAGGTCGTTATATGAAGGTTCATTAGGTGATAGGTGAAGGCAGCAGAGAAACTTAGTCAGTTTGGTATCAGATAGCTTGAACCACATCACATCAAAGTCTTTCGGTTCCAAACTCTCTTCACGCTGGCATGAAAGGTTAGCCTTAGCGTAAAGGCAGATTCCACCTTTGAACCTGAATCGAGAATGGAGTTCGTAACCAGGACAAAGCATATGGACCTTGTTGGTGGACGAATTTACTTGTGTTTCTGTTAGAGCCAGAATATCCGGTTTTTTCGTCTGTAGGTGATGGTGGACGTCATTGATGTTCTTCTTCTCACGGCTTTCCGACCCTTTGTATCTGCAATCGTCTTCAGGTGCCACTTGGTACTTTTGGTTTCTCGGGGCAGTGATGCGTTTGTCATGAGCAGTAGTGCTCGTTATTTCAGGCGGAGTGGTGGTGCGTGTAGTTCTACGCCTCTGCAGTTCACCAAATTTTTTTTGCGATTTTCATACGTATGATAGAGTCTATAACCAAATAAAAAAAACTCTTTCACAGGAATCTAACACCCACCATAGAAATGAAGATTTCTTAATAGTCGGGGGAAATATGAAACTTTCATCCAGACGAAGAAAGACCATACTTGACGCCATATTACAGCTTATCACCTCATATCTACGGGCTTCTCGAAATTCACAAACCAGGAAATGCCACTGAGACCGATCACCATCTCCCGGAACTGACCAATTCACAACTTATCAAAATACCTTCTACCAATATACAGATTGAAGATTGTATAGGGGTCGATTTGGATGTTCAGCCTCTGTACCTCGACCTATACGATATTCTGTAATTCACCCTTCATCTATTCGAATCCGGGAATCGAAACTTCTTTACGGAGTTAATCAGTTTCTGATGTCTGAGGGCGTTATCGAAACCCCTTCAAGGGACGTAGCCTTTGCAAAACAATGTTTGGTAGTCGCAAAGCAGGTGTTCTGCAGTTTCAGCAAAATTCTCGCAGTAACGGCACAGTTCACTGTCTGATCTGTCCATTCTTTTGGGGTGATACCTCAGAAGACAATGTCCAGTAAGCAGTCCCGTTACCAGCTTCCCAAATTTTTTGTCCAACTCAGAGCTGTTTAGCTTTCCTTGGTGATGGGCTCAGAAGCCTTTTCGATTGTCCTGAAACTATTCCAGTGGTTTGATTTTGGTCAGTTTCTCCCTTTGATATGAGTTTTGGAGATATCACAGAAGGGTTCTGGGCCAGAAAATTGGGTGTTTTTATCCCTCATTGGCAAATCTGTCCGCTTCTTCATTGCCTCTGATTCCCTTGTGACCTGGCACCCACATCAGGGTAACCTGATTATTTGTAGCCAGTTGTCTTAGGGAGAGTTTGCAGTACCAAGTCATTATGTGACTTTGGAGCTTTTAATGCTGCTTGGCTATCTGACAGAATATATATATATATATATATATAATATATATATATATATATATATATATATATATATATATATATATATATATATATATATATATATATATATATATATATATATATATATATATATATATTTTATAAATATTTGCCCCTGGAGCCTCTTGGCATTCTCGGCGCCAATTTCTATAGCATGGATTTCTGCGAAAACTGTTGGGGGTTTGCCGGGGATTTTGAGACCCAAAACTAGGAACCGTTACTCCCCACTCCAGCCCTTTCGTCCATTTTGGAACCATTATGTACCATACTGACGCATTTTTTCTAGCGGAGGCCCGTTCGCTGTGAATATATGGTGGTTGTTTATAACCACCCATAGTTCACTTTAAAGTCTTGCCTAGCTGGCATGTTATCTGATGGCTTTCACCTGATTCTAGGGAAATATTTTCCAGACTCTTCAGATGTCAAATCAGATTTCCAGCCTTCGAATTTGATGCCTGGTGCAGCCTCAAGGCACTCACTGCCGCTTCCTTCATTACACACAAGTGCAGTGGCGGAAGGTTTAGCATTACCTCTAGTACTGCAGACATTGCCCCTACGATTCCCAGACAGGCTAACCGCTGCACTTTCTGCAGCTTGATTTGTGCCGACCAATATACAACTCTCACAAGAAAATAGCAGCTCATACGTCAAAAATTCTAAGGAGTATTGGATTTTCGGTCGCAAACGTCAAAACGACGTTTGTGTTATAATTCGGCGGGTAAAAACTTCGAATTAACGAGAGACCCAGTGTCGAAATTGCGCGTATAATAAAATCAACGATTCGGCTGCAAATAACCTCTAATCACATTTTTGGACGTCCCTCGGTGAGCGTTTATTTACGAAAATACTGCGTAAACGTAATGACAGTCGCCACGAGCATTCGCTCTTCAAGTGCAGGAAGTTCTTGTAACAGCTTCATTACAATCAATCTACGAAAGGAAAAAACCTCAATTGACAATTTTTTCAAGTTTTTGGAATAAATATGTCTGATACATTTTCATATTGATATAAAAAAACAAATTTATACTAGTGATTATAGTAATCTGAAAAAGTATAAAGAAACAAATAAAAAAAAATATTTATGAAATACACCTTCAAAATTATTTTTTTAGTAAAATTCTCATGCTAAACGAACAATGTAATATGAACAAAACATTTGGAAAATGTAAGTAGTACTACTGAAAAGAAAACAATATTTTCAATATATTTATTTTGATTTCTTTCATATTTATTCATATTTCTTCAATATTTTATTATTCGTGTGATGTACTGCAACATTAGACATGTAAGTTTTCATCAAATGTTATCAATTGTTTGTGAAAGTATTTATTCACCTCTGATTCGAGTACAGATTTGTTGTCGCTGCTACTTGGTTACAGAAACTGACATTAAATTATATTAATGACGTGGATAAGATGTCTAAAAACCATGGTGTATTCACTTATACCTGTAAAATATTGAGACAAACTGGGGGACACCAGCCCACGTGATAAAGGGAGTTATCTAGAGTTTCAGATGGCGCCGACGTCGTTTCTTGTCATAATTCAGTAAACTGCAATTACATACCACAAAGGGAGTTTTTGTGATTTGTGTCTCTGATCCGTTCTGTGATTGTGCTTTTGTCGCCTTTAAGGTTATGTCAATTCGTTGTGAAATATTTTGAGGCTGATCGATCGGTGTAACATATTTTAGAACAAACTATTCCATGTACTTATGTCAGTGTTATATAGAATTTTCGAGAGGTGTTCCGAAATAATTCTTATTATGAACCGTACCAATTTATTTTGTATGGTTAATTTTCTATTGATAGGGCTCCACCGAGTTGGTACTTATGTATTTCTGTCCCTGTTTGCTCATAATAAAAATCTTATGATGGAGCGGATAATGATTTTATGAAGTGCTGTAAATTACATATTACTTAATTTAGCTTTGAAACCAATAAAAGTACAGGAGATGCAATCTCTTTCGCTTTCTGAAAAATCTATATTCTAGTCTGAAGGAAGTGTTTTGCGACATATCTTGAGATTTTGACTGTCACATAAGCCTCATCTCTACAGCTTTAGAGGACGAAGCTTCAATTGGTTCGAATCCTATCTGAGTGAAAGAACCTCTCAGCTTTTGGACAAATTGAGAGGTGTTCACTATTTTGGCAGACAACACGACTATCTTATCGCAAGAACTCAAATTACCTTCATATAGCGGAGTAAAAATAGCTTAAAATCATCCATTATTTTGGAATCCTGGAGGACTCCATGGATTTTCCAGAAACCTTCTGCTATTACTTAGAAATTGCTTGCAGAAAAAAGTTATAAACTTATATTCGTGCGCTGCTTGTTTATTAATTGTTAAAACAATGAAAAACAATTCTGTTAGGCAAATTGTACCCAAATTGATGCTATAGGGGTTTTTGAGGTTGCTGAACCAGAATTTGACATTGAAAAAACTATGGCGTGGCCAGTCGTATAGGTACATTTTATGAATGATAATTTACAGCTACCTATTTTTTATTTATGTGTACATCTTGGAGAAAAATTTTCCGGGTGAAAGTTGTGGAGCTACTAAAGCTCTATCAAACAACTCATAGTTTGCCGATATTGGGTATGGAAATAAAATATTGCGAATTTTTTTGAATCTTTCAACAGCTTCCATTTTGAGACTATTGGGCCATTTTAGATATTAGCCGAGGTATTCATGAGAAGTATATTTGTTTTATTTGGTTGAAAAATGTGGCCTCCACTCAATAAATTTCGTTATATCCCATGCAGTGCCTTAAAAGTCAAATTTGTTATTTTTTTAAATTATTCAGTATTTTGGGCTCTGTATTTTTCGAAATTTTTTTTTTTAATTGTCCTCTTTTTATTTGTCATTTTGAGAGTAATCTGCGGAAATTTCAGAAGTTTATCTTGAAAATAGAAAAAAAATAAGATTTTAGACAGAATTCTGCATTGACGTAATTTCATTTACGTACTATTCCCATACATATTTTTTCACTTTTAAAAACATGACTTCTCGTTAGTAGCATTTTTCCTCTTCCAGTTGAATTTTTGCTATGTTAAATTAATCAATTAGATCAAAAGTTATAACAAATTTAGTGTAAAGCGCTTGTGGTTGCGTGCTCCACCAGCGCTGCAGTGGCCGCCTCACATTTTTTTTAGCACATTAGCAAAAAAAATCTGCAGCTTACAGTTTTTTTCTTCTTATTTTATTTACTTTTTTGATGTAAAATTTTCTATTTTTGCGAGTGTCACCATTATTTATTAATTTTTTTTTAATTCAATATACAATGTAATTTTGCAACTTATTTGTTAAATAATAAATTAAGCATACACTTTACGGTTGGTAACTTTTTATATGTTGTTCCTTACATCACTAATGTACAGTAAAAAGTGTTCACAGTCCCCTAACTTTCTGAATCTGAAATCTAATATTACTCCACTACTAGTAAAATGACTCGAATATATATATAAATTAATTTGAATCTTCTCTGAACTACCTTTGCCCATTGTAATTTTTTTTTCAACTTGTGATTGTAATGTATCTAGTAACTAGCAAGTCAAATGATTTTATTATTACTTTTATATTTATTTTTTATATTATATATATTTTGCATAATTCTTTTTTCTATGAGATGATAATCTTCTGACTGAAAGTATTGGAAAATTCCAAATATAGTGGTTATTTTCTTCCAAAGAGCCATGGGACCCTCTGTAACGGTTCGGAATTCACTAGCCAAAATCAAAATATCTTCATAAAATGATAAGTCCACGCTTACTCGTGAAATTCATGTGTTTATTGAAAAGTGATAATTATCCCAATCATAGTCATTAGCCTTATCGATCTTGAGAGTGGGCCTTATTCTTCTGAACAACTGCTTGGTTTAGATCGCCCTCCTTCTCCGATTATCTCATGCGGAGTGTTACTGGAAAATAAGAGAGAAGCATTTAGATTATAGTTTTCTCCCTTCACCTTTTTAAGTAGGGCTCACCTTTTCCTGAGAAGTCATTCTAAGATAGCTGGAAGCAGCCTAGACTGTCACACACCAGGATTCATCGATTTCTCAACTTCATCAACAGATTCTATGTTATCTACAATGAACTCTCTGATTTTGTTCATATCAGAAGGTAGTTAGAGAGGTAATAGTCCGGCAGAGATGGGCAGTGAATGGCTTGGTAATAGTTTGTATCGGAAAGTTTAATGGAACAATGTCATCGGGGACATTTTCCAATCCCCTCAATTCTCAAGTTAATTCATCATCTAGAGACATCAGTCCACTCTCCTACCTTTTCTCATTCCTTCGTGGAAATTTCCATGATCCCAAAAAGGCCATTTGAGAAGATATCACTTTGAAAAAATCGGCAGGTAGACTTCAGGAAAAATGTGATTTTTGACAGACAGATGTAAACATTGTGGTAGGTTTCGAGGTTTTCATTTCATTTTCGCGCCAACTGTTCTGAGCGGGATCTTGTTCGTAGAACTATAATCTTTGTAAACGATCAATTCACAGTTGTTTGCATGAAGTAATGTTGACAGAAAAAGAAAATTTCATAAGTTTCAAGTTTGACATTTTGCGTGACACAAACAACAAACATTTCTTAACCGCGCCATCTTCTAATGAAGTTCCAAGCAGAATTTAACGTTTTTCATTTGTTGTCCCCCAAAAATTGTAAACAAAATCAAATCAGGGTTTTTAGGCATCTCAGACATGACTTCTATCATAACTATGAAAATTCCCGATAGCAAGACAAACAAACCTCGATCATTTGTAGTAAGCGGAAGAATTGGATTTTTTTATTCTGTTGGAATATATCGCAAATATGAATCTCTTCGTCCCCAGTCTACCAGTCTCACTAGATATTATAACGGAAAATGTTCAGTTCAACCTGTTGCTGTGAATACTTTCAGTAAAGTTTCAAAATACTTAAATATTGAAAACCCAATGCAATACACATGACACTGTTGTCGCAGATCTTCTGAAACATTACTTGTGGAATCGAGGGCAGACATTAAAACGCCATGGAGGATGGAAATCTTTAACTGTAGCTGAGGGCTACATTGAGGAGTCAATTTCTAAAAAAAACTGAAATAGAGACCCACATTCTGGAAGGTGAACCAGAAACTTCACAACAATCTGAAAAAGAGTTTTAAGTAAAGAACCTGAGACCTTCACAAGCAAAACCGAAAACAAAATAAAAAATATACTGGAAATGAAGTTTGTCCATCTATTACCATAGTAAATTGCTCTAACTGCGATATTCAAATTGAAATCAGCTCGAAAAGTGAATAACTAATTCGTAATATTCTTGAATTGTAAAATACTCTTTAATTAAATTTTAAATGAAACAAATTTAATTCGATCGTAGAAAAAATTTTGTGTGCGCAACATGTGCGCAAAGCATATTTGTTGCATACAGCATGATTGCAGCCCTCGACTTCGTCTCGAGCTGCAAATGTATACACTTTTTGCACTAGTTACACAAAAAATGCATCATATTTAATTATACGGTCTACTAAATGCAAACTTTGTTTATGACAACCATGAAAAAGTTCTGTTTTCCACAAAATAGGATGCTTGTTATATTTCTGGCATCCAATATTGACTTGCATTGCGTAGTTCTTTTCAATATTTTTTCTCTAATTTCTGTTCTGTTTCTCTTTGCTGCTCTTCTTGACCTGATTGTCAATGGTCTATTTCTTGATATGATGTGGTTTGAGTATCTTCATCAAATAATAAAAAAATCATCTATTTTAGCATTATTGGTTACTTCATGATCAAATTATTTCGGAATCAGAAGTTCCTTCGAACTTATATTCAGATTTCTTGGCATCTGAGGAGTGTCCTCAGCTATGCAACAACGCACACATTTCTTCTGCTCAAGGTAATATAGCCTGGAAATAGAAAGAGAATGATGAAAACTTTGAAAATCCTTTATTCCAACACCTGAAACATTTTTAATTTAGTAACTACCAAGAAACATTTGTATAATGTATTACGAGAACTAACAATAGGATCAATTTGACTCATAAACTAGTGCTCTTTCTGCAAAAAAATATTTTTTCATTTCGGTAGCACTACGGAACGCCATTTTCCACTTTCCTGTGAAACACTGGCCAAAAGAAACCCTGCATTAAATTCGTTTTTCGCAATACTTCATTCATGTTGCCTTGTATATCAAATTAGATATTGTCCTATACTACTTTTTCACGAAGGTATGATATTACCGGCTATACGTTGACTGAATATATCTACACAGTAAAATGAAATGAAATAACAAAAGTAATAATGGAAATTTGGCTATAAAAATGTTTAAAGTCAAAACTTGTACGTCAATGAACGGTGCTCTATATATCAATTGCAGAAGTAGGATATTCATTGACAGAATAAAAACAGTATTTGAGAAGGTACTACCTCAAGTTTAAATCAAAAAATATAGATGATTAAAACTTTTCATGTACATGAAAACCAATAGTTTGATTATAACCATATAATTGTTTTTCATTCCAATTGTTTTAATGAAAATAAATTCACGGAAGATAATGCATGATCATTCCAAGTATGAGTGTTATAACAGAAAATCCAAATACAAATCAAGAACAATATTCAACCATAATATGCAAATTTTCTGAAAAATCTTGAGATATCATATCAAGTTTAAGTAAACCAAACAATACAAAAAGCCACCTATGAATTTACAAACCGAAGAAACACGACTGCAAAATAAAAAAATGGTAAATATATGTTTGAAAGGATCAATTTCCAAGTAATTTCAAAACATTATTTTTTCCAATGTACTTGTTATTTTCATAGCTATCATCACAAATATTATTATTTGTCTGAAAAAAAACAGTTACTCCTGCACAAAAATCTATAGTTCATTTTTCAATTCTTGGAAATGGTTTCCATGCAAATCCAATCTCCCGCAGAAAGGAATAAAATATTCTTTGCATTTTCTGCGTTTTGTTTTCCCCTGGAAAAAAATTAGAACAATATCCGGTTGAACTGTTTTTTATTGAGACTATGTTGAAATCGGCATTCTATTTTTCCATTATGTGAAAGAAATGTATCCAATTCAAAACCGAATAAATAATTTAAAAAAAATTTTCCACATAATATGAAGAAGTAAACACCCAAAAGTTATCTCTTCATTTGATCTATAGAATGGCCTCGAGATGGATATGTAGTCAATTTTTGGAAGGGAGTGTAGTGTATCAAGGGGTATCCTCAAGGTGATTCTGTTGTTGATATAGATGAATCCCTCTGGGGATATCCTAGGGATGGAGAAAATGTTTCATTTCTATATTCCTGGGATAGCCGCAGGATGAAAACAAAATATTCCAATTGTTGACGGATTTGGTGTTGTTGTTTTTTGTTCTTAATTTGGTGGATTGTTCTGTGGCTTTAACTTGTATATATATTATCTTCAAAAATATTTTCCATAAAAATAATATAATCCCAGAAAAAAATTGTAGATGGTTGCATCAACTTGCCTCTGTCACAGAGAGTTTTATCCTAAAAGCTAATATTTCAGGATTTTCCGCAATTTAACATCTATCTTTTGTGCTTCTAGGGAGTCAGTATGTTAACTCCAAATTACCATGAATTAAAAATGAAATCGAATTATGACCAAAAAATTGGCTATTATTAAAGATCAACTAGGCCGATATGAATATATCATTAATAGAAAATTCCTGACAAGAGCTCCTAACCCAAGCTAAGAAATCTTATTTTATCTTTTATTGTGTAATTTAGTAAAAGCATGTCCTCTTTTATGATATCCTACTTTGAAGTCAACAATTGAATAACAAAAATTAGTAGCCCTTTGACTCTTTCGTAAGAGTACCACATTTTAAAAACTTTTTCGAATTGTCGAAATGAAAAAATATAGATAAATATTTTCGATATTTGGGTGATATCATCCGACCAGTTCAATCTGTCATTCAAAATTAAGCTTAATAATTTGATCAAATTTTCTCTAACAATCTGGTTATTGGGGGAGATGGTAAGATGTTGCATTTTGTCTTCATTGAGTTTGGATTTGGTACTGTACCACAAATCTGATTTATTCTGAACCTCTTTAATAGCACTATTCAAGCTCAAAATGTTCCTGTCGAAAGTAATGTAGCGTCATCGCATATGTAGGTCATTCATGTAAACAAGCGTGCTAAAATTCAATTACACAATATTGCTATCTCAGTAACAAAGATGGAATGTTCGATTTTATTCTAACCTTATTATCAGAGTTATGTGATTGTGTATTTGATGCATATTATAATTTGTACTGATTGGGTTTTTTATTCGACGTTTCGTCACTTTAGGGCCCCCAGCTTTTTTTGTCACGGCTCTACATTTTTCAGTTGCCTTTCCATTCTTGCATTTACCAATGTATCACACTGTCAATCATTATCCATCATTATTGTTATATCTGATACAAGACAACTTGGGATAAGACTTACAAAATATGGTACAAACTCTTTTATAACTACGGTGCTGTATACCACAATCATGGAGTGATTATTTCTACAAGAAATATAAACATTTCACTCATTACATAGTACATCTATCCAATGAAAATGAAATTGTACGTTAGAAGTTGAACTAAACAATGAAACATAATTAAATCAAAAAAAACCTAAAATTTGTCAGAATAACTAGAATATTGTGAAGAGAACAACCCAAATATACAGATTTCAAGAAAAACATTGATACACCATAATAAAACAACGAATCATCACAGTGCTCACGAATTCATATTTCACATAAACCCATTGACTGGGTTCACCTCCGGTATTTGTTTTGATCCCTGTTTCGTGAGAGAATATCTAACATTACCTCGAATACAATCCATTCTTACCTGAAACTGAGATAACTGATTACTCCTATATTGTTCTGAAAATAGTTATAACTGAAATTGAAAATAAAATAAGTCATCAATGACAATGAAAAACCTAAAAATAATATAAGTGAAGAGAATTGGCTGAAATTATATTCGATAGATGAACGACACCATAAAACAAATAGATCAAACGACGCGACGTTATGAAGGGAGATCCATGGGTCACTGATGGAAGTCTATTATTGACAGTTCTAACAACCATTCAAATTTTGTCATTTTGTGTCATATGAAACAATTTCACCCAATAATGTCAACATTACACTGATTGCAATTCAGTGCAATTATGACAACACGATTGAGTTCACTATGACAACACGATTGAGGTTGACAACTTCATTCTAAATAAATTTCAAAATGTCACGTTTTGGCAATGCGAATGTTCAAAGTATGACGGCGCTAATCTAAGAAAAAATTCCCAGAAATACAACCTACAGTCACAAATATATTTGGGGAATAGAATTTTGCTGCGAACGAGAATATGAATTAAATGAACATAAAAGCTTAGAAGAATTGGGGTTGGTACTAAAAGATTGGGCGGTCAATATGAGAAAGAAAGACGGAACCGAATTTAGAGGAGCAACGGTGAAGACAATGTGGAACGTTTCGTGCAAACTTTTCCAAGAGAAGTACTATAATGACTATAATATTATGATTGACCCGTTTAACAATACAGTATTTAAACCAGCCCGAAATGCCCGCGATGCAATCATGAAGAAGCTACAAGCAGATCCATATAAACGTGAGTCCAGTTCAGTTTCGTTAAATTTGTCTGAAGTTAACAAAATAATATTGCTATGGGATGAAAATACTCCTGAAGGTCTTATGCGTCAATTTTACCATATTGCTGCTGAAGAATTAGCGAGGCGAGGAGGAGAGGCAGTTGCTTGTTTGGTGGATTGTTTTCAAATCGAGAAAAATAACGATGACTCTCCAACAAATCGCATTGAATACAATCCGGTGTTCAGTAAAACGTGCCAAGGTGGTTCTAAAAGCTGTACAAATAGTAAATGGTTGGTTTCCAATAGTGAAAGACAAAGCTGCCCTGTACGTCTTCTTCATAGACTGATATCAAAACGAGGCGACAATATTACTCACCACGACTGTTCTTAAAACCAAATCGCACTGGAAAATGAAACTACAAATGGTACGATAATGTACCTGTTGGAAGAAATACCATAAATAGATAGACTAAATCTGCTGCTGAGGCAATTGTCTTAATGTGAAGGACAAAAAGATACAAATCACTCGAATAGATCAACTGCTGTAAGCGAATTGGCAAAAAGTGGTGTAGAAGAACAACAATTGCTGAAAATTACTGGTCATAGCAATCAAAATTCTATAACCATACTTAAATCTCGATCAAGAACACCACAACAAGATCATAAATATTATGCGTGGTAATAGATCTTCTATAGTAGAGAACAGAAACGAATCTAATGTTAAGTTAAATTTTGATAATTGTACTTTCACTAACTGTACTTTTAATAAATAAATAAATGTTTCATTGAGTAGATACATTTTTCGCCGAATGTCCCTCGGACATTGACAAATGCCTCATAATTTTATTACAAATTTCTCAAGCTCGTTGCTAGGTGACAGCCCTCAGCCTCGGCTTCGGGCTTTACCAAGGAACGAATTTGTCAAATATTTTACCAAAGTTGGAGAAAATCTGGCAGAAGGAAAACAAAATTAATGAGGTTAAAAAAATTAAAAATTCTTTTTCAACGGAAAAAACCAATGGATACGAAGTCCTACAAGTTATTGTGAACCTAAAGAACAAAAATCTCCCAGATTTGGCACCCTTCGATCAGAAACTATTAGAATCATAGAAGAGGAATAATGCAAAACTTTTGACATATGTAATGAACTGATATGTTTCATTGGGTGTGAAAGTAAAAGCACGGACTCGAAAATTGTCAAAAATTTTCTAGTGTTATTTTGTGAAAAAAACATTTGATAATATTTTTTGTTGTATTGTGATGTTGTGATTATAATGTTTCGTTACATTTTATAATTACAGATTGGTGATAAGAGAGTAAATATATATGAAGATGCTGAAGATGGCCAAGAAGTCACGGAATGTTCTTCATTGGCGTGTCTATCCAACCCTTGTCGCAATGGAGCTTCCTGTAGTTCTGTAGGGGATGTGTGGTATTGTCATTGCAGAAATGGGTACATTTAATGCATTATCTTTATATTTTTATTCAAATAAATTTTGTTTCAGGTACTTGGGAGAAAACTGTGAGATATCGGTTTGCGATGATAATCCTTGTCTTTTCGGTGGGACATGTATACCTTTCACAAATAGTGGCTACATATGCCTCTGTCCATATGGAAAGCACGGACATTTTTGTGAAAATGGTAAAATTTCCCCCATTACGTTCCAATTTCATCAATGCATATTTTTCAGATCTCAAAATCAGAGAACCATACTTTTCATCAACTGTCAGAGGCCTCTCCTCCTTTGTGGCATATCCCTTTCCAGATGGTATATCAAAGAACATGGAACTCAAATTCAGGTTCACACCAACAACTATGGAACAAATATCTTTGCTTCTATTCATTGGGCAATCTGTACATCATGATTTCTACTCTGATCACATTGCTGTCAGTTTTGTTAAGGGATACATCATGCTCACCTGGAACCTAGGATCTGGTAAGATCAACATTGACTGTATTGTAACAATAAACTTTTTGCTCTAGTTTCGAAGAATAATGGAGATACACTTTGTCGAAAATTAAATCATTTTGTATTTCATAAAACACAATGCCGGCAACGTATACACGCGGATATGAAAGCTGACTGTGACCAACATTGCTTTTGATATCCAGTGTCCCAGATCCTATATATTTTCAGAGAATTGGTATTTTGAGAATGAAGAAATATTCGGAATCGAGTCTAAAGTAGATAGTAGATTGTAGCTTCACTCTCAGATTATCCACTGTCAGTGACCACAACAAAGGCGCTAGAACTTCGCCTTGGAGGCAACCTTTTCTGCTGTGATTCCGATCTTCTTCGAGAGCAGCTACGATGATTCTGCTTTTCAGCATTGCATGTTTTCATCTGATCAGTGAGGTGTTTAAATTCCTTTCCTTTAGTGATCTGATGATGAGTCATGTGAGGTGCTATCGAAAGCACCCTCTATATCTATGAATGCACATATAACCATGTCTTTCTTTAACTAAGTAGGCGAATTCTTTTTATGAAGCGGTTTGTCCAAAAGGATTTTTACTTCCTATATAACAGTCTATAATTTTCTCCATTGTTTTCAGGAGAAAGGAAGTGAGAGTGATGGGCCTATTAGACTTTGGTTCGTCTGCTAGACGTCTCTCAGTCTTTGGTATGAACACCACTTCAGCTCCCTCCAGGTTGTAGTAAGGAGGGAAATATTCCGTAATTTCCGTCCTTTCCGGCTGATTTGAAAGGTTTGAAGCTCTTAATAGCCCATTTGATGCTTTGGGTGCTGAATATTTTCCTCGCTAGGTCCTGCTGGATCTTTGGGTTTGGTAACAACCCTTCCCAGCTGAGCACCTTGCATTCGTTTTCAACAACCTTGGCCAAGAAAAGTGTGTCTGGATGAGGCACTCATGATATCGTTCTGGTTTTCTGCGTATCCACCGGTCGGCTCTTTGATCAGACTGATACCATTGGTATGTTCTGTAGATATAATTTTCTGGATGTGTTGAGCTGGGGCTAATTCCGTTATCCCCTCACACAGTTGACTCCATGTTATTATTTTGGATTTTCTAACTTCTCTTGTTGTTCTCAGAAAAAGCCACTTTGCAGTCATCGCAGTGTTCCAGATCTTGGCTTTATTGAATAGTTTCCTAACATTATTCCTAACCAAGGCAAGTCTCTGTTGACTGCCTTTTGTTTTTATGGGCAGCTGATTTCATGTGCTTCCATTATAGCTTTTGAAGATGCTTGGAGGCTGTGTCAAGTTCTTCGGCTGAATCGATGGACATATATTGGTCCTCCAACTACCTCTCGATATCCCAGTTGGTCAGTTTGAGAATCATATATCCTTCGAAGCGGGTTCGATGACCCCAACTCGAATCTTATGTGTTGATGGTCCGACATCGGAGAATCATCAGATGAATGCCAGTCTAAAGTAACTTTTACTCTTCGTTATATAAAAAGAATATAATATTGACTCAACAATAATAGACAATACTCAACAAGACAGTAAAAAAACAAAACTTCAAAGCTTTGACATCCAGTTTAAATATGATTATTAGTCATACTTATCCGGTTCGCAGTATGCATATACATAAAAAGTATTTTGAATTCATTTCAGTTTTTCATGTGTTTTCGGAATTTGAGCTGATGCTGACTTATATTCTTCGAAGTTTGCGAATGGAAAGTTATATATATTATCAGAATTGATTCAAAAAGCCTATTTGATAATCAATACATAATGAACGCCACGGTCCATGGAAACATAGCAGCCATATGCGTTTGTTTGTATTCACCTGAAGACGATTGCGGATACAAGCATTCGAAACGTCGTGAAAACCTTTCAAATCCATTTAGACGATGGACGTCCGAAACGAGAGTAACACCTTTCAAACGAGAAAATATACGATTTCTATGGAAATCAGCCATTCATTTTAGTAAATACGGAGTATGGGCTGGTTGCCGATTGTGTTGAAGCGCAACTTTAGTGGTTATCCTTCGAAAGAGTGGCATGTTCGAATTCTTGCTGTTGTGGGCAGAAATAAAATTAAAATATATTTCGTGCCTATTGTTGACCAAACAAAATTTGGTACTTGAATTTCAGTTTCGCAGAATCCCCCGTTATACCCATATAAGTTTTTGACTTCCGAGGGTTGCTTTTGCAACTAAACTGGCAGTTGAAGCACTGTTTTAAGTGATACTATTCACCCGCCTCAATTCTTTTTGAACGATAGATTCGACAATGAGGCACATCCTAAAAATATTTCTATTTATATACAGGATTTCCAAAATAAGATGGGGGAGAAGGGAGCTCATTTGAACATGGGGCACAATTGAACAGTATTCGTATTTGCCGCCATGAGAGTGGATATTCCATCGGGACCACTCGTAACCAAAGGTGTTAGTAATTAATGTATTGTGCTACAGTTTCAGGTTATTATTAATGAGGTTTGTATTGAAAAAAAATCTTTTTTTAATACATTGTAACTTTCGGCTCAGATGAGAAATGTATTATTATTATATATATATATATATATATATATATATATATTCGGATATTGAACTGAAATGTGTTGAATGTCACCTAAGTATAAAGCATCTCTAATGATTTGGTAGAATTTTGTGAGGTTAGTTGTTACTGTATTGGCAGTAATAAACTTCCAATTCCAATAGTCCTATTGGGGTACCTTTGAACACTGTTCTGGGAGTACTATTGAACAGTGTTCAATAGTGCCCCCACTCAAAAATAAATGCTTACTTTCCAGATTTAGGTTTGATCGACAATTCCCCTATAAATTTGTAATTCAATATGGTGAGAAATTACAAAAAAATTAAGATGAAGGAAATTATGCTGCTTGACTATATTTTAAATATTCGAATTACAATACGGTTCATCGTATAGAGATTCAAAGAGAACTGCTTCTGACTATGCAGAAATTCTTGGTAGAAAATATGCAGCAAGTTCGAATGATAACAAGATAGCTGGGTTGGATTGGGTTCAGTGTTTCATGAAGTATCCGAAATCCAGAGAACACAAGTTTGGCCTGAACAACTGGATTCAATGAAGAGACTGTCAAGGATTCCAAGCTTTTCAGAAATATAATTTTCCTCCAATTATCATCTTCAATTTAGATGAAACAGGAATAACCACAGTTGTTGATGATCCCAATGTCATTGCAGAGAAAGCAGTGAAACAAGTGCTAAATAAGAGTAAATTCACCTTCGATTGTATAGTGTTGTCTGAAAACTTCCAGATTCAGGACTCAAGTTTCTTCTCTTTAGAAGAATATGATTCGATCTACAATGAAAGTAGAAAAAACAAAAATGATGGGGTTGTTATTTTTATTCTCCAGTCATTATAACTATACAAGTAGCATAGTCAACATGAATGTATTGAAATGGAAATAATTTACCAAAAAAAAATAATAATCACTGGTATCTCCATCTGGTAGTCCTGAAATGTTCGTCGACCAATTGAATAAATACCTGGAACGAACAAAAAAGAAATCAGCAAATCACACATAATCATTGGATATATAAATCTAGTGATAATGATAGAACTGTTGGTGATTATTTGAACATTCTAGGTGAATATAACTTTTTCCCGCTCATCTATAAAACAACACGTGAGCAAAACGGATCTATGAGCTGTTTGAAAAACGTATACCAAGCAGTTGATGAAGGAGATTCAACACTGTGTATTTTCCTTGATCTCTCCAAGACGTTCGACACTGTAGATCATACCCTACTAGTGGATACTTTGGAGAGATTAGGGGTTCGAAAAACTCCTCACAAAATATTCTCTAGTTGATTACTAAAAAGAAAACAAATTGTACAAATTCGAGATACATACATAGTGGTGAGAGATAAGTTTTATGTGGGGTTCCACAGGGAACATTGCTTGGACCCATTTTTTCATAGTATACTCAATGAACTTCTGCATTTCGACACAATTACCAGTTTCGCTGATGACACCGTGATATTTTACAGAGATGCCAGTTGGACGAACCTCTAATTTGAGTCTGAAACTGATATTGGACAAATAACAAACTGATTCATTTCACGAAAGTTAACCATTAACTATGAGAAAACAAACTACATGCCCTTAACCTGCTATAAAAACCGTCTTCCCAACTCCAACACTCTATCCATAACATAAAATAATGACTCCAAGATAAAAGCGGTTTCTGAATTGAAATACCTGGGTTTTACAATTGATCATCATTTCAGATGGGACAAGCACATATTGAATGTTGGTAATACTCTCAGAAGCGTGCTATAGAGATTTAGATTTTTCTCAAACATATTAGAAACCTACCACCTGAAAATTTGTACTATGCTCTAATTGAATCTAGAATTCAATATGGAATCCTGGGCTGGGGTGGTGCTTCAGCCGTTCACATGAAAAAATTAATCACTTTGCAAAAATACTTTTTGAAAAGTATCCACAAAAAAAGAAAGGAATTATCGGACCGATAAATTATTCAGTGGAACAATTTTTTTTTACCTAAGACAACTCTATCTTTATCAAATACTGATAAGAACAAATCTACCCGTCTTCAAACTTCAGATCATACTAACCAAACCAGACAGAAAACACACCTACACACCAAATCAAGTGCACCAAAAAGAAACATTGGCCCGAGGAACCATACATACCTCTGCCAAAAAATGTTCATTAAAGCTCCAGTAAACCTCGAAAAAGGAAAAATCATGTTCAGTTCTATCAATCTCATCAAAAAAGAATAAAAATGTACATAGTTTCACAAAGAAAATAAATTCAGCTCTTTTCGAATGCGAAATAAACAGCTAAAAAAATATACTTATGACTGTAAAGCGAACTTCATTTCCACTTCTCCTCAGTTTCCTCATGTTGAAATTTTCAAACTTCTCCATTCATATTATATACTTACTTATGACTTTGAAGATACCTTTATTCCACATATTCAGTATTATCATGTAAATATTTCTAAAATTAGTTCTATCACTATTCACCTACAAATCCAACTATACATTATTTTGTACCTTTAGAATTCAAACAAAGTAATCATAGTATTCCCTGCACAACTTCGAGTTTTATGGGATCCTCGTTTATTTACCATAGTTTGAAAGCATGACCTGCAAATGAATGTAACAAAAATTGGTAATGTACAAATTGAATGCCACTTCATGAAGTTGAATTTGAATATTTACCCATTTTACTACCAGATGAATATTTGTATATATGTTTACTGCAATTATAATTTTATTGGTCCGTAAATAAACATTTATTATTTATTATTATTAGTCGGTCAGGTTACGTCGGCAGAAAGAGGAACTCTCGAAACTATGTGAGCCATTGTTGGAAATAGCCTGCCACCAGTTTTTATTTTTCCACAAACCTGATATCATGATAGCTTCTTGACGTGCGCTCCTGCTGGAAGTATTGAATTGATTTATAGTCCACCACTGGTTGAAGTTTGGAAACTCATGAAATATACACAAAGTGCAGCTTAGTAAATAAAATCCTTATCGTGATGGATAACCATGAGACGCACTACGCAGTGCTCGTTGGCTGCCATAATATTTGCGAAAGAAAATGTTATGAGAATTAATAATATACCACCACACTGCAGCCACAAACTCCAGCCTCTGGATGTATCAATAATGGCTCCCTTCGAGGCGAAGTTGGAAATAGTCCAGCATGACTGGATGATTTCACATCCGGGAAAACCTATTACTATTCACGATTTAGCAGGAATCGCCAACACAATAATTCAGTCATCTCCCACTCCCAAAAATATTATCTGGGGGTTGAATGAGACAGGGATATGGCCGTTCAATAGAAATGCGATTCTGTTGCTGGTGGAACACCCTCCACTGACTTTACTGAAACCAACAAATCATCGAGTGTGGAAGGCACACTTGTTTCAGAAGAAGTCACTGCGTCCACTTCAACATCCAGGAATACAGATTCACTTTCTACAGAACAAACTATTCCATCTACTTCTGCACACCGATCAGTTTCACCCAATTCATCAGCCAATGTAATCCCCGAAGGGATTAGGTCATTTCCCAATATTTTGTAATCAACTAAAAAAAGGCGTAAAGTTCAAAACCCTTATAATCGATGTTTTCAACACATACACCTGTGAAAGATAAATGGAGGCCGATACGGCTGTTCGTGAAGCAAAAAAAAACAGCAGCAAAAGAACCAAAAGTGATGAAGGCAATTTTTGCATATGGCGATGAATCTGAATCGGGTGATCTCAACGCGAAAAAAGTGTTCAAATGTTACCTAAAAAAAAAGTACAAAAGGAAATTGTTCTGGATACTGATTCTACTTCCATCAGTGATGATACATTCTCCATCCACGATGAATCATCTGATGAAAATTTCAATGAGTCAGGATCGTCAGAAGAAAACTTTCCTTTGCCTCCAGAAATTGGAGCTAATGATTCTGTTATAGTACAGTTTTGCACCCAGAAAACAATCGTTCATTACGTTGGAAATGTTATTGGCATAAATGAAGATGACCACATCATCAAATTTTTTCAATCAATCAGATGCTTTATTTCGCATTGTTACTATGGTAACTAGCAAATTTTCTGAAAATTTTTCATCCACATTAGCATGTAGACGTGAAATTAATTAAATGGAAATTTCCCGATACATGACAGCTATTTTATAATTAGACAAAAATAATATTGAATTAATATTGACAATATTTTTTATTATCTTACTTTATAAGTTGGAAATATAACAACAATTTATTAAGGTGTACATTCTATAATATCATCAATTAATTTTAAATTCTTCAAAAATTCCACTTCTACCTCCTTTTTCCTAAGTGGTGAATAAAACACAAAACTGGTGTTTTTTAAACAATATGCCTGTGTTTCATAAAATGAAAATAATACTGAGATACCAGTTTATTTCTTTGAGTACTAGATTTGTGTCCAAAAGAAGGCACAATATCACGCAGAATGTTGCCAATCTCTTTAAATACGTTTTCTTGCTCAGTATTTAATCCAGATTCTTCCACTAGGTATGTTAGATATTTTACATTTTTATGGACATTTTAATGTGCTGTGATTCTTTGCAAGAGGAACACAATTCATAACTTTACAAAATATTTTTTAACCGGCAACATACCCCCACAACATTCTATTTAGAATAAAGAATAAAATATCCCGATTTCCTGAATTATTTGAAAAACAAATTATTACCGCTATAATAATTTTTTCTTAGAATTAAACCTAAAATAATATGAAAAATATTTAAGTATATATGTTAGGTATAGTTATATATTTTTTGTTGTATATCACCTTTGTTTGTAGTCAATATTGACATTTTCCTGAAACCTAGTAAAAAATTATATGAAATCCAATATTTTTATATAATAATGTATCTGATATTATAAATTTTATTTTACTAGGGCACAGGAAAAATAAAAAAAATATTCCGCAATACGAACATCCACTTTAATTTTTAATCGATATTGACATTCCCTAAAACCCAGTAAGAAAATTGTAAGAAAACAATCAATTTTAATAAAAATTTACTGATTTATAATTTTATTTTGGGGGGGAAAATGAAATCAAATAATTTTACATAATAGTTTATCTGATATTATATATTTTATTTTACTAGGGAACAGGAAAATCAGAAAAAAATCTCCCCCAAAACTCCCATTACACACAGCCTTCTATTTATTTGTGAATAACGTCAAAATAAATATTTACCTAACGTTTTCCATTTAAATATAATTCCGGTATGAAATTTTCTTACCGAATCCCCCACGTGCTTGAATTAATTGCGGGAAATTTGTCTCGTACATGAATTTTTAAAGACAATTATTCATATATGTTCAAATGTACCCCCTTCTTCCCTACACAACTGAGTTCTGTTTTTTCAACCCCCATTTCTGTCACATCTTTAGATTCGCCATTAAATTTTCAATATAACTCATCCAGGTTTCTTAGACTTATATGCAATAGTTTTTGACTTATGGCAATTCATGGGTCAAAATAGCCCCGTGCATAGTCCCACCAAAAAATTCATAACTTCAGAAAAAGATTACTTAACCAACTTTTTCCCAGTCTATTCTATAGGCTTTAGCGCATGTTTTGAAACTTATAATCGATGTTCCATCGCCTACTACGATTTTTTTTAAATATCAAATTACAAATGGCCATCAATAACTCAACTTTTTTAAAGCAACACCTTATTTTATTACATCATTGCATGGCATTTTCAAGAGCTTTATAGGGTCTTCTGTAATTAAAGGAGATTTAGAAGATTTTGAGAACGAGGGCAGATATAGTCCTCGAAACGTCAATCAAAAACTATATGGAGAAGTATCTTTTGAATTAAAAAAAAAATGTTGATAGGCGAATTCAGAAAACGACAAGTTATTGACTAATTGAATCATTTTTCTATAGGAAATATAATTTGGTGAATGCAATAACTTATCGGGGTGAAATAATTAGTTTGCCCTTTCTACACTTGTATAGATTTTCCTGTTTATATTTTCATTTTCAGACTGTGGAAGGTTACCCAAAAAACATGTCAAGAAACGTTGTTCCTCCACAAAAGAACATATTCATTCAATAGCTGTTTACTCTTCAGTGAAACGAATTCAACAAAGGATAATTATTTAAGTCTAGTCATTGAGCAAATCTTGCAATTTTTTGCATTTATTAATTTCTAATCTTTCTAGAAGGTCAGGTTTGAAACTTTTCTTTTTTATATGTAATATTTCATCAACAAACCAATGTTTTTCAGTCGAGAGGCGAGTAGCAAGAGCAGAATTTGTTTTTCTTTCTTATGTTTTAATAACTTTTTTTGAATTTTCTGCCTGTTTGGCCTATGTAAAAACTTGCACAGAACCACAAGTTAATTTATATACTTCAGATTTATCAGTTTAATTCTTATTGTTCTTAATAAATATACTTCTTGAATTATTATTGTTTTTGTAGCCATAATTGATGTTGTTTTTACGTAATGAAGTAGATATTTTTGAGTAGGATGGACTAAATATGTAATAATTTGAAATTATGTTTTTCGTTTTGAGTAGAAAACATCTCTCATAAAGCTTTTTCCAAAGTTTTCTTGGAATAATATTATCCATCAGGTTTGAACTGTAACCATTATTGATTGCAGTTCGTTTAATTATATTCAATTCTATATTAACATTTTCTTCTGAAGGAGAAATATTGGTCGGTATTTGTATCATACTATTATATGCGGCTAATTTATGTTGGTATTGATGTGTTTATTGTGATGTCTGTATATGAAGGTTTATGACAAATTGAAAAGATATGTTTATTACTTATTTTGTTATAGTCTGAAAAGTTTATAGAATTATCCGTTTTCATTCCTTCTGTGAATTCAACTGAAGGATGAATTGCATTGATAAAGTCGAAGAACATTCTAATTGTCTCTCAGTTCCCAGAAAGCACACTGAAATGTCGTCTATGTACCTATACCTGTACAAGAAATTTTTTATTGAAGAATTATTGTGAATTTTTTCCTGCGATTATCATTACTGACACGCGAAACAATATTTGATATCAGGATATTTGCAATAATTTGTAGATGTCATAAAAATTAATTGTAAATGTCAGAGTTTTCCCTTTGCATTTTTAGTGAGTTTTGAACTGTGGGATACAGTTTTTGGACAAATTTTGTTTGCTGCTCGATTACAAAATTCTTTTTTGAATGTTTTTTTTTGTCACCGTAACTACCAAAAAACTTTCAGAATCGAATGTGAAAATAACATTTTGCAATCTAGCATCAAAAATAACATTTCAAAATTGGTTGTATTTCTATAACGGGGTAATGATTTGGGGTAGTGATTTGGTCGAGTTCTTCGCGTTACTTCAGATTACTTGAAGTCATAGGCCGCGTATCTAGCGAATTGTTGACGTAGAATTGTGCATTTTAAGTGATGTACACTGCACAGCACCAGCGAGGGAACAACGTTTGGATAAATTATATTAGGAAGGGGAAACACTTATGTATGTTTTGTGTGAAAAAACTAATTATCATTGAAAACATTCAACCGTTATTACGAATCCGAAGAAATTTCCAGCCTATCTTGACCCCTAATATTATTTTTAGGAATCAATTCTGTTATGCAGTCTATATCAGCTAGTCAATTAGAATATTTTTGTTGTATTCAAGGATCCTGCAAATTTTTCAATTACGGAAAGAAATTTATGAAAGCTACCTCATGAGAATTGACGTGAATTTTTATTTTCCAAAAGTTCCTTTTTCCAGAAGAAAAGTGTATCGATTCTCAATATTATTTTTGGTTGTGCCATCGCTGCTGGCGTCACTCCAAATAACTCCACCAGTCATTGGACACATTATAGATATATCGGAGGTGCTCCCAGGAAAAGTGGGACACGTTTTGATTCAAAAGTTCATAGATGATATATTTGCCACCCTGACTATGAGTCCACTCAGTTATTGTATATATTTTTGATTTATTCATCGATCCTGCGAATTTTACAATTTGACGTTAACAATGATGAAAAAAACAGATGCGAAATTTGTTGTAATCATAACGATCCGAATAGATTTTCAGACTAGTTTGCCTACTAATCCTATTTTCCGTTGTTTCATTGCTGTTAGCGCACAGTGTATATCACTTTGAATGAATCCAATTTGTTATTGAGCACATTTTTGGTATATCTATCGCAGTATTCCTTCAGTAGTAAGTGCCTCATTTTTTGAGTTCTCAATTTGCCTAAACGGATGTGATGATGGATGCGGACTACCCAATACTTGGAATCCTCGACTTTCCTGCCTTTCTGCCAAACCCCACTCCCACTTACAGTTCAGCTCCATGCTTGTACTTTCGAAGGAGTGGAGAAGTTGAGATCTTGAGAAGAACTAATATCGAGGAAGAGATTGAGAACTCTGTGTCAAGTTATGAAGTCCTATGTGATAACACCTGAGTGGTAGCTGGACTCCAGTGTGAAAGAAACCATTATCTTCCTTCTACGTGACTACACCTGAGGAGTAGGCAGATTGAGACCTCACCATGAAAATTTCTTTCTTTTCCAATCATAATTACTAACTTTTCATTTTTATTGAAAATGGATCCCAAATCGAATGCAATTTTTCATATAATATTGTTTATATTCTATTTACGTAGTATCGCAAACCTCTGAAAATCCAGAGATAACCCGCAGTTTTTATAGTCACGAATTTATTCTCTGCCCATTCCCTTCTGTTATAATTTTTTCGACTGAATGAATATTCTGTTGATACAGGACCTAGGAGAATCTTCACGTCGCAGCCTATCAAAAAGGGAGCTAGAGACTATCTTGTTAAATTGGGGCATTCCGGGCGTCGAGCTTGGTTGTATGTTGAAAACATAGGAAATACTACAGGAAGATCACCAGGAAATTTGGTCCAACTCGACATAGTACCTCTATTATATATTGGTAAGTGATGAAACTGTGATAGATTATTTCTGTCGATATAAAAAAATATGAACTGAAGCATTCTTTAGACTACTGAACTGAGTTACGAACTGTTGTGTGATATAAACTATTTTCATCAATGTTCACCCAACTACAAGGTGGGAGAGGGGACTAGAAAATATAAACATACCGATTGTATACTAAAAAAAAACGATGGCTCGTCAATTGCCACAGATTGGTGGTTTCTATAATATTGTATTTCAGATAAAGAAATACTGATGAGTTATGTATTTTGAAGGAAGATAAATTCTCGTCAAAAAAGATTTAATCAAAACAAACTTCATGGTTCAAAGTATACAGGTTAAACAAAAATTATCAATTCTTTGAGTAAAATACAGTTATTCAAGCGATTTTCTGTTTTTGGGTACAGTTGTGTGCATGAAAAAGTCGTACAGCAGTTATAGGCTATTGTGAGCCAGGCTTGTCAATCTTAATTAAACTTCTTATCGACTTTGACAAGTGGTGTCAAAATTGAAACTATTTTTGTCAAATGTCTACGTGCATTACTTTTTTATGGAATCTGGAACATCATAGGCAGGTTGACACCATACAAACCTTGTACGACTTTTTTATGCACACAACTGTACATCTAAGAGGAAAACTTTTTCAATAAAAGTTGTGCAACCTTAGGATCTCTTTGAAACTATCAGTATCAGTCAGCTAATATTTATATAAAAATAAAAAAAATTGAGTTGTTTTCTTCCAACAGCCACCATTTCGAAATTCCTCAATCGATTTGGCTCATCTTTGGACTCTGCCAGGTAAATGAAGTATATTTGTGCCAAATTTCATTTCCTTCAGCTGAAAAATGTGATCTCCTCTATCCCATATACAGGGTGTCCTCGAAAATGATGCGTTTCTTGAAAAGAGTAGAACACACCATTCAAAACAAAACAAAATCTGTTTTTTTTTTCTAAATCCCCTCATTGTACCAATGATTGAACACATTTATAGCAGAAAGTGATAACTGGCAACCTCGCAGTCAATAAAACATCCCACGCCTCCACCGCTTTTGTTATAGCATTTCGAAACTGCTTGGGGGCTGTATTGAGTTCCTCAGCTAAATTGATGGATGCTCTTTATAAGCATCCCAGTTGGCCAGTGTATCCTATATCACTCGAAGTGTGTTTCCGATGACTTCAAAATGCACAATGCAGTTGCCAAAACTCCAGTGATGAACTCTGGAGGAGGAATGAACTAAGTTTCAGGGCTGCTCGCGGTATTTCATGGGTGTTGAAATATAGAAAGTTTTCATAGTGAGTCTTGTATAAGTCCTCCATTTATCAGCCCTATGTTGATGTTTTCTCCAGTGAACCTTCTTCTAAGTACACTGGTGGCTGCTCTTGAGTGTTTGGGGTTCATGTGAGGAGCCTTGAGTTTTGTGCTCATTTCCTCTTCTTCTCCCTCCTGTCACTTCAGGCCTTTGACTTTTCCTCGGCCTGAGGCGCCCGTTTGCCCTTTACAGGGGTTTTGCATGTTTTTGCAGATTTTGCGCCATCGGCAGGCTTTCCATCCTGTTCCTTAATGCTCACTGCACACTGTTTGATACCTTAGGTGCCAGGTTCGGACGTGCCCTTTGGGTTTGCCACTCTTAGGGTTGTGGGACCAAGCTTATAGTTTATCACAAACTCGGTTTTCTTTCGACTGACTGGAGGTCAACGAAGAGGTTCTAGAGAGTATTCGGTTGCCCTTCTTAGTACTCTCCAGTTCGTTCCGTTGAGGCTTTCATTGTGAGCCTCTATCAATCCAAGGATTTTCTCCGTGGAGTATCCCTGGCTTCCAGGTAGATTTGCCAAACATGATTTTGTTGTGAGATATTTCTGCCTCTTCAACTATCCCCAGTTCATCACTTTTCCATGGTTTGATGTCCTTCATGATGCTTTCCAGCCACTGCATGGTGGTCTTAATGGTATACATCGATGCCACCCAGCTTGGTCAGTTGTTCGAGCTGTGGAAATGAGGCTCTGTGTCAGCCTTTTTTCTCGACCCGATGATTTTATCCAGAATTGTCTCCCTTACGGACTTCACCTATGAATGCTCACATTATCGTCTCCAGTTACTTGACTGAAGGTTGGTTAGGTAGGCATTGAGGCACTGCTGCCTCTTTCTGCTTCTTTCACTCTTTTTTCGGCTTGCCGTCAGGAGTATTTTTCTCAGACCGGACCCTTTCGAGTCCTCTGTCGGAGTTTGACTCCTTCTTTACCGGTTCAACCCATTTGATCCTGGCCTCCTCTGCAGGTAGGCCATATGGTCTAAGAGCTGGTAAAATAAAAATGATAAGGTACAAGGGCAGTTTTTACATAAATACCTTCCATACCTTCTGACAAGTGTGTAGCTCTGCAGGCAGAAGTCAGTTCCGGGGCTGAAAGCGGGGCGGGCGATCAAAGATTCTTCGAGAGTGCAGCCTGGTGCTCACATAACTCCGAACACTTAATAAGTTATCAAGGGCGGGTGGCCGCGTTGTATAAACGCTAGCGTTCAATGTGAAAGGACCGGGGTTCGATCCCGAGCTGAGTCAGGCAATTTCTATATTTTTTTATTTACTATTACACTCAAATCAACCACAAAACTTCTACAGGTCAACAAAATGTATCACCCCAGATCATTCACCCTCACAACCCCTCAAGACAGAAACAGCATTTTTACAGAGCATGAGTTGCTCCGCAGCGGCCGAAGGCTGCTGAAAATTTCTCTGAACCTGGTTTTTTGGCATACCTTTTCCAGCAAATAGCTCTGATTTGTTCAACGAAAGTATTATACAAAAATTTCAATTGTTCAAGAGGCAGTGGGAGGTCGCCTCGGGATGTTTAGCGATACTCTATGTGATAATAAATGATTTTGAGTCAAATAAAGCGTTATATCCCTTCCTGCTATTCGCTTGTGAGAAGGATCTGTAATTTGATCATGATGGAACAATTGAAATTTACAGATAATACTTTCGTTGAACAAATTGGAGCTATTTCCCAGAAAAGGTTCGCCGAAAAACCAGGTTTAGAGAAATTTTCAGCAGCCTTTGGCCGCTGTGGAGCGAGTCATGCCCCGTGAAAATGCTGTTTCTGTCTTAAGGGGTTGTGAGGGTGAATGTTCTGAAGTAATTTATTTTGGTGACTTGTAGAAGTTTTGTGGTTGATTTGAGTGTAATAGTAATCTACTGGGTTCCTTGATCAATAATTCTCCTTTGTGATCAGACGAAACTGTGGACAACAAACATCAAGCAATATCTTGTTAAAACTCGGTTCGAAGATCCGAGGGTTCCTTCACAGAGTGAGAAAATTCATAAGGGGAATTATTCTGAGTCCCACAATACAAACGTTGGTACATTCCAACTGCAAACCAGGATTATACTAGGTGTGATATTACAGAATAATCTAATTACACTATATGTTAGATCCCAAACAAATCCAATGATTACATTACATGTGAAATTACAAGGAAATATACGTTTGCTGAGTCAAACAAGAAAGAAAGTATGAATATATTCAATTCAGAACAATAAAAAAACTTGATAAGATTATTCTTATTTTGATGCTCAATGATTAATCAAATGAAGAATGTGCAATTCATTTATTAAAGCAAAATAAAGTTGAGAAAATTATGTTCGCAATAAAATGTCACTCAAAGCGAGCTGAGAGGATTTCAAATAATCTCAAGCTAAATGCTAATGTTCGAAATGGTCTTCATGACCCAGAAGTGTTGATCTCTTGTACCAACAAGTGAGGAGAGAGAGAGAGAGAGAGCGTTACGAGATATATTCCTCGAAGGGACACGTTAAATACTGGGAATCAAGCAGAAGGTTTGATTCGAGCCAAGAAAGGGAGTTTCGCAATGTTTGGAGATAAAAGTTAGGCTACATTTGCCTCAAAAAAATTAAAAATTGTATATTGACCATTTTGAAATTTTGCCTTTCACAAGATTTTTTTATAGTTGATGGAAAATATTATCAGCAACCTGAAGGTCTTGCTATGGGTAGTTGTTTATCCCCTTTTCTAGCAGACATTTGCAAGAACAATTTAAAAATTAATTCATTGTCACGGATATTAATTCTGAAATTTCACACTGGTACAGATATGTTGATGACTGTCTAGTGTTTGTGAATGGTAACATTGATACTGCTCAAAATTTATATACCAAAATCAATCAAATACACCCTAACATAAAATTCACCTTAGAAATAGAACCAAACCATAAATACATTTTTTTAGATCTTTCAATCCATAAAAATAGTCACATCTTAGATTTCTATGTCTACAGAAAATCCACACAAACTGATCATGTGATACCTAGCTTTTCGAATCAGCCCCATCAGCACAAAATGGCTGCCTTCAATTGTTATATCCACAGACTCTTGAGTATACCTCTTTCTACTGTTGAGTATAAAAAAGAATTGAATATTCTAGATAGCTTTCAACAATGATTATAATGCTAAGATCATCAAGACTTAAAATTAAAAACCAAAATGAACACAACCTATCTTATCCAAAATTAAAATCAAATCAAATACAATCGACAAATTTGTTTCAAATCCTTTTCTGAATGACAACATTTCTAACAATGTAGCTAGTTGACAACATTGAAATTTCTTTCAAATCTAGTAATAGTTTGAGTAGATTTTTGGACAAAATTGACAAATTTCCAAAAGTGGCATATATAAGTTGAATTGTGAAGATTGTGATGCAGCCTACATTGGTAGAACCTGTAGACCTTTGAAAGTCCGTATAATGGAACATTTGAACAGTGATAAAATATCTGCCTTCGATCATCACTTGAGATTCAACAATCATAATTTCAGTCCAAATAGAAATTCACAAGTCTTACATGAGGTCAGTTCCAAAAATATAATAGATTAGATTTTCTTGAAGACCTACACATTAGTAACGAAATACTCAACAATTACCTTTGTCTCATCACTCAAGTCAATTCAAATGGATCCTATATTCCACTTCATAGACGTCAAAAATAAATTAAAATTTAACTTTCTCAGCCTTTTCTACTCTAAATCACATTTTACTTTTCATTTTAATCATCTTAATAATTTCAATTTTCATTCTCTATGATGACATTACTTGTATCTCTTTGCAATTTGCTAGCCTCTCTTTCAACTTTCTCCGTACTGAGAACATGAGTCTTTGTTTGGATTTTAACTCTTACTTTGACTATCACCTCTTAAACTCTTTTGTACTCTAACTGTGGGAGTTGTGAAGTTGGGTCAAGTTCTCATTAGACTTTTATTACACTTCTCATCCCCCAGTTGTGGTTCAATTGAGCCATGGTGAATAAGGATTTTTATTTATGAAAATTCAAATTTATTGTCTATGGACACCACCATACTTTTTCAATTATATGTTTGTGAGCAGGACAGGTCTCATTAGATTTCTCCCTCAAATTACGATAAGTCAAATTTGAGAATTAAGAATCTCGTCTGGTCTTCCTTGGAATATTGAAACATATATTTATAGATCAGTCCCTATTAGATTGACCATCTTCAAATCTGGTTTTGGTATGCCATGGATATTCCTTTCATGATTCTGATATATCCATAGTTTTGTGTTCCATGTCAATCTACTTCAACGTTCACTTGTCAATATTGTCATTTAGGTCCAGCTATCACACCCAAATAATGGCTTATAAAGAAATCGAAATGTAATTTCTTTCATCCTGGCTAAGGATATGTTTTTTAACCTGTTTGGCATGTAACCTTATACAACACTCATCGAACATGATATATTTCGTGGTCTTTTCGGCTTCTTGTATACCTGACAAGTAAGTTACCCCACTTTTCAAAATATTTCAAAATTCCTTTCTCAAAAAATTTTTCAGTAAATTGTTCTCTATCAATATTACTTACAGGTACGCACTGATGATGACCTGAAGGTCGAAAGCGCTTTGCTACGATTTCAATAAATTATTTTATGTACGAAATACAATTTTCTTTCATCGAATCGATACGTGCACACAGTCAAACTTTTCACTTAAATATTTCTTGCAGCGTTCGACTGTCAGTTATCTAGATATCCGTCTGCTATGCAGAGAATGGAAATGTCACCGATGGGTGAAGCCAACATCTATTGTTTTTGAAATTCCATGAATTACGATTGAATTTCATGTGGAAACTATTAAAGAGTAACGAAATGTTGAATTATGATGGGATTTTTTATTTCGTTACAATGTCAAAAAGAATGTGTAGTGAGGGCAAACATTAATGCAAATGTATTGTTGAGTTATTTGCTTGAAATCTTCATCATCATAATTTTGTAATTTGAAAAATAAATAATCAGGATATTTCTTTTTAAATGCTTCACAAATATTGCGGAAAAACAGAAGTTTATCATGATTTGTGGAAAATCAATGATAAATGACTGATTGATATTGAGTTGCATATTCAAATGTATTTTATGTAAAAATCTACTTTATAGGTATGTTAATTTCCTTGGCTGCCTACTTTGTTCAATGCTCTTTGTGTGGGTTTTGATATGATGGCTGTAATGACTTTTGCTAGTTCTTATGCGTGTCCTATGCAGTAAGAACCCGATAGTTTCCTGAGGAGGTCGTCCACCAGGTTTACCCAGAGGGCCACAACGCACTAAAGGATGACGCTTTGTGAAGAAATCTACCTGAAAAGCCTGTTGCCCTGAGTTCTTTATTTTTATGAAATATTGTTATCTTCATTCATATAGAAAATATTTGTGTAGGTCGCCCAGTACATGGTCACTGTACGAATGAATGCCAGAGATTCCACCCGAATGAAATACGTTATATTTATAGATTCAAATTCCACTGTATAATTTCATATATTCATTACCCAGCTTAATTTTGGGAATGAACATGAGAGAAGACTATTCATGTTTGGATTAACACATTTAATCAGTTTGATATTAATTAATTTCAAATCATTATTATATAAACTTTGATAGAATGTTTGCCATCACAGGAGTAGGGTACTGTAGGCAACAAATAATTCTATTGACCCATTGGAATATATTTCATGCATTCAGTTCATTATTTATAATTACAATTCAATTCAATATTGTGGAATCGTTCACAGATGTACTATTTCATAAATTCCAATTGAGTAAATTTTTTTCAATAAAATATGATTATTAATATCAACGGCTTTGCATAAATCCAGTGATGAAAGTTCACATTTTCTGTTATCTAGTTTCAACTCGATATCGGAAATGACAGACTTCATATCACTGTACTCACGTAATCAATTTAGATGTTGATTCAGAAATTTCTGTGATTATAAATAATCCATAAATTTGCCATTTCGATAAATGTCCACCAAGTCGGGTGCTTTTTTCAATATTCACATTTAATTGGTCAACGTTTCCATAAATAATAGGTATATGGTTTCATGCGATTTTATTATTTGCTCCAGACCGTATAGATCTTCGAGAGCTAGTACATTTACTTCCACATTGTTCAATTCGGCTCGATACTCAATTTGAAACATTATTTTTAGGAGGGCACGACTCGAAAAACTTTTCCACTCTTCCTCACGATCTTCCTCTACATACAGGGTTCTCAGGTTGCATTTACGATCTTGAAATGAAATCTGGTAGCATTGTCATACCGTTTCAAGGCTCCATGAAAACATTCGGCAGAGCAGTTGGACAGTGTGGCACTAGTGAATGCTACGATCGAAGTTGTCAAAATGGCGGAGCATGCTTGCATCATGGCAGTACATTTATGTGAGTTCGAATTGTGTTTTAGAATTGGAGTATTGCAAATTATCTAAATAGTAATAGTATATAAGTGATGATTTATTTTTTCTTTTCTTCAGAATTATGAGCTATCTCTATAACAGAAAGAAAATAGGATCTATATTTTATTATAATTTACTGGTTTGTGCTTTACTTTTTTGTTAGAAATAATCTAAAGTATATGAAGAGTTTAGTGAGAGGTGTCTACGGCGCGTGAAATCAGTTCTAGTGAACATAAATAATTTGAACATACGAGTAACAAAAATCCTTCTATTCACGACCAACAATTTTGAGTCGATTTTCCCACAAATATTTTTGAGAGATTCCTAATATCTGTTAATTTAGAATAATTTGAATGTCCAAACATTGAAGAAGATCCGATAGATTGAGCTATCATCATTGGATGTTTTACGTGCATGTGTGACCATAGATAAATAGATTGCTTGGGCTGAGTCGGCCATTTTCCAGTATTTCTCAGGTGCTTGGTAACCGCATAGGTTACTGAAATATTTTAACGTCCTCCAAATATTTCCACAATACACTTTAAACTTTTAGACACATTCTATGAACATTCAGTTTCATGCTGTGAACGTTCCAGGAATATTCTCGAGAATCTTCTGAGAACATCTACCAAATAATCCGATAATGTCTATCGAATATTCAGATAATATCAGAGATTATTATGAGATATATTTTATGTTCAATGTGATCGTCTCCAGAATATTGAGAGAAGGAGAAGGAAACATTATTAGAACATTCCAAAACAGTCTTTGGAACAAAATGCCAACATTTTACGCCAAATTAAAATTTGAAAAGAACGTAATGAACATAAGGCACTATGTATTAGTGTGGAAATTTCCATTCTGTAACCAAGTGAAAAGTACCCTACCGAAATATAACAACTTTATTTGAGAGCTGACTTCCACACTAATTCAATGGGTAATATCCATCATGTTTCTTTGTTACATTTGATTCGAAAGGAAACATTGAATTCAAAAAGTTCAGTAATATACCAACGATTTATTTTTCTATCTTCCCTTGTTTACGTTTATAGTATAGTTTGAACTAAGGTTTGAACTGTAATTCAACCGCAAGTTCAAACCGTTGAAAATTGAAGATATTTCTGGTATATCTTCCAGTTACAGAATTTGTATCTAACTTCAAATCACACTGGTTAAGAAACAAGTACGGCAGGTGAAATACTGCGGCGTATTCCTATGCAAATGTATGCCAATTTGTTGAATTATTACCTTTACGGATGCTTCTCAAATCCTGAACTAATTGATGAATTCCTGGTAAATGTATAGGAGTCGTGCTCATGCTCCCTGAAAATAGCTCTAATACTTTTCTTACGAGTTTTTGCCTCAAGAACAGGAATCCGACAGGAAAACGCGGTGGTCTCATGCCATTTTCGACATATAACATTCTTTCTTTCTCCATTAGGTGATTTTTAAGCCCCGTATGTTCACACACAAATCACTCAAAATGCCTACTTCTTTCAAACAGCTAAAACACTAAATCACTCATTTTCGGCACAATACGTAGCCAGTTCTTTCGAAAAAAATCCTACTTCTTCAAAACATACATCCTAACGCCTCCTCGCATCATCAACAACAACCTAACCTTACCTCAATCAGAGTCAGATGTCAGAGCTTAGGATGTATTTGTTGAGGAAGGAGAATTTTTTCGATAGAACTGGCTGTATTTCGTGCAAAGTTTCACCGAAAATGAGTGATTTAATATTTGTAGTTTATGCTGTTTGAAAGAAGGGGGTATTTTGAGTGATTTTTGTGCCAGAAAGCGGTGCTTAAAAATCACCTAACGAAAGAGGAAAAAATGTTATATCTCGGAACCCGTATGGAACCACCGCGTTTTTCTTCCAGTTTCAGGTTCAGGAGGCAAAAACTCGTAAGAAGAATATTACAGCTATTTTCGGGGAGCATGAGCACGACGCCTACACATTTACCAATTCCTGATATATTTTGATAACGGTCTTCTTGGGTTTTCCGTCAAATAATATATTCTCAAATATTTCCAATGTGTCCTTTTCGAAAACAGTTAATATTGTCAAAGAGAATAACAAATTGAAAAGAGAAACATTCTCAGTTGAGAATGTTTCTCTTTTCAACATGAATACCCCAAAAGAGGATGGAAGATAGTGACTAAAGTTTATCTTCAGACGCAGATGATTCCACATCTGATTTAATGAAAATCCTGTTCATATTTCAGTTTAACACATGTGCGGAAGCTTGAAGTTTAACTGGCCCTCCAACCGTCAGTTGATAGTTAGTTTTTTCTACCAAAATATGCTCCTTCTCATTCGTGTCAATATCGGAACCAGGTGCCAATGAAGTACCTTTCTGTTATAGTGTTAGACACATGTTTTCACGGAATGCTGTGACTGATATGTTATTCTGCGTAACTTGTTTTTAAACAATAGATTTGTTTTGGTTCGCAGTCAGAATGGTTCTGAATCGGTTCAAAGCAGTACGATAGTCGTGGCATGGAAAACTTCGTGCGAGCCCACTTCGACTATAAAGTGTGCGACTGTCTTGAACGGTTCAGAATCGCTAGAACCGCGAGTCTGAACAAGCCTATTGTGAGCATTTATGATTGAGGAACCCAATAATAATTCAATGGTGTGTTTTCTATACCATTTCGTTGTTTCGATCAGCCAAGTTATTAAAATATTCTACTTGTTTGTAGTCGAGAATAACGCCCGTGACACACACGGCGGATTTTTCCGATCGGATAATTTACCGTCGCCGCCGCCGCCGCCGCCGACAGTAGTCCACTGAAGTAGGTTCTCACACTTCAGACGGAGAAAGAAACGATCGTTTTATTGGACGTCGGCGGTACCTGTGCAGCCGCCGAGTGCCACTGGAGCCGACAGAAGTTTCACCGTTTCATTGAACTAGTGTGGTCCACATTACCAAATATGTTTACACACACATCGTTTTTTCCACCGTTTAAGTTATTTGCTAATTCGATTTGAACTGTATACTTGACAGTTTTTCAATATATGCATCAAAAGTTTCGTGGACATGAGTGACATAGATAATGATATGGGAAAACCCTAGACATTTTTAAGGATCGAAACGCTAGGCATGAACTTTGTCTTGGATTGTGAAGGGACTTCGATCAGTTAGAAGAAAACGGGAGAAATGATTTTGATAGGTCCATATTTCCTTCACGAACTAGAAAGTGGTAGGGGTCATGGAATATTCGTTTCAAAATTCTAGAATTGACAGTGTTCACACTCTGTAGTAACATCAGTTCTTTACTCGCATTACCGTTTCTTCGTTTCCAAATTTCGACTATTATTAACAAATGTTTTATTCCTAAAATTAGGGCCGCGTGTGAGGGTATAATGGTTGTGCCTTGCTGAGGGGCACATTGTAATGAACTATTTAATTAAAAAGCAACAAAATTTAAACTTAATTATAATATGTAAGCAAATATTTCACATTAATTTCCATGACAATTAAAATTATGAATTTTGCTTTAACAAGACAAGGAAATATGTTTTCCTCCAATAATTCGATTCAAAACTTATTTCTGAGCACGTAATTCTTATTATTTTCAAAAAAAAAATTTAGTCAAAAATCAGATTTCAGAATTTGCTCATTTCGAATTGAAAGGCAAGGGGGTGGTTTATTTGCAAGAAAAATTAGTATTTTAATTATTTCATTAGGCTTGTATCTCATTATATCATATTTACCGATGAGATGAAAGTTACGACAAGAAAAAAGTTTTGAGAATATCCTTATATTTTGGATATCAGCCAGAAAACCCTTCCTACACTTGAAACAAAATATTTACATAGAATGTTTCTCACGTTGTTTGCTATGAGGACTCTTCTTTTAGTGTTTTCTCCTAGTATTTTCTCCTGGTAGTCGGTTTTTTCTTCTCCTCTTTATTTGACCACGGAATAACAATAACGCTAGGAGTTGCACTCTGTTCATATCAAACTACAAACTGATGTGATTTGATTCAAAGATGAAACTATACTGCATATACCAGCCCACCTAGTCGTACGATGGCGATGGATAATTTTCCGCCATGTGTGTAAACGTTTAGATTTGTTTGAGCGGCGACGTTAAATAATCCAATCGGAAAAATCCGCCGTGTGTGTCACGAGCGTAACAGCTGTTTTTCGATTCCAATACATTTTTGTTAAACTTTCTTTTTATCTTCCTTATGATTTGTACTCAGCATGAGTACATTTCGTTTGTCACTCCATTTCAGAACTACGATTCTCCGTTCCACTTCCTTGTGCACATATTTGTTTGAGTTTCAACTTTTTCTTCACAACTTCGTTGGGATTAAATTTTCTGTTAAGGCCCCCACAGACGATGAGATCGATATCGCTATATACATGTCGCGATACAAAGATTGGTGCATTTGATTTTTCAGAAGCATTTTTATTTTTGCATCTGGAGTGCGTTGGACCCACTTCAACTAATCTGATGGACATGATTGAAAAATATTATATGACAGTGTTTTCCGCCTAGTGGAGTACCTATGGCGCTTTGATATTTCCAAAACCACTAATTGGAAAAAATTCGTTTTTTTAAATGACATCTTTCACACGTATTCCTAGATTCAAATTTTCACGACGAATCCATTGATGGTTTCGACTCGAAAATCAGATGGATAACAACCCTAATACACTAATTATTTGTCGATAAATTATGAGAAAATTGTGGTATATCGCTCATCAAGTATACTGCGGATACAAAATTGAATGAAACTGACTTAAAAAAGATCAATGTTCACATAACAAAAAAATCCTTAATACATTCCAAAAAAAAAATATCAGGATTACTTGAAGGAATAAACATTCGAAGTGATGCGCATCACATATAAAATGAGCGAGGAAGCTTTCATGGAAGCATGGTCTACTCGGGAGAAGGTAAAGATAATAATTACTCACATTGGTAGCAAAAATGGATTTGTCGATGGTGTCTTACTAACATTTCAATCAAAACGGACTGGAGACCATCATAAACACATGAACGCTGATATTTTTGAAGAATATTTCCAGCAAATGCTAGATCTTATTCTTCCTGGGTCTGTTATAGTCATGGATAATACCAGCTACCACTCAAGAAAATCCAAAAAAATGTAAACGTCTCCTTGCGAAAAAATTGAACATCATTCATTGGCTTACGTTAAATAAGGAACCATTTCGCAAAGATATTCTGAAAAAGGAGCTACTGGAGATTGTAAAGTTTAATAAACCTCTTTGTAGGAAATTTGTTTTCGACGAAATCGCTTCAAAACGGAATATAACGGTACTTCGCCTTCCGCCATATCACTGTGAATTAAACCCCATAGAATTGGTGTGGGTCAGAAATAGGGTTTGTAGCAAGGCATAACACTACCTTCAAAATAAGAGACATTGAAAACCTCTTGCAAAAGGGAATGAAGACAGTGGATTGCGAAAAATGGAGTAAGTGCGTCGAACATGTGATTGGAATAGAAAAAAGGATGTGGGATGATAGAAAACACTGTAGAGCCACTTATTATTTCTCTGGACCCCAACGACGATAGTTCATCGGACTTCTTCTGAAATTTTGAAATCAAGATGGCGTATTGTAAATAGTAGATTTTTTTATAAATATTAATATTTATTCCAATTTGTCTATTTTCTCAATTATCTGCCTATCTCTATAATTATAGTCATGTATAATTATTATTATACTCATTATTCCAACAAACTACCTGTAGTTACGCCGCTGTCACATAAATTTCACAAAATTCCTCTTTCTATTGCTATGCAAATTAAGGTGACCCTAATATAGGACCGATTCGGGGTGTGTACGTCTCAAATAACTGAAATACAGATTGAAAAGGGAAACATTCTCAATTTTCAAGAACTATCATTGCATGTTTACAATACAACCTTTAAGTTGTCGACCCTGTTTAATGGGTTCTGTCATTGCAAATTTACATTTTATCACTCTCTCAGATTGGGAAACAGGGTATAGTAGTGTTGGAAATATCAAACCGCCATAGGTACTGAACTAGGGGAAAAACACTGTCATATAATATGTTTTACTCATCATGCATGTCCATCATAAATTAAAATGCTTCTGAAAAATCAAATGTACCAATTTTTCGAATTGAATGTATGTGATCGTACTCTGAATCGTCTCTAGAACTCAAAAAAGTAGAAGCATACAGGGTGTTTCACTTAAAATTCTTAAGTTGGGGTCGTATCCGGTGAAACCGGAAGTGATGGGAGAGTATGAAATATTGAAATAAATTCCAATTCTTGAATCCAACATCTCTGCCAGGTTTGATTGGATTTCATAGCTTCGAAACTCTGGTAACCATTTCTTTTCTAAAAAATACGTTGACACCCGGTATTTATCACTACAGGCCACGCGTCATAGTACGGGTGTGTCATACTAATATGGCATAAAAAAACGATAAACTGAAAATATCCGTGAACAGATATATCATGCTTCAATGTCTCAAAAACGATGAGAAAAAAAATGGGCACCTGAAACTACATTTGTATCTTGCATGGCGGCGCTCAACTGGTTGAGTTGTCGAAATATATACAGAGCTTGACCTTGAGAATTCCTCCTCTATGCTGAAGCTCCTCTCTACTGAATTTGGAGGCTCAACAGACTTATTTTGTCAATTGAAAAAATACAAAATTGGATATACATAATCTGATTCGAAGGAGTTTTCCGTATCTTCATTTGTGTTTGCGATTAAATCTAGAATTAATTACAGGTGCCTTTGTCAGGACGGTTGGTATGGACCTTTATGTTCTTCAAAGAGAAATGTATGCGACGGTAACTACACCCGTTGTGCGAAAGAATCTAGGTGTGTTCCGCAATTATCAAATTACGAGTGTGACTGCCCTTTCGGAAAGACTGGACCGCACTGTGGAAAAGGTAATGTTTAATGATTTTTTCCAATACACTTTAATTTCATAACATAAAAAAAGTAAAATAATATTTGGTGGATAAACAGAGAGATCTGGAATGGAGGAATGGAGAACTTTGATACACATCGAAAAACTCTCTTGCAATGATTATTATGATTGTAATTGACAATTTTTTATTTCTCTATATACATCATCCCACCACTCCACTTTGAAATTTCATATCAAATTGATATAAATGGGAACAAATTCCGATAACACAGCTAGTCGAAATGATAGCTTTCACAATTTATTACAATATTTGTGATTTCTCAGATGCTATCCCACTTTCCACACATACATAAGTTATTGCCGACGTTTTGACCTTGTTGTTATGTCTTGAGTGATATGACCCGAGACTATACATATATAGATATAACGAATTTATATGTGAAGAAATGGCCACCTCAAATATGAAAAATTATTTAACGAATAATACATTCTAAGAAGTCGAAAATTCAGACCGAAATAGCTACCATATGATGTTAAAGAAAAAATCCATCGAGTAATAAGCATGTCACGAGATAAAATGAGAAAATATAAGACCTAATACAAAAAATATCTTCAGGAACTGAATTTCAACGCTGTGATGTCAGTCCGAAAGATATAAAATTATCAGGGATTCCATCATACATCATTAAGACTCATTATAGCTAATAAAAATCACAGCATTTTGGAAGTGTTGACAAGACTAGGAATGAGAGATTGCAAAACATTTGGATTTTTATTTATAAATAAGACCATAAATAATCGTAGCGGGAGAACCACTCTAAAATACCCCATCTTGGAAACATTAATTATCATCAGATGTGTGAACCATCTGAACCGCTGATAAACATATGGACAAAGTAATAAATTATAGAGATAAAAATAAACAAACAAAAACCAACACTTGTTTTTACTCATCCGGCGACCGCGAGTACTATACATTAAACTCATAAATATAGTAAAACTTGTCATCACGACCTGTCATGTGGGTGGATTAATAGCCACATATGAGATTACAGATAAATCCAATAATTTCTCTATAGGTGAGATTACAAATAGATCCAATGATTACATTATATATAAATTTACGTTTGCTGAGTCAAACAAGAGAGAAAATTAATATACTCAATTGAGAACAGTTAAAGATTATTCTTATACTGATATTCAATATCTGATGAAATGAAGGATGTGCAATTCGATTCATTAGAGCCAGATAAGTTTGAAAAAAATTGTGCTCAATGTAATATTACTCGAAGCGAGCTGAGAGAATTGAAATGATTTTAGGCTGAATACTTATGCTCAAAATGGTTTGAATAACCCATCTCTTGTACCAACAATAAATAATTTGACTCTTTCCTCAAAGTGAGGAGATAGAGAGAGAGCGTAACGGAAGGTATGCCCCGAAATGACACGTTAAATACTGCGAATCAAGCAGAAGGTTTGATTTGAGCTAGGAAAGGAAGTTTCGCAATGTTGGTTGTACTTTGGCTATACTTTGCCTCAAAAAACATTGAAAATGTTTAAAGAAAGATCTAGCCAAGAGGTTGAGTTTAGCTTCTACTGATTACAGTAATAAGGAATGGAGGCAAATACTCACTTGTGAATTCCATCTCTCCAAGCTGCTAGATAGTTCTTCCTTGAAACCATTGTTTTAGGTAGAGCCTCAGGTAGGAGATATCACCGATTCCTCGCTCCACTGGTCGTATTTTTGTATCCTTCAACGTCCTATGATTTTCCAAGAAGGGCTTCGTGAACTAGAAAAGATTGAAACACGAGAAGAAACGGTTTTTTCCTCAATGAATTCACCTAAACTCGTGAATTACCAGTTGTAGTTAGACGAGAATACCGTCAAATGAAAATGATGACATTAGTTGTTGGGCTTATTAACCAAGCGTGTTCAGCATTATTACTGAAATGAATGAAAATATTTCAAACTTGAAATACGAGACGCATATGTGGCCATTTTGTGTGCTCACATGAGAATCTTATGAAAAATTAATTTGATAATCAACGTGCAAAATATGCCAAAAGTATTTATTTGGAATGGAAGTCTCCTGTTATTTGTACCATTTTGGGACACAATATCTGTACGGAATATAATGGAATTGAATTCGAAAGGAGTGGAACCTTGATTTGCAAAATACATTTCTCGAAATGCTGGATATTTTGATAGAAATTAAAATAATTTAATCACTCTCGAATGTTTAGAGACTTTTGAAATTATTTCATTGGTCCAGGTTCAGTATGTTATCCAAATTTTGTTCCACTGCTGGAATACCTAGATAACTTGTTACTGAATTGATTCACATTTTGTTGAACAGGAATGGGTTCATTTGCTTACATACATTTTGCTGATGTTCATGAATCAATTTGGCAACAACTAACTGTACGACATGACCAGACCCATATGGGGTAGTCGATTTACCTAGAAATACTCTCGAAATCATCTTGTATAATACCCTCATGAATTAAATATAAAAAAACTGAAAACGAAAAAATATGCAGGTCCGTATTGGAAAAATATGGGGGCCAGAGAGTAAGTAACGTTGGATTAAAAATCTGATGCCCCATTTCATAGGGAACCTGATATTGAATAAGAATTATCTAATATCAATATGGTGTGAAATAACAGAAATATATATAAAAAATCGGAATGATTTTTTTAGGTTTTTCGAAATATCACAAGAACCGGCCCGGTATTTCCGATTGGATTTCACCGCTTGAACCTAACTTTTTCTGGCCTTCCAACTCTCATGGTTCAAAACTCAGTAATACAATCTCATTGATGAAGTGTGTACCCGGTATACTAGCTTTAGTCTGAACTGTGTTTGAAAACGGATCATTCTCTTTCTCGACCCGAATCTAATAGTTTTCACTTTGTAATTACAAAACGATGGACAATGATAATAGTGACAGTGTGAAAAGAATAGTGTTCGTATATACCATTATTGTATCCACCGTATATTGAATGTATGAAATACGATTTGTACAACCCATTCTGCAGATTCTACTGTATTAATTTCCCCCTTTGCTCAATTGATATTGTTTTGCAGATGAAAATATTACCGATGTCAGTTTCACTGGTAAGAGATCCTTTATAATGTTGAACCCTGTGGAATTGCAAAGTACAAAATTTCACTTCGAGTTTGAAATACGTTTACTCAAGGATCAAGGAATAATCCTTTTTATGGGTAAGAAGGAGTCTACTTTCCTATGCTTGTCGTTATTGAACAGTCTTATAGAGCTGAAGATAAAAGCAGGTGAGGAAAACTAATATCAATAGAAATTAATTCTGTAACCCAATTTCATTTTATTTCAAGGAGCAACCAAATCATCAACTTCAAGCGTCATATCTATAAGAAGTTCCAAACTATTAGTGAAGGCAGTTTGGTACAAGGTGAAATTTGGGAGGTTCGGGCGAAAAATCTACCTCTCAGTAGATAACATAATCAACACAGGGGTGTTAGACAATGGACATAATTTTGGTATTTCCAAAGAAATAATTTATATTGGAGGTCTTCCAGACATTTCCGAACTACCAGTGTGCGTGGCTTCAAGTTTTCCCGATCACTTCCGAGGCTGCATACGGCGTTTATCAATTGATGATGTGGCAATACCTTTGACATCCCCTACTATAAGAGGATCAAGAAATATTGAAGATTGTGATGGCACTCCATGTGGTGGAGAAACATGTCTAAATGGAGGTACATGTTGGTTGGATTCCTTCATGCAACCACATTGTTCCTGCCTTCCGCCGTACTTTGGTGAAAGTTGTGAGATGGTTACAGTATGCAGCGAGAAAAGTTGTAAAAATCAAGGAAAATGTCTGAACAACAAATGCACATGTTTGGTTGGGTGGTCTGGCGCCTACTGTGAGAACAGAATTGAAGTAAAGACTCCACAGTTCAATGGGCAAGTTATTTGATTGTCAAAAAAATTAGTGATAGAAAAAGAGATTTGAAAAATAACATTATAAGGAACATTAAATTAAATTTCACCACTGCTGAATCGAATGGTTTACTCTTATGGACCAAAAAAGTATATTTATTGGGAAACTCAATGATGCATTTATCAATAATTCTATTTTTAGGGTGGAAAAAATCTAGGCCTTGGATTGGAAAATGGATTCCTTCAAGCTCCTGGTAACTTCAACAAAAACCGCGAAGAGTTCTCATCCAGATGTTCTGGAAGTACCACTCTATAATCAAGTGTCAGATGGTTTGTGGCATGTCATTGAGGTTGATTTGAATCCTCTCATTCTGAAAATTGATGGAAAAGATATGCAAATTCGAAATGAGTTCGAAAAATATAGTGAAATAATGATGATTGGTGACTTTTATATTGGAGGGATTCCTACAAATACAAGTCTGGCAGCGGAGACGAATGGTCTTTTCGAACATCCTTTCGAAGGATGTATAAGTGAATTTGGAATCAATGAAGATATCATCACTGATTTTAGCCAACAAGAGGGTTCAAACATTGATTATTGCAGTTTATTCAGAATTAGATGTGTTGTGATATCACCCAAAGATGTTCGATGTCAAGGTTTTTAGTTTTGTTGTATTTCACTTCGAAAATTTTAATACATGTTGACCAAAGAAATCGATTGATTGATACTTTCTAGTCACTTATATGGTTCTGTTATATAATGTTAGTTGTAATTGTGTGTAAAAATGTTTCTTTAGTGAAGCTACATTTTATATTTTGTTTCCTATACTTGAATAAAAATACCAAAAATATTCAATTCTCTTCCATTATTGACTTCAAAATTGTATCATCATATAGCTCCAATTTTCAACTCAAGAGTTAGCTCCAATTTTCAACTCAAGAGTTAGAAACCGGGTCGAATAAATGGCTCCTATAGAGCTCTCAGTATATACTTCCATGGATCGAACTGAGTAATATGTTATAATTTTTTTTTCCACTGATGAGATTTAATGAAGGTTTCTTGACCCCTTAGAATTTACAATTCAATTTTGATAATTTAGGAAAAAAATACAAAACTTGCATTTTGATAGTAAATTTCTAGGATCTTTTTGAGTAATTCGAAAACAATATATGTCTACGAGATGGGGTCGGAAACCTACGACTATCTTTTTCCTATGCTTCCTGTATAATTTTTCCTAAAGCACTGCAATTTGCGAAAAGTGCTTTAAAATGTCGATGATGATTGCGACCTCTAGTACGGCTCTTTCCACCGTAGTTTGTTACTCAATCAATGATTATAGAGATTATTCATTTTATAATAATGAATAATAATGATGGATCTGCTCAACATCAGATGTTATATACATGTATAACTGGATGGCTAACAATTATACCAAATAAAATAGAAAAACCCATAAAAAGTTAAACCTTGTGCATGGGTGCAACATAGCACATGCTCTTGTTACATGTGCCTAATTTATTATACAGTAACAGGCAGAAAGTACACATCATATGGGAAATTCTTTTATTAATCAATTTTGACAAATATCGATACGTGCAATCACATCGCATAAAAAAACCTCAAAAGACGTGTTTGGCGGGAAATAGAAAAAATGTCTCGAAACACACGTATTTGGAATAATATCGAAAAATGTTACTCAGAAAAGTTGTTCAGAATGACATTTTATAGCTATGTAATTTAAAAAAATCTGAGATAAAAAAATAAATAATGTTTTGCAATAAAAAAAAATCAATTTGGAAAAGTACATTTCTGACAAAAACTCATTAGTAAAGCCAACAGAAATATTTCAAATTATATTCTGTGAAGATTCGCAAGCTTTTTCTATTTTATTCGGAGAAAATTTGAAATATGTGTTCAGCTGCTTCATAAGAGGTCACTGATATATCTCCAGGACATTAGAGTCCCGATACTGTTTATTATAAATGAAGGTCCTTGTATCTACACAATTTCATTTTAAATTTTTTATTCGAACAAAAAATAAATTTATTTTCGACAAATTGTTGGAATCATACATACCTACAATATTATCATTGTTGATGTGTGCATAGACAGATTTCCTCATGAAAGGATAGGCCATGAAGCAATTGACTAATAATGCTTATATGTTATTAAGACTTGGCCAAACTATTTAGTAGTGTTAATATTCATCCAGGTATTTTCATCGTCCTTCTTGTTTATTTATTTTCATTGTAAAAGTTATTTTACATTTCGTTGTGCGTTAACAATAATTGGAGATGCCCCAAGAAAAGCCAAGTTTGCAAGAAAAAATGGAGCTCTCCTTAATATGTGGCGAGCGTTTCAATGCTAGAATATCCGTGGATCTACTGTGTTGCGTTTTTGAACAAATTAAAAGCTACAGGCAGTGTAGAAAATGGTTACAAAATTCCATATAGTAAGCCCGTCAATATATGAAGAAGGTACCTTAATGTTCTGTTATCGGTCACAGAAAACCCACAGATGGCACTATCGGAGAGGCAGGAACAAACTGGTATAACTGAGAAATCCATAAGAAGAATTTTGTAATAATAAAGTTGGTGCATACAAACCAAAATTCACCCACACCTTACTCGATAGAGATTTCGATGCCCGCTGAGATTTTCATTTTGGTTCCAAGGTACGATAGAGGAATGCCAAAATGTTTCAACAAAAATTTACTGATGAGGCGACTTTTACATCAAATGGTACTGTCAGTTCCCAGAACTGTAGATGGTGGGCTGATGAGAACCCAAATTGGACGATGGAGGCAAAAAGTCAAATTTCGTTCAAAAGTGATGTTTGGTGCGGCATATTAGATACACAGATCGTTGAGCCTTACTTTTTTAGGGGCAACCTTAATTCACGAAATTATTCAGTGTTTTTAATGAACGAGTTTTTACTTCTTACATGGATTACCGCTGCAAAGAAAAATGTTTTTTTTTGAAGTCAGAGCGTGGCTTAACGAATACTTTTTTCATAAATGGATAGGACGATATTCAGAAAACCCGTGGCATGTAAGATCCGAGATTTGACGACCTTGGATTTCTTTTTATGACGGTACCTCAGAAGAAAGGTTTATAAACATCGGCCATTTCATAATATCGATCATTTAGAAGAAGTGATACGACAATGTATTAATTACATTATACCACAAATGCTGCGAAATGTGTCCAGAGAAATGAAATCCCGAACAACTACATGTATTGAACGTGAGGGTAGACATGTCAATTAATGAACAATTACAAAGTTTCGAGTATGTATTGAATTGTTTGGTTTATAATTATTTCAGCTTCTGATTTCATTATAAAGTGTTTGAAAATAAAAAGTGTTTCTCAAATGAGTGTTTTTAGACATATTTTTTAAATTTTTTAAATCAACCGCCAAACACGAAAAGACGAATGGCACTATACAACGTTTTTTTTGGTTGATGCAGAAGAGATTACACGTATCGATATTTGTTATCATTTATTAAAAAAATAATTTACCCTATGATGCGTACTTTCTGTATATGATAATAATAATATATTCCCTACCAAATAGAATAAAAAAGAATAAAAATAAGAGATGAAGAGCATTATTTATTGCATACGATAATAATAATACAGTCACATAATGAAATGAAATAAAAATAAGAGATAAAAGTACTATGTATATATTGAAATGTTGTTATGTGCAGAAAGTATGAAATTCAATAATTACTGGGTTATGCAATGACCATGAAAGTGAATCAATATGTGGATCGAGCTGAAGTACGGGGGTAATGGTGAAGGTGGGGGATTTTAAATATTTCTAGATTTTGGAAAGCCATATCTTCAATTTCTCCTTAAATAGGAAGTGACTATCAAGTATTTTTATCTCATTTGGGATTTTTTTTGTAAATAATCGGACTTAGGTACGAGAGGAATGTTTGTTTTTGAGGTAGATTTCAATAGAAATACTACCTATTGGTCCCGCCCGTCTTCACAACAAGACTGTCAATAAATTCCGATCTTCACCGATCATGGTCCCCAGAACCCAAAAGTACCATCAGTTCAAATATTTATATATATATATACATATATATATATATATATATATATATATATATATATATATATATATATATATTGAAGGAATTTAATGGACATAGCCCTCAGAGAGAAGTGTTAACCGTAGACACAAATGAGCGGTTGGCGTCTGTTTTGTTGACTCCGTTGATTTGTCGTTTTCTACCAAGTGTTGTTCATCTTTGCACTTCTCCACCGTACTGATGAGGGCCGAGAGCCCGAAACACGTGTCTACGGTTAACACTTCTCTCTGAGGGCTATGTCCATTAAATTCCTTCAACTTGTTTTAACAGTCCCACTATTACTCTTTTCATATTTATATTCCTGACTCGATGTCACGCAGGTAGCTATAGCTGCCTCCGTGGTGACGTTAGTTGTTCCTGAATTCAGGGTCTGCTGACCGAAACCACAAATGAGCGGTTGGCGTCTGTTTTGTTGACTCCGCTTGATTTGTCGTTTTCTACCAAGTGTTGTTCATCTTTGCACTTCTCCACCGTATGATGAGGCCGAGAGCCCGAAACACGTTCTACGGTTAACACTTCTCTCTGAGGGCTATGTCCATTAAATTCCTTCAACTTTGTTTTAACAGTCCCTCACTATTACTCTCTTTTCATATTTATATTCCTGACTCGGATGTCACGCAGGTAGCTATAGCTGCCTCCGTGGCGACGTTAGTTATTCCTGGAATTCAGGGTCTGCTGACCAGAAACCACAAATGAGCGTTGGCGTCTGTTTTGTTGACTCCGTTGATTTGTCGTTGTCTAACAAGTGTTGTTCATCTCTGCACTTCTCCACCGTACTGATGAGGGCCGAGAGCCCGAAACACGTGTCTACGGTTAACACTTCTCTCTGAGGGCTATGTCCATTAAATTCCTTCAACTTTGTTTTTAACAGTCCCCTCACTATTACTCTCTTTTCATATATATATATATATATATATATATATATATATATATATATATATATAATGGTTCCCTTGACAAAAGAAATTTGTGGGGTATAGGAGAAACCCCATTATGTGTTTTTGTTGACTTGGCTAAAGCAGTGTGTCACCAAAAATTACTGCAGATATTGGAAAACATTGGTTTCAGAGATGGCCCATTGAAACTTACTACTATTTATTCATCGAACAGAAAACAGAGAGTTGAATTCAATAGTTCATATCAAGTTATCGGGTACGGAGTGCCCCAAGGAACGGTTCTTGGGCCAATTTTATTCAATATCTACATAAATGATCTCTACAATATCGTTATGAAAACTAATATTATTAGCTTTGCCGACGGTACTGCCCTTCTTTATCGTGGCAAGGAATGGAAAAACCTGAAATCTACATGCGAAAAAGAATTGCTAACATTATTTCATGAAAATCCACATTTTTTAAGCAAATGGAACTAAATTGGGCACAAAAATATTTTCTATCAATTCCTGGGATAAGTTCGAAGATGGGCAAAATCGGTCCAGTAATTTCAAAATGGCGGCAATCGGAAAATAAAAAAAAACTCAATCTTTCATTTTCATACCAATATTGCCAAACTATAAGTCTTTTTATAGAGCTTTATGAGCTCTATAACTTTCATTCTTTGAATTTTTTTTCTAAAATGTACACACAAATAAAAAAATTAAAAACTGCTGTAAATTACCATTCATGAGAATTAATAATTTTTGTTCACCCTGTATGCTCCTTCCATTTGAAAATAATTTACTCGTGTCAATCAGATACCATTTGAGTTTTCCTTCCGCCTTGTATTTTGACATTTGTGGATTTCAAAGATAAATATTATATATATTATTTTTCTAAGTGATCTTAGGATTGGAACCCAAGTCTATAACCTTGTGTGCTGGTTATACTTTTTTCTTTTGATTTGATTCAGATTACAGAGAAATATTAGGAAGAATTTATGGAGATTTGGATCCTCCACCAACTTCCGACTGAAAAGTTTATAAAAAAATTTATTTTTTTATTTGAGCCAGATTACATAAAAATATTGAAAACGTTTAGAGGGATTTAAACTTCTCTCGTATTTTCTATTGTAGTTGTTGTGCTTTCCAGTGAATAGATGTCCTATTTTTCTTCAATAAATAACGCATTATTATTATCTTTATTTCTGACCGGGATATTATAAGCTAATATCGTCATGGTACGCTAGCAATAAAGAGGGTTATAACTCCCTTGGGATATTAGAGATTATATAATTCCCTCTACCTTTTACAGGTAAAAATGAAACAGGAAATGCTAAAATAAAATAATTAATAAAAAAAACTTTTTAAAAACAAGCTTTCATTCAAATACCCTAAAAAGTACAAAATAATTGCTTTGGATGTGTGACGTAGGTTATTCCGTGAGTTATAGATTCAAGAGCTTGTCGCGCAAAGTTTTCATTTCGAATACAGATGCGACAAGCTTCTGAATCTATAACTCACGGAATAACCTACACACACATCCAAAGCAATTATTTTGTACTTTTTAGGGTATTTGAATAAAAGCTTGTTTTTAAAAGGGGTTTTCTCATTGATTATTTTATTTTGTGCTTTCTAGTAAGTACCCCTAACACCCACATACCAATTTTGAATCGAATCGGACCATAATTACAGAACTCGTTCGCCATCTTGGAGCCGCCATCTTGAATTTGTGAATTTTGTCAGAAAATTCATAATCTTCGACCCCGAAAACCTCCACATGCCAATGTGGGGACCATTTTCATCTACAATATTGTAAATATTAAAAATACCAGAGGCACTTGCTTTATTCTCTTCAAGGTTAACGGACATGAACGCAGTTTGCTATGATTCCGTTTTTCGTTCAATATTGACGATATCTGAGAAGATTGAAAAAATATGCATTTTGTCACGAATAACAACCGTCATTAATGCTCCTACAGTATTGAAAAAAATATCGGGAGAACCCCGAAGCTTACGGAGAAGAATTCAAGAATTACCGCAATCATCTAAATCGTGTGACGGAAATAAGGATGTTAAACTATTATAGATCAAAGATTGAAAAAAACAAAAAAAGCTCGAAACATCTTTGGGACACAATAAATAGTATAGAATGAATGAAGAAAAAAAAACCATCAAAGAAATCATCACAGACAATGATGTATTGACCGATGACCTGAAAATTGCAAATGTCTTCAATAAACACCATGCGGAAGTGGGAAAAAACGGGCCTCATCAATTCATAAACCGATTACTGACCCAATATCTAGAAAATCTCTGCCACATCCAATGTTTCTTCCACCTATAATTCATTGGAACCAAAGAAGGCACCAGGAATTGATGAAATTAAATCAGAAACCCTCAAAGAAATACAAAGAGAAATCGCCAAACCCATGACATATCTTATTAACAAAATAATGAAATCTGGTGTATGTCCCTCTATATTCAAAGTAGCCGTTATCAAACCACTTCATAAAAAAGGGAAAACATGTGTGATTGACAACTATAGACTCATTTCACTGATATCCAATATTGCCAAATTTTTTAAAAACTCCCAGCAGACTTAATGATTATATAAAGAAAAACAACTTGCTATGAGAAAAACACTTTGGTTTCATAGAAGGCAAATCCACACAAGATGCTATAATCAGCTAAACATCCCAAATTTATAAAGCGATAGATAACGGATAACCTAGTCTGTGTGTATTTCTAGATTTCTCCAAGGCTTTCGATACTGTGAGTCATACACAGCTACTCGAAACCTTGGAAGATATTGGAGTTCGAGGAACAACATATATTCTCCTAGAAAGTTATCTATACCAGAGAAAACAATTTGTACAAATTGAAAATACACTGAGTTCAGAAGAGATAGTTCAATTTGGTGTGACACAAGGAACTATCATTCTCAATATACCTCAATAATTTACTCACCTTGAATACTACCGGAACTATAATCAGCTTCGCAGATGATACTGTGATAATGTATGAGAAACAAGAATTGGCATGACCTGAAAGAAAGATATTTCACAGATAATTGACTGGTTTAATCATCAATTACTAACAATAAATTTTGAAAAAACCAAATTTATGACTTTTACAGCTTACAGAAATCATCTACCAAATTTCAACTCCTCCGATATACATAACAACGAATCAGTTAGTGATATTTCCAGAACAGATACCATTAAATATTTAGGTGTAACAATGGATATTCACATCAGATGGGACGTTCACACTGAGAATGTTACAAAAACCTTAAGGAGTATTCTGTTCAAATTCAAATATTTGAGTGAATTACTTGACACTCACTACTTGAAGATCATTTACTTCGCTCTAGTGGAATCTCGTATTCAATATGCCTCATTGAGCTGGGGAGGGGTTGCTGCTACTCACTTGAAAAAGTTGGAAAAGGTACAGAAACGAATTCTGAAAATTATTTATGGAAAAGAGCCAACCTTCTCGAGCAATTTACATTTCTCACAAGCAAGAATATGCGATCTAAGACAAACATTTCTCAATAACATACACATATACACAAAAACAAATATCTATTAAATAATATCGACCATGAACATTTTACTAGGAAAAAAAAAGAATATCATGTTATTCTGAGTAGTACAAAAATCTGACAACGAAATATATCTTACCTCATTCCAAAAATCTTTAGTTTTCTGCCCATTGAACGAAAAATGAATATAGTGAATATAAATTCTCGTAAAATGTTGGAAAAAATAATCAGATACTACGTTCTTAACTTGAATCGAGATCTGGTTCGCTCTCTCTTTGACTAACAGACTTTTTGAATCTTCATGTTATTATTGTGTTTTTATATAGATTAATATCGTATGTCGATTATAATACTTCACAAATTGTTTGTTTACTATTTTTGTTTATTGTTAATTTTCCCGTAGTTATAACTAAAATAGGTTAGATGTCATAATGTTAGAAATCAATATTAATATGAACAAAGTGAGACAATTCAAGCTATTTTACATTGTGAATATCATATGCATAAGGAATATTGTAAATTAAATTGTGCAAAACCCACGCGCAACTTCAGTTTTAGTGGGGATTCCACGTTTATTTACATTTCAACAACAATTCTAGTGTTAATTCTGTAATAGTAACATTTGGAAAATAATCTAATTTATTATTATTATATTATTATGAAATATAACTAATAGAAATATTTATAGTGTTAAAAAAATACAATTAATTTTTACACAAAATAGTTTAAGTATGCTATAAACTGTTACTGTAAATATTTAAATTCAAATCACCTGAGACATTTGCAAATGATGTCGAAGCTGCATCAACTAATGAGCATTTGTTGTAGTACATTTGTTTTGAATTTCTTTGTATTTTTCAATGTACTTTTTTGGGATCGCTAAAAAAAATGTCGAGCAAGCGAATTTCATATTCAAAGCATCACGCATACGAAGTTTTTCGAGGCACTGTTGTAAATTATCTTCGAAAAATTAAAAAAAAATCCGGAATCAGCTCACACAAGATAGTTCCGAACTCATTTTGTTGTTTAGAAATACAAAATGAAAGTGAAAATGGAATCTCGGACCTAACCGTAATGCTGCTTGGTAGTTACAAGCCAAACCACCTTTTCGATCACTTCCGAAACTCTTTCCCCCCCTAGTTTCTTTATTCAAATATCAAACGGTAATTTCAGAACAAACGAGAGTGAGAAGAAAAGAGACAGCAAACGAATAGAACGAGCAAGATGTTCCCGGCCATTGATATTCGCAGCCGTCATAAAACTTTCTCGTGTTTTACTTATTTTTGGAACTCAAAAGTTCAAAAAATGATTTTTCACCCACATTTGAACAATTTTATTAAATATAATAAAAATCACGCAAAATGTTTGATTGGTGCTAGTTCCTTTGGCTTGATTATAATTATTTTCTATTAATGTCCTTCATGAATATCAAAAAAAAATGCCAGAAGGGCTATAAAGTATGTACGGTGAGAATAGCGCGAACGGTGTCTGGGCGCTGCGCCGCGCACCAAAAGACGCTCTCGCACTTAGCACACAAATTCTCATGATCTCTCTTCCACTTTGCCTTCTGACATTTTGCATGTAGTTCATTCTATAAGTAAACAATTCAAATGCAAATTGTCACAAGTTCTTCTTAATATGTAAATTCCTCGAGATTTTTCGCAACTCTTAAGCTTCTGACAACCCTTTATCTTTCACTTACTCTTCTGACAATGTTTTCCCTGTTTTTTTTTGTCGGGAAATTTACAGGTCACTTATCTTCCAGCGCGTCTTTTGACGGTCGGGCTTTCACTTTGTGACAACAATCGAACCTTTTCCAGGTAACAATTTCGTGGACCGAGGCATGTTGCTCGTTCTGTAGCCAGCTCTCCTTCTAGTATGCACTTTTTGTTTAACACTTTTTTATTACAAGGTTTTATTTAACTTTACATTTGTATGTATGTTTAGTGAATTTTTGACCCACTTTTACTTGTTCGATTAACGTTAAATTTGGAAGGTGTTCATAATTCCGGTGACTTTGTATTATGGAATCTTTGACAGAGATCACAAATTTTTTGTTAAAATTCATAAATTCATGATGGCGGCTCCAATATGGCGCCGAGTTTTGTGGTTATAACCCGATTCCAATAAAAATTGGTATGTAGGGGTTTTTGGGGTCGGAGATCATGATTTTTTTGTCAAAATCTATGGATTCAAGACGATGGCTCCAAGATGACGACGAACTTTGTTATTACGGCCCGATTCCATGCAAAATTGGTATGTGGGTATTTTTAGGGTCGGAGATCATAAATTTTTTCAGAATTCCATAAGATGACAGATTTCATGAATGACTTGAAAGAATTGAATAAAAATGTTGAAAAAAATAAGACAAGATTTTATACAGTGTCTGCCAAAAACTTGGAACCATATGGAAACTTTTTTTATTAGTAGTTTCTCAGAAAAAAATTTTTCTTCATAAAAGTTGGTGCATTCAATTTGACTGAATACGCGCTAGCCGTTATCATTAGTGGCATGCGGTTAAGCGGCAATCGGCCGATATTCTAAATTCACTATGGAGTAAGTGACATTACTATGGAATATATCGAAAAACTTTATTGAAAAATGTTGTTTGCAATTGAAATATATTTCCAGATATCCAGTTTAGTCTACTAATTACTCACTTCAATAATTGCTTAATGATTTGGCCTCATGGAGAAATCAACTCATTAAGCAGTTATTGAAATTTTTCATTTCAGATAATAGATCAAAAATCGTTGCTTCGATCTATTTTACACACGAGTACTTCTATTCAGAAAATTGTCCAGAAAACTTTGTTTTGTTGAAAAATATTGAAAAATCTAAGTCATTTCAAAGTGTTGGGGTGTGGTCATCGGGGGCAGTTTTTTCCTGACTTTCTTGCAAATCATACATGAAACCTCAATTCGAAATTCGGTTGATTCTCAATATTTACTTGAAAAGTTATAAAAAAAAAACATTTTTCTTTCTGTTACTTCGAGGGCCCGTAACTTAGTTACGAAGGATTTTGGGAAAAAAAGTTATATGAAGTTTTTTTGATATTTTCCATCTATAGATTCCCGATAGGAAAAGAGGAAGTCCTAGGTCACCCTATATATATTTAGTATAATTGATTATCAGAACGTAACTTTTCAAATATACTTCCATTTTAAGAAAAATATTGATATCGATTTTGACACAACCCTGAAGTCCATGTCGAAAAACTTCATTCCTTAAAATAAAGTGTTGGAGGACATATTTGTCGTTTTCATTCTAAAAAAGACGGAAAAAAACATCAATAAACAAGTACTTCTGATGATTAAATCATTTGTTTTTCGGCTATGCAACTGTATAGTAAAATTTTTATTACGAAAGATATTTCTTATTTTCAGAACTTTTTTTTCAATATGTGAAAAGTCCCAATGAAAGACATCCAAAAATATACACATGAATGAAAACAAAATGTGAAAACATTTTGAGATTTCCACATGAAGAAATGTTAGAATTTCCAATCATTTAAATATTTAAAACCCATGAACGGATGATATACTTGTATAAAGAGAGATGATAAGGAGAATATCGTATTGCCTTACACTTATCATTCATCCTGTATATGCAGTGTGTATGTGCCCATCTATGAAATTCAATCGAATGAGTATTTACCACCTATGAAATTCTCAATTTTTATTGGAAAAACCCATTTTCCATATATGTAGGACCCTGTAGCTAGGAAAGTAGAATTCCCTCAAGGTCAATATCCATAAAAATTTGTATTTTTTGGACTTCTAGTCGATATATACCCTTCGCTATATAATTATTTTCATTCACGAGATATATCCCCTTTTTTATATTTGATATTGAATTTATACATATTGATTTGGATCATCTTGTCGGCTTTTCAATTTTCCGCATGGAAGACTTAAAATATCCGTGTAATGCCCACATAATATTGTCATGAAATGGACAGGATGTGGAATAGTATTTCAATTAATTCATGAACAATTGGTTAGTTAACTGAGTATATTGGTGGTCTAATACGTGACAAAGCAATTATTGCTGATTTTCGTAACTCTAGCAACACTTGCCAACTGCGCTAGGTACGCATCATGTTGGTGTTACGTGTGATGGACTATGTAATTTGCAAAGATCATTAGTGATTTGAAAAAATGTAGAATATCGACACGAAAACAGAAAGTATAGGGTGATATCACAATATTCTTTCATTCTTAGATTTCAAGTGTGAGTACAGAAGTTCCTATAAACATATGAACTGAATTGCTTCATATATGAAATCCAGGGTATTGATGGAATTATTGAAAATATGTACCTTATGGAAAATGCAAATGGAAAATACTTGAATTATAACATACAACTCACAATTATTGTACATGATGAACTCGAGAAAATGAAAATATATTTGTATTGAGCATCAAACAGTATATTTCAACGTTTGTTTGAAGGTTGTAGACGATGTGGTAACTTGATTACTATCGTTTCGGAAATCCATCGTCTTAATGTATTCAAAAGGTTTTCACGACGTTTCGAATGCTTGTATCTGCAATCGTCTTCAGGTGAATACTGACAAGTTTAGGTGCTACTTACCAATTTATATGACTGTCGGCGCAATGATGCGTGCAATTCCGCCATGTGCAGCGGTGCGTGTAATTATTTCGCGCGGTGTGGTGGTGCGTGAAGTTTCGCGCCTCTGCAGCCCGCCAGAAAGAGCAATCAGGGGTTTCCATACGTTCTTGATCTCAACGCTTGGTTGACTAAAGGCGTTATTGGCTTCGATGTAGGCGGCCTCTTTGAACTTTCGTTTGAACCAATGTAGAACACTTGCCTAGTCCCATAGAACTCGATGGTGCTTAGTCCAGGCATGGTCAGCGATTCCCGATTTTGATATTTCTCCACGTTGGGTCCATTTCTTGTGCTCCTCCAATCTTACCGATAACGGTCTCTTTGTCTCTCCAATGTAGGAATCTCCGCATTCATATGGAACTTCATAAATGCAATTCTTACTGATTTCATTTTTGTTGTTAGGTTTGGTCTTGGTCAGGAAACTCCGTAAAGTACTGCCGGATTGGAAGCAGCTCTCGAAATTGAACTTGTTTCCGATCCTTCTGATCTTCTCGGAGACACCTCTGATGTACGGAAGGCAGATGACTGTGCTTTGTTGTTGCTCTTCAGATATCTTCGTTCTCCGGAGTTGTTTCAATACTTCTTCTAGGAGTTTCTTGGGATATCCATTCCGGTGGAGGTCCCCTCTGATGTGGTTTAATTCGGCATCTAGTAACTCCACGTCGTTGCATATGTGCGTTGCTCTCTCTACCAATGTTCTCACGATCCCTCTCTTCGGCGAAGTCGGATGGCTGGAGCTGTAACTGAGGTACTGCCCCGTATGTGTCTTTTTTCTGTAGAGGATTTCATTGCCTATTCTCTCAACGTTCACATCGAGAAAGGATAAGGCACTGTTGGTTTCCATTTCCATCGTAAATTTGATCGAATCCCTGATTCTGTTAATTCTTGAGAAGGAATCCTGGAGATGTTTGTCCCCGTGATTCCATATAATAAAGGTGACATCCACATACCTCAACCACAGCTTTGGTTTGTATTCTGCCTCCCGTATAGCCAATTCCTCGAACCACTCCATGTATATGTTGGAGATGATTGGAGAAAGGAAAGATCCCATCGGGAGTCCGTCGACTTGAGAGAAGAATCGATCTCTTTCCTGGAAATATGAGTTTTGTAGGTAGCACTGCAGTAATTCCAATATTGCGTGGGTAGGAAGGTCAGTCCTCTTGTGCAGCTGGTTATCCTCTTTGAGCTTCTTTTTGATAAAAATTCCTCTAAAGGGACATTGGTGTGAAGGCTCTCCACGTCGAAGCTGATGAAACGATATTCTGGTCCAAGTTCAACATCTGTGATGGTGTCAACGAAGTGTTCGGAATTCTTGACGCATGAACTGCTATTTCCTTGTAAGGGTTGTAGTATCGGTAGGAAGTATTTCGATAACTTGTGAGCTGGTGATCGGTCTCAGTGGCATGTCTGGTTTGTGAATTTTGGAATCCCGTAGAGATGCGGTGGTTTACTGTAGTGTGGCGTTAGATGTGATCGTTTGTTGTCTGGAATGAATTGTTCGAATTTCCTCAGAGTGTTGTAGATCTTCCTTCCTATAGTGGGTGTCGGATCCTTCTTCGGTAGTTTATAGTTCCCATTCTGCCGCTGGTTGACTCTACAGAGCTCACAATGTCCATGATAGGTATTGTTTTAGGTGCAACTGAAAAGTTCAATCCCGTGACTCCACTACTCCTGTAAGTGGTTCAGTTGAGATATCAATAATGGCTTTCTTACCTTTGCTGCTGGTTTGTGGAGACCGTGTTCTCCCTGCTATTCGATTCCATTGCTTCTGATGCCTCCTCTCTTGTTCCTGGCGGATTCTCGCGCATCTATTATCAATCTTGGCCAATATGGGTTAATTGTCCTCCTCTAAGGTGTACCCTCTGAAATGGACTCAACGTGGAGAAACATCAAATCGGGAACCGCTGACCACGCCTGGACTGAGCACCATCGAGTTCTATGGGACGATGCAAGTGTTCTACATAGAGAGGAGCATTGGTTCAAACGAAAGTTTGAAGAGGCCGCCTACATCGAAGCCAATAACGCCTTTAGTCAACCAAGCGTTGAGATCAAGAACGTATGGAAACCCCTGATTGCTCTTTCTGGCGGGCTGCAGAGGCGCGGAACTTCACGCACCACCACACCGCGCGAAATCACACGCACCGCTGCACATGGCGGAATTACACGCGCATCATTGCGTTGACAGTCATATAAATTGGTAAGTAGCACCAAAAGTATTCACCTGAAGACGATTGCAGATACAAGAATTCGAAACGTCGTGAAAACCTTTTAAATACATTAAGACGATGGACATCCGAAACGATAGTAATCAAGTTACCACATCGTCTACAACCTTCAAACAAACGTTGGAAACCCGGTACGGACCCGGCATCAGCGACAAGTTCAGAAGCTACGAAAGGACAATGATAAAACTTACCAAGGAAGAAACTCACATCCAGTTTCTACGAAGAGCCAGAGACAACAACATCATCCCAGACGGTTTCCAGGTAGAGTCACCTATTCCCGGGGAACGAGCACAACGCATCATGGAGCGGGACAGCCACGCACTAATCAGGTCGCAGATCAACTATCACCGTTGGAAGAAAGAGATGCTGCTACAGGATGCCACTGCTAGATTCCAAGAAATCAGAGAGTACACCTTAGAGGAGGACAATTAACCCATATTTGACAAGATTAAGAATAGATGCGCGAGAATCCGCCAGGAACAAGAGAGGAGGCATCAGAAGGAATGGAATCGAATAGCAGGGAGAACACGGTCTTCACAAACCAGCAGCAGAGGTAAGAAAACCATTATTGATATCTCAACTGAACCACTTACAGAAGTAGAGGAGTCCATGCTGGAAAAGGAATTGAACTTTGCAGTTGCACCTAAAACAATACCTATCCTGGACATTGTAAGCTCTGTAGAGTTAACCAGCAGCAGAGTGAATCCGATCCAGGCAAGATAGTTCAGATGGAAAGTGAGAGAGACACTCGAGAAGGAGAGGAATCCCCGTAGTAACATCACTGCAGGGGAACAGAGGGCCCTAAAAATTCTACAAAGGATTCATCCATGAAGATTTTGCCAGCCGATAAAGGAAACGCCACGGTTATCATGGACACCACAACATTTGATGACAAGATAGAGTCGTTACTCCACACAGGGAACTATAAACTCTTGAAGAAGGATCCGACACCCACTATAGAAAGGAAGATCTACAACACTTCATTTCAGACAACGAACGATCACATCTAACGCCACACTACAACAAACCACCGCATCTCTACGGGCTACCAAAAATTCACAAACCAGACATGCCACTGAGACCGATCACCAGCTCACGGAACTCATCAACCTACAAGTTATCGAAATACCTCCCACCGATACTACAACCCTTACAAGGAAATAGCAGTTCATACGTCAAGAATTCCAAGCACTTCGTTGACACCATCACAGATGTTGAACTTGGACCAGAAGATCGTTTCATCAGCTTCGACGTGGAGAGCCTTCACACCAATGTCCCTATAGAGGAATCTCTCAGTATCATCAAAAGGAAACTCGAAGAGGACGACCAGCTGCACGAGAGGACTGACCTACCCACGCAATATTGGAATTACTGCAGTGCTGCCTACAGAACTCATATTTCCAGGAAGAGGACCGATTCTTCTTTCAAGTCGACGGACTCCCGATGGGATCTTCCCTTTCTCCAATCATCGCCAACATATACATGGAGTGGTTCGAGGAATTGGCTATACGGGAGGCAGAATACCAACCAAAGCTGAGGTTGAGGTACGTGGATGACACTTTCATTATATGTAATCACGGAGACAAATATCCCCAGGATTTCTTCTCAAGAATTAACAGAACCAGGGATTCGATCAAATTCAGGATGGAAATGGAAACCAACAGTGCCTTACCCTTCTCGATGTGAACGTTGAGAGAATAGGCAATGAAATTCGCACTTCCGTCTACAGAAAGAAGACACATACGGGGCAGTACCTCAGTTACAGCTCCAACCATCCGAGTTCGACAAAGAGAGGGATCGTGAGAACATTGGTAGGTAGAGAGAGCAACGCACATATACAACGACGTGGAGTCACTAAATGCCGAATTGAACCACATCAGAGAGGACCTTCACTGGAATGGATATCCCAAGAAACTCCTTGAAGAAGTATTGAAACAACTCCGGAGAACGAAGACATCTGAAGAGCAACAACAAAGCACAGTGATCTGCCTTCCGTACATCAGAGGTGTCTCCAAGAAGATCAGAAGGATCGGAAACAAGTTCAACATCAAGAGCTGCTTCCAATCCGGCAGTACTTCACGGAGTTTCCTGACCAAACCTGACAACAAAAATGAAATCAGTAAGAATTGCATTCATGAAGTTCCATGTGAATGCGGAGATTCCTACATTGGAGAGACAAAGAGACCGTTATCGGTAAGATTGGATGAGCACAAGCACAACGTGGAGAAACATCAAATCGGGAATCGCTGACCACGCCTGGACTGAGCAACATCGAGTTCTATGGGACGACGCAAGTGTTCTACATAGAGAGGAGCATTGGTTCAAACGAAAGTTCAAAGAGGCCGCCTACATCGAAGCCAATAACGCCTTTAGTCAACCAAGCGTTGAGATCAAGAACGTATGGAACCCCCTGGCGGGCTGCAGAGGCGCGAAACTTCACGCACCACCACACCGCGCAAAATTACACGCACCGCTGCACATGGCGGAATTGCACGCATCATTGCGCCGACAGTCATATAAATTGGTAAGTAGCACCTAAACTTGTCAGTATTCACCTGAAGACGATTGCAGATGCAAGCAACGTCGTGAAAACCTTTCAAATACATTAAGGCGATGGACGTCCGAAACGATAGTAATCAATTATATTTCAAGTGCAAAGTTTTCAAGTAATGGTTTCAAACTTATGATTTACGAAAGTGGGGTGAGCCCCCTTCTTTCCATTTCTATTAGAGAATATGGACTGCTTTCGTTAATATACCAACTAATTTATGATTGAGAATGTAATGCGTGTTTGTGATTCTTTGAGATAGTATAAAAAAGTGACTGATTTCATTTTTTATTTAATTATGTTGCGAATAAATTTCCATTCTTTAATCTGAGTTATTCAGAATCTAAAAGATTTCAAAGGAAGGAAATGTAATGGAATCTAATTTGGCTGACGTAGCTTTTCAAGTTACTGGCAATCCATTTACTAACGGAGATAATATAAATATGGTAAATATTGCAGACTTGAGGTGAATAGTGCTAATATTCAGTGAATTTTATTGAAAATGACTTTTTCTACATAAGGTAGTATATTTGACAAGTGGTGTTATATATTGACGATAAATAGGAGCCTTGGGCCAATTTGGATTTTTCAAAATTTTTGGATTCTATATCTGCTGAACTTAACCAATGCGGATAGTTTTTCAGCTACTTTGTTATCTATACTTTTTTGTATTTTTTAAGTCGATAGTTGTTGAAAGTTTGAGTTTGATCAACTTTTGCAAGGTGACCCAAAGTACAAACTGGTAATGTATCGTGGACCAACATAATGTTGAACTTTGGGTCAATTATAAAATATTATAATAATCGCATAAAAAATGTATTTGTGAACACAGAATATGGTAAGAAAAAGTGCGATATGAAATAACCTAATATCAGTAACTGATCTTATATGAGACATATTTTAACTATGAGAAAAAAGTTGAAGGAACCTTTTAACATTATAGCCGCTAAAACGAACATTGAACTGTAATTACGCATTGTAACGTGCGGTTTCGCTAAAGAGTTTTGTGGAAGCTTGCATATAATGTATCTGCGCAAAAAATCCCAAATTTGTTGTTTCGTCAATGAATTTATTAGAATCTGCGATTATTCGAGAATATTTGAGTTCGTCATAATCTCCACAGTTATTTCCGTAACTAGTCGGCTCAGAAGAATTGCTGTTGTCCCTGATATTTCTGAACCATAATCTAGAGAGCCTTCTGAAATATTTGATCTGATTTCATCACAACTTTAAATATATCTATACCCAATACCTACTTTAATTATTTTCCAACTCATCAACCAATTCACTTAGAAATTTATGAATAATGGATTGAAAGCCTCCACTTACACAAATATCAATCTCAAGTTCAAACTGAGACGGCAAATTGAGCTTGTTAGGGCAACAATACCTAATAACAAGAATCGACATAAAATGACAATTAAAATACGTCCACTGTCTGATCTAACTATTTTTTTCATAAGAAAATGTATTGATTGTTTTTTGACATTTCCAGATACCAATGAAAACTTTCAATTCAAAACATTTAGTGGGAATATTCTAACTAGAATATTGCCGCAGGAATAATTTAGGTAATTTTTTTTTATTGTCTGAAAACGTATATTTTTAAGTTGACGTCTGTCATCAATTAGCATGAAGTGAGAAATTAATCAAAACCGGTTTAGTACATTGTATCACTGTGCGAGGAAATGTGTTTATGATCGTAACATCAAAAAATAATCTAAAGAATACCACACGAGAGATCGATAAAGGTAGAAAATAATTCTCCAGATTTCTTTCTCCAAACTTGTTGCCATTTGACATCAGCCACTCGAGCCTGTTGGGCTCTCAACAAGTTTCCAAAATCTGTAGAATTTTTTTCACTTTGTTCTCACTCTCTTAGGATATTACAACGGACAATAATACATACATATAAAAATGAACTTCAAAATACAAAAGCGAAGTGTTAAATATAAAAAAATTTCAAGATGAAAATTTTGATTGAAGCTCGGGATGGCGCATTTGTTGTTTCATTTGGAGGAAAACCCGGAAAAATCCACAACACTGTACAAAGTCGCCTCATAACATTTCCTCATTCCAGCGTCCTTGAAGAAAACCAGAGAGTTCGGAGTCAACTCATACCCCATACAATTCTTGAGATCATCGTCTGTTTTCTTGCTAATACAGATTCTCTGAAACAGTAGATATGATATGATCTCAGACAGAACTTCGCATGTCAGGGGTATCAACACATTTGAATTGTGTGTTCACCACATTTTGTTTGTTTGAAAATCCTAACCAATTGAAATGATATTTTCGCGAAATTGTCTATTACAGAGATTGGTCTGTTATCTCCAGGATCACCTCTAATCACTTTATACATCATCACTAACAATAATAATATCTGATTCTCTAATAATATAACTAATGCATGCGCTGAAGTATATGATTAGTCAGTTATTTTACTACGTTTTTTTAGCTCTCTTATGTGTCTGCCCGGTACAAATCTTGAAATAGATTTTAAACTAACTTCTCCAAGAGACTTGAAACTTCGGAAATGGCTTATTACTGGATGACAATACAATATTAACTCGTTTTCTTGTCTATCAGTTTTTTTACGGGCCACAAAACGTGAGGTTAGGGATCACACAATCTCTCCATACCAGTGATGAGCGGACGTTTTTTTGCGATCTAGAGTGTGCTCCGCACAAGGCAGAAAGTGAGGTTGAAGCTCCAGAAAATAGGCAAGAGGAACGAGCATATTAAAAACCCGAAAATAGAACGGAAAAAAAAATCCGGATATCCGTAAGGAAAAATCCAATAGGGACAATGAGCGACACAGAGTTTTTTTTTTGATATACTTTTATAAAACGGACTAAAAAAATTAAAATAATTATGTTAATTTTTTTTTAATATCCCACGTTCATAAAACGGACTAAAAAGTATAATAGTAGTTTATGTAACAAGTACGCAAAACGAGGCTTTCGCGGACGAATCGTTATGTTTCATGTGGGAACTATGATTTTATTTCTGCTATCAATTCGCAAATATATTTGTAGGCAGCACCGGCAGAAGGCCGTGTCAAATGTCAAATATGTCAACTAGTCAATAACATTCGCGTTTGTTGTTATGTTCTCTGATTGTGTTTTGTCATTTTTTGCAGGATTCAACTATACTAACGTATTATGGGGACATATATTGTTGAATATAATAAACTTGTAATTAAATATGACAACCATTCAGAAAGATACTCCAAATTTGAAAGAAAATTGTAAATGTATTCAGTATACAGCAAAATCCTGTTTTCCCCTAGTTTGACATTCGAATCGTAATGCTAGATGTCGCCCACTTCGTGGTAATCCTGAATAGTAAGTGACATTTGGAATAAATGAAATATAAATTGTATCATCCAATAAATGTATGTAGGTTCAGTTGTGAAAATCGAAACTTGATTTGAACCCAAACTAAACCATTATTCGTTCATTCTTGTACTACTCGAAAAAAGTCTTCATGTTTGTACCTACCGAAACAATAACCATTGACAGTTTTATTCTAAGAAATCAAAATTCCTAGCTTCTCATAGTTTTTTTAGTATTTATAAACACCCGTTAATGTTCAGTTATGTTTCAGGAATGAATGAAATTCAGTTCGTAAAGTGTTGCCATGACGAGGCTTTACAGATAAGTCCGTTAAAGTAGCATTTTACGGATTTTTTTCAATTCCTAAAGTTGCTGTTTTGGGGGAGCGTATACAAAAAAAATATGTATTCAATTTTTTTTCCAATATACCACGGTTATAAAATAGTATAAAATAATTGTGAATATTTTTTTTAATATACCACCTTTATAAAACGGACTAAAACGTAAAAATAATTATTTAAATAATTTTTTTTAAATACCACGTTTTCAAAACCGACCAAAAAGTATAAAATAATTTATCTTAGACCCATACAAATTTATATCCCCATACATATTGCTAGCCCCATAGAGATTGTCCTGAAAATTGATGATTGTGATTGTTCAATAGCTATGAAAATAGTTGTAAGATTTGAAACGAAGTTGTAAGATCCCTACACTCTTTACTTTTATCTATTGCAACGTTTTTCGTTTTAACTTTTACAACTATTTTTATAGCTATTGAAAATTTACAATAACAAATTTTCAGGATAATCTCTATGGGATTAGGAATCTGTATGGGGATATAAATCTGTATGGTGCTAGGAGAAATTATTTTATACTTCTAACCCGTTATAAAAACGTGGTATATATTTTGTTTTTATTTAAATAATTGTCTTTATATCAACTGACACGGAAAATTCTATCTATTCAAGATAGTAGTCGCGTGAAATGCGCTGTTAACGAAATTGGCTTGATTTTTGATAAAATATTCAAAATATAAGTATCCAAGTCAATTGAGAATTTCAAAATTATTGACAGTTTAGTTTTTGTAGAAATCGCTCTTAAAAATCGCACGATTAACATTACAGGTATACACAAAAAGTAGTCATTTCACCACACTTTTAATTTTATTTATAAAACGCATTGAGCGATTTGGCTAAAAAACTAGGACAATTTGAAATTATGTTATATTTAGGTTTCTCGAAAAGAATGTTATTGACCTTTTAATTATTGTAATATATAAATGAAAATATCGACATGATTATATCATCCATGTGGTGCAAAGAAACATAATAGATTTGCCACTTTGATCTTATATTCCGACCATAGGGGGTATGTAACTTTGCGTATTTTTGTTTAAAAATGTTTTTTCTTAGTTGAATGGGCCGAGAAAATCGAAAGAAACATAACGAAACTGAATGATCAATAATTTGTTGCTTTTATTTCGCAACAAATTTTTCAGGAAAATAGAACTGCATATTAACCTTTTTTAAACGGTTTTATTCAGATTGCCTGGTTTGTGTCTTGTGTGGGTCAAATCTAGTAATTGAAATTTCACCCCCTCTCTGTTGACCGATTGATCTGAAATTCGGTACACACCTTTAGTTCTTATGAAAATACAATTATTGTAAATCCAAGATGGCCCCTGCCACAAAATGGCGGATTACATATTTTTTACAACCCTCTCAACATGGATATAAAATGAAAGAGGTTGACTAGTAGAATACAGGTCACCATGGAAAAAATCCAAATCCAAGATGGCGTCCGAAACAAAATGGCGAATCATAGAGTTCAGACAGTCAAAACAACCCCCTCGATATTGATATCAAATGGAAGGGCTTGACCAGCAGAATACAGAACACCATGAAAGAATTCCAAATCAAGATGGCGTCCGAAACAAAATGGTGGATCATAGAGTTTGAATAGTCAATGCATTAAAACTGAAATCTAGGTATCCAATCAAAACAAAGAACTTTGTTAACTTAAAATCGTGATTCAAGCTTGAATCCCCCACCCAAGTCAAGATATTGCATCATGTCGAGGACTGTGTGGCTAAAAATGATACGTCGTTAGTGGTACACCACCCAAGTTAAGGTAAAAGGTTAAAGAGCGCCGAGTACTGTATGGCATTCGGATAAAAATGATATGGCGTCAGCGTTTTCTCCTCAAGACTTGGGCACATCTTGTTGTGTAAAAGCCTTGCCCCTCTATTGGACCCCCTGGGGGGGATGGGGGGGGGGGTCGACGGTTGCACCATTACATATAGACACACACAAGCACACCACGTTCTCATGATTTTGACCCCAAATATCTTGAATAGCAATAAAAATTATGTGTGGTAATTTATGCAACAAACGGAAAGGTAGTTACTGAATGGTTTTCACGCGGCAGACAATTTCCACTCATTTTGTTCTACTATATACTTTATTCGAGGAATTATATTTATTTAACTCCCGATATTCTTCATTGTTCGACATTATCATAGAGGAATTTGAACGAACCCTATATTTTGATGAATATATTTATCTGACTTTGAGGTACAATCTCCAACAAACATTTTCTATTTTCAACAATATACTTATATTCAATTTTACAGCGTATTATGAACGAAACTTTTGGTTTAGATTATCACCCAACAACTACCTTAATATCGTTGATGAGATATCCATTTATAGTCATTTAGAAAATCCTGTATTCAGATTTCGAAGACTTTATTCGACACTCATTTCATCCAGTTCACCAACACAAACACATAGAAATAAATAAAAATAGTTATTTGTTTTACTAGGCAGCAAAGTAGCAGATTGACTGCCACGGCTGATAGTTCATAGCCGAGCGTAGCGAGGCTAGGAATTCATCTAAGGCAGTCAATCTACTTTGCTGCCGAGTTGAACATATAATTTTTTCTCCGATTGTTTATAATGATATATGTAGGATATTGTATTTGCAAATTATTACAATTCCCACAATCTGTTTATTTTTCCTGTAGCGATAAATTAAAACAAAATTTGATAGAAATCGCAATTGTTAGAATAGTTGGTTGCTATGGAAACGTATATGTCCATAATAATTAAAGTTTGACAACTTATGGAATTTTTGACAGTTTTGTGGAAAAAAAATGTTATATTTATATTATGGACAGTGATAGCGACTTAGAAGTACTTACTCCTCCAGAAATAAGGGAGGTGGCGAAAAATATTGAGTAAAATTTGTTGCCGGAGAAGTCTCGGATGAAATATGAAGGAAATTATAAACGATTTATGGATTATTGCATGGAGAAAAATGAGAAGACTTTTTTGGAGAATGTATTACTTTCTTTTGCTGGATTATCTAAAACAATGAAGAGTTCTACACTTTGGTCTGTATATTCCATGTTGAAGGCAACTATGAATAGGCAAAGAAGTCCCGAGTTTTCGAAAAAGATATTACAAACTTCATACTGGATGCTCCAGATGATGAATATTCATTAGTAAGTAACTTTTAAATAAGATATTTATACTATAAAGTGAAAATACTTATAATCCATTCTTTTGGTTGTATTGATTTTTGGAATTGCGGGTGCATGTCGCTGCGACGAACTATTGAATTTAAAGTTAGAAAATATTGAAGATATGAACAATAAACTATTGGTATCCCTATTGAACACAAAGACGAAGAATTCGAGGTCTTTCGTAATAATGGAATATTTAGATGTTGTTGGAAAATATATAGCTCTCCGGCCTGCTGAATTAAAAGACAATATTTTTTTTTTGAATACGTTAAAGGTAAATCCGTGAAGCCTTCGGCCAGGCATACAAGAAAACATCCAATCCAAATGCGTTTTTTGGTCCAGTTTAAAATTACTTAAAACAAAATAATCTGAAGCCACATTATTTTATATGTTTGGTAACTTTCTAAATGCGGCACATCAACTTCATGCTTAATTTTCAGAATTATAATCACTATCAAGAAGCGTGGTGGAATATACTTTGCATTTTAAACACAGATATCAGATCGTTATTTCATGCTGTAATACTAATCATTTATATGCTCAATATGTATGCCGCTTTTAATTTCAGTATTTTCTTTTCCCCTTCTGGAGACATAGGCAACGTCGCATATCAATAAGCTTCGAGATTCGGATAATCATAACATTTGATTTTTGACATTTCTTCTGTAAAATTATATGAAAAGTAATCGGAGTTTTTTCATGTCTTTATCGAAAATGAAGTGATTTTAATATCACTAAAAAGTAAAACGTGTGTGCAGTTACTATTTTAGTGTAAATAGAAATTGTTTATACCAGTTTATAATTTCCAAAAGTGATATCCTATAACCTCTCTTTATGGACCTTCGGGGGCCCATATCTCCTAGTATTATCTTTTCCGCGCAAAATTTTCGATTGCTATACTGTTTTTACCATATTTTGAGCACCTATAAAAATTTCGTGAAGATACTGGGTGATCTCATATTCTTTACCCTTTCCGAAAGAAAAGGTGGCCTATTTATTCAAAATTGTAGTAATTTCACTATCAATGTTAATAACAACTAAAAATATGTTTTTTAAGTTATTGTTAATAGTATTATGTAATAATTGCTAATGAATGTTTTTTTTTGTCAAAAAATGACAAATGTTTTATTCCCATTGAGAATAATTATTTTGCTGCCTAGGCAGGAAAGTCCTTACTTTGCTGCCTAGGCAGGAAAAGTAATACTTTGCTGATTTATATGTGTCTACAAAATTAATATTTGCTGTCAATCGGAGAAAAAATATTTTCACGATCGGGTGTACGCCAATGAATATTGTTCATGCCCTTGACACTCTGAATTGCTTCTATGGTACACCGAAACATCTACGTGTTTCAATAAATTTTCTTAATTCGCGTTGACGAGATAGTATGTGAAGAGAGGGGTGGTGGGGGTCAATGTCAAAGAGCATAGGGTGAATCAATTGCGGACACATAGCAGCCTGAGCACTCACGCAAACACATAAAGCACACGTCGTGCGTCACTTGGGAGGAATTAGAGGTCGCAAGAGTCGTAAGGAAGACAGAATTTACGATCGGGTATGCCGACTGTGTTAGTTTCACCCCTAACTCTACTTTTCTCCGCCTCATCCCGATATCCACGTCCGGACTCGCAAATCAGACAGATATAAGGTTCTACATAATAATTTATTGAATGTTATTTCAAAATCATTTTGTCAACATTACGAATGATCAATACATTGAAAATAATAATCCACATATTGATTTTAACATATCCATTCTATTTTTGGTTTAGATACTTTCCTTCTGCTGGTCTCTTGGAGGGAAAATTTTCGTATGGAGTGAAAAACACAACAAGAAAATCATTAATAATAACGAACAGGATATTCTTGACATTGATGCCTGAACTATTGTTATCTTAGATTAAAACTTTCATTCTTATCGGATTGATTGGTAAAAACTACTGGAATATTTTTTGTCTCATTAGTTCTTACCCGCTATATACCTCGAAAAAAATAATAACCTCCTCTGAATGAATCGTTCTACTTTCCTAGAATAATAATCTCATTATATTACTGTATTTAACGGAGTTCCTACTACAGCTCTGAATAATGCCTCGTACCGAATTTATTATGGTGGATTTATGCAACACCAATTAACAATTATCAAGTAACAATTATCAATTAACAATTAGCAATTATAAGTTCAACCATCATCCTACAATGGCCGTGTTTATGCAGACAAGTAACAATTATCAATTAACAATTAACAAGTAGGAAGTTGGCCAACTTTTAACTTCTTACTTTAATCGAACCAAATTTTCTTCTAGTGCGCAACTATTACGCAGATCACCGTGGATTGGTCCATGTGATGACGAAAGCTAACCCAACTTTCACTGAATAAAATATTCTGGTTTGTTTTTGTTGTGGATTGTGGCGTCTTTTGGAATTTTATTTGTTTGTGAAAATATACTGTAAAAATGGAAATTGATGATGCCATTTTGATCGACCTCGTTCGGCAATTTCCCGTGTTGTATGACTTCTTCCTTAATTGTTAATTGAATGTGCATAAATGCCATAATTTTCGTTACTTGTTAATTGCTAATTGTTAATTGATAATTGTTACTTGATAATTGTTAATTGGTGTTGCATAAATCCACCATTAGTTTCTCCCATTTCAATGTAAGATCCCTACTAACCGGATTTGATATGTTTTCTGATTTTATGCAAGAGGAGTGCTTAGATATATGTAGTCTTTCGGAAACCTGGCTCAACCAATCATTTCCAAGCCGAGCTATCAGCGTACCAGATTACAATCTAATACGCAAAGATCGTCAGGGGAAAAAAGGTGGAGGTTTGGCTTTTTATATAAAGAAATCTATTAAATTTAAAATAGTTGATGATGGTAACCATAACAATAGCTCCTCAGAGACTTTCTGGATAAGTGTGAACATATCCGGAAAAAAATATGTATAGGTACATTGTACAGACCTCCAACTATCAATCTAATAAGCTGCCTGATTGATCTAGAAAATATTATATCTTCTATTATACCACAACTTGACTTCCTTATATTGTGTGGGGATTCCAATGTCGATATTCTGAATGAGACAAACAATAATACGAAAACACTATGGATCTTTTTCGAAAAATATAATCTTTTTCAAAAATATAATGAGCCTACCAGAATAACAGCAACTAGTAGTACTTGTATCGACCTCCTAGTCTCAACGGATTCTGATGTTATAAAAAATGTGACAGTGTTCAAAATGGATGGTATTTCAGATCACTGTTTGGTCAAATGTGAAATCAAATGTAAAAAAGAAAAATTTCAGCCCAAGTTCGTCAGTTTCCGCGACTTTTCTCACTTTAACTATAATAATTTTCTTAGAGATCTGGACAGTATTGATTGGGATTATATATTTGATATGGATGATGTTGTATTGGAATGTTAATGTCAATCCTCTTTTTAATATACATGCACCTTACATAACTAAACGTGTCACTAAACCCCCCGCTCCTTGGCTCACTCCGAATTTAAAACTTAAAATAAAATTGAAAAAAAAAATCTTATAATAAATATAAACATCTAAACACAGTTGAATCCTTCAACGAGTAATAAGACTTGAGAAATTTTGCGAATCGATGCATGGAAGCAGCATCCAACAGATAACAATATTTTGAGTAAATATGATGGTATATATCCAGAGTTGAAAGGTGAAACTTTTTCTTTAAACCCAGTAACAAATGATGAGGTGGAACAAACTCTTCGTAGAATCAATACACAGGCAAAGGGATCGGACGATATCAATCTAAGAATGCTAGAAATTGTGTTCCCGGCATTAACCTCGTTTTTAGTTCATATAAAAAATACTTTCTTTTCAAAATGGCACTTTTCCGAAATCTTGGAAATATGCCAATGTCATACCCATTCCAAAAATTGAAAACCCGATGATATATCACAATTACGACCGATTAGTATTTTACCCACTATCTCAAAAATAATTGAAAGATTAGTATCACATATTTTACGCAGAATAAAATATTGTCAGCAACATTCAGGATTCAGAAAAAAACATAGCACCACCACGGCGTTGCTCAAAGTAACAGATTACATTTTTAGATCTATAGACAATAAAAAAATTACAAGCCTAATACTACTCGATTTCAGCAAGGCATTTGACACGTTGGACCACAGTATATTATTGAAAAAACTTAAATATTTCGGTTTAGATGATAAGTCAATATGTTTCTTCAGAAATTACTTGAGTGGGAGAAAACAGAGAGTCGTGATGGGGAAAAACATGTCTAACTTTGAGAATATTTCTAGGGGGGTTCCACAGGGAAGCATCCTGGGACCATTATTATTTTCAGCGTATTCTGCGGATTTCGCTTCCTTTTTGAACTATTGTCAAACTCATCAATACGCTGACGACACGCAATTGTATTTTTCATTCTCAACATCTGAAAGTTTTCTCGCAAGTGTTAGTATCAACGAAGACCTTGAAACTATTGCCTCAGTGTCGAAATCACATAAGCTATTGCTGAATGAATCAAAAACCCAACTAATATTGTTTGGTCAAAACACTGATGAAATATCCAACGACCCAAATTTCGATATAACTTTGAATGGGAAAACACTGACCATTGTGAAACAATGTAAAAACCTTGGTCTTCATCTGGATACGACATTGAAATTCGATACGCATGTGTCACAACTGGTGAAACATAGCTATTCTACTCTAAAATTATTAATATGAATAGACTTTATCTCACAAATAACATCAAGCTAATATTATGCGAGTCTTTGATTATGTCTCGTTTGGCGTATTGTTCCGAAATATACTGGCCCTCCCTTCTAGCAAGGGATAAATACACTTCACAAAAGATACAAAATTCTTGTGTGAGATACTCATGTGGAATGAGAAAATATGACCATGTTTCCTCAACCTATGAAAATATGAAGATTTTGAATTTAGAAGAGATGTTTTTTAGCGGACTAGCTGGACTCGTATATCAAATCAATCATTTAAAAACACCGGCTCATCTCCTAGACAAACTCATGAAACTTGGGGACTATCACAACTGTCTGATGAGAGCTAGATATCTCTATTGTATCCCTAGGCACACTTCCACACGATTTAAGCTGGAGCTTTTCATACAATGCAGTGAAAATTTTCAATATTATTCCTGCGCACAGTAAGTCGCTTCAAAACTGGCATAACTTTAGGAAACATACGAAGTCCTGGATTCTTTCAAATAGACAATTAGTAGCTCAAATATAATAAATATTGAAAATTATTTTATGTGTACAAGGAGGCATTCAGTGTATTTATACTGTCGCGGCATTGCGCTGTATTTGCAAGTAGTGGAGAGATTGAGAATTGTTCTTATCTCTTCCTTTTTCACCTCAATTGAATGAAAATCATACTGTATTATTAAAACTCTATCGCAATTTTCAACGGAATATTATAATTGTCACCAGTATATGTATAAATCTATTTTTTGTTGTTGCTATGTTCATAACTATGTTTTTTTCTTTTTTTGTTGGTTGCATGGAAAAACGGCTGTAGCCGAATGTCGCCAACACTTTAAAAAAGTTCTTATCCACTTCTATTTTTGAATGAATTAAGACGATATCATTATTATTATTATTATATAGGTTTGTTCTCTCTTTTCCACCAATACCTATCTCTCAACATGTTTAAGCCTGCCTGCAACTTCGCTCGCGTAGGTTCGTGCTATGAAAAGTTGATTTTTATTCCATACAGCTACATATAGTAATATGAAAAATATCCCGAGCATCTACTGCCAGATTCAAAATAAATTATTTCACTCGATACACAAATCTCCTACCCTGGCCCGGCATTACTTCTATTTTATTACCCCGTTTATATTAGCTCGCTTTCGTGTCTGTTTGTCCGGTACAAATCTTGCAATTGATTTTAAACTAACTTCCCGATGAGCTAGAGACTTGAAACATCGGAAATTGAACTGGATAACAATACAATATCAACTCGTTTTCTGTCTGTCTGTTTGTTCATTTTCTAACGGAGCACAAAAGTGAGGTTAGGATCACACAAACTATCCATAGCAGAATTATCGTGAGTGATGTGCACTAGATTGAACAATTGTTTACTCAATATAACAACAAATTATAGTAATAATGAACAGTTTGTTTGTTATAATAATAATAATATTAATAAGAACAATCGATTTTGAACTATTTTCCTGATGAGCTAGAAACTATAAACATGCTCAGAATGGATAATAATGCAATATTAAATTGCTTTCCTGAGTGTCTGTTCTTTGTTTGTTGTCCGTAATAATAATAATAGTAAGGAGTAATCGATTTTAAACCAACTTCCCGATGAACTAGAGATTTGACACTTCAGACACAGCTCAGAACTGGATGACAATGCAATATTAACTCGCTTTCATTCTGTCCGTTTGTTTGTAGTGATAATCATATTAAGGGGCCATCTATTTTAAACTGACTTCCCGATGAGCTAGATACTTGAAACATTAAACATAGTTCAGAACTGGATGACAGTGCAATATTAACTCGCTTCATTTTCTGTCTGTTTGTTGTTTGTTTGTTGTCTGTTATAAAAAATGATAGTGAGGAGTATTCGATTTTAAACCTAATTCCAGTTCGAAAATTCATAAAAGTAAACGTTAAACTATAGTGACAATGCGATATCAACTCGGTCTCTTGTCTGTCTGTTTGTCTGTGATGATCATAATTATAATAGTAGTAAGGAGCAATCGATCTTAAACTGAAATGAACCTGAAATTTGCCACATGTCTCTATCATAATTTCATAAAGATGTTTAAAATCAATTGCAAAATTCCACACACACACACACACACACCCAAGTCTAAAAATCAGAAAATAATTAATTTTTTTCAATATACCACGTTTATAAAACAGACCTGAAAGTATAAAATAATTTCTCCTAGCTCCATAAATATTTATAATCCCATACAGATTCCTTATCCCATACAAATTGCCTTGGATATTTGTAATTTTTAATAGCCATGAAAATACTTTAGATTTAAAACGAAAAACGTGAGGCGCATGCCATAGATTAATTGATGCATGAGGGTGATTCCAGCGAAATAGTTAAATTTGCTGTAACTAGCGAATATATTAAAACCTTAATAATCAATTGCATATTTGAAAATTGTAAGGATATCAGAAACACCCTATCATTTGAGCTGCTAACAATAATAAAAAAAAGTTAAGAAAAAAATTACCCCTATTTATCATCGCCATGGACTGTAACCCACACAAGTTCACTGCATCCACATAAACTTTACAAGCATAAATAATACATTTCAAGTTGAAATTATTCTACCCTTTGATGGAATACATGTTAGGCAATTTCTAGATATAAAAATATGGTTAATTAAAATCAGAATTTACCAAATATGTGCCACTTTTACTTTGTTACCAAATATGTCATCATCACCATGGACCATCCTGGTTTTTACCATAAAACAATTGAAGGGTTCCACAAGAGTATACTAATATCAGACATATATTTGCCATACACCTCAGTTCTCCATCAGCATTGGGGCTGGTTCTGTGTTTTGCATTGTTTAGAGTTTTTCGAGTGAAACAAGTGTTCAATGAGGTGCGTATTTCTTCAATACATAACTCCATGTATCTCTCTAGCAAGTAGTGTTTTGGTATAAATGGCTACTAAACGTAAACTTCAGATGATATAAGGTTCAAAAAGGCCCTCCATACATCAGATCTTTTTTAGAGGTATTTGAATAAAAAATGCTAAAAATACTATGTTTTATCATCTCCATGGACATCATCACCATGGACTGTTCATAATTTTTTGTTTTTAATGTTTTGATTTTGCTCAGGGATCTATGTTGAGCTCTCAGGAAGAATTCGAAGATTCAGTTCGTATCATTTTGTATTTGTCTTCTTGTTTTGAAAATATCGAAGATTTCTTATAAATACAAGTTATTTTTTTATGAAAGAATAAAGCTTTTCTATTATTTTTCTAAACAGACTTTTTGTTTTTAGCACCAATGTTTTACAAAATTTAGACCTATTATTACTCCATGACAATTGACACGGGATTTTGATTTTTTCAAATAAAAACCTAAAAACCTTATAACGATCTCAATTTTAGGTGAGACTCAAACATATCTTGTCCCTAGAGAATGATGATGTAATAATTTAATGAATTTTCTAATTTCATTTCTTAATTTTTGTGAACGTAATTGTTTACAATTTTGCTGGAATTACCCATGAGTTTACCTAATTCCCTAAAAATGTTATTGCGCTGCAAATAATATGAAATGTGTGAATTTTCTCAACGACTTACTTCTTACTATCGCATGCGCCCCACATTTTCAAGACAATCTGTATGGAACTAGGGGAAATCATTTTATAATTTTCAGCCATTTTATAATGTTGGTATATTTTTTTTAATCTAAATAATCATTTAATTTTGTTTAAGGGATCTTATTCCTCCTTACTACTCCCTGTTGAAAAACGTTAGGTATGGTAATATTCGAGTGATATAGAAGTAAAATGGATCATTCTGGAAAACTGTTTGCGCTCTACTTCTCTATTTCGTGCGAAAAATGAATATTTGTTTGAGATATGGATTCTACCCTCTTGAAACCAAAAATTACCACTTTCCATCCAGACTTCAGCTCCAGGAGATACTGCGATTTCATTATTCAAGTAGGAGTTTTTTTAACCCCTAGAAGTTGATGTGAAAATAGGCGAACGAGGTTATATATGTGAAATATGAAAATTAAATGAAATTCCCAGGTTTTAGCGTTTAATAAAAAATCTAACCATTTCAAAGAATTAAGTTGAACATTTCGCATTTTATTTTCCAATCCGACCCTGGAATTGCGAATTTGTTATTCACATAAAAAATTATTCATATTTTTGCCCCCAACTTCGTCTCATATCGCCCGTTCAGCCTATAGGAAATTATACCAGACTGAGAGGGTAAAAGACTTCATATCAAAATTATTTTCATTTCCTTAAAACTCCAGTCATTTTTCTGGTTGTAGAAGCATGATTGAGACCAATAAATTATCTCCAAAATTCATCAACTCCTTTGGCCAAATACATGGTGTAATATCACTTATTATTAACATACTCTGACAGCTTCAGGGAAATTATCGTCATTTTTAAGGTAGAATTTCAACGAAAGTTCACTTGCAAAATTCAAACTTCCAAGGTAAATATGTACCTGATTTCAACCCCAATTTTTTTATATTGTTATACATTTCTTAATTCTTAAATTTTTAAACTATACAAATTTTAATTTAAATAGTCTGTCCCTGTACCATTTCCGTTTTTATTATTATTGTTTAGTATTTAATTTTTTTGACAATAAAATATTTTTTTTAAAATTTTTTTTAAATTTAATTGTGACTGTAAATGCTTATGCCACCTTTTGTTTTGTTTTACTAATGTATGTGTTTTTATAAGTATACGTACATATAAGTTTTTATATTTACACTGTCTTTGTCAATAAGAATTATGTTCTTCGATAATAAAGCATATTTGATTTGATTTGATTTGATATATAGTTTACGAAGAAATCGGTAGATACGAGGGTAGTCTGAAAAATTTACGACCTGAACATGAAGATGACACTGGTCAACAATAGCTGGGGAATTTGTTTGACAATCGTTTGAGTGAGTCAATGAGAGTGTTTTTGTGAAAATGAAACAAATAAGTATCGAGCTGTCATAAAATATTTGTTTTTGAAAGACATTACGCCTACGCAAATCAAAGACAAGTTGTAAGGTGTATGGGGACTCTGCACCATTATTTACCACCGTGAAATTTTGGGCAGCTGAATTTAAACGTGGCCCTACCAACTTGGGAGACGATGAAGGTTTGGACGTCCATAAACTGCAACCACTGACCAGGCGCGGATCCAGGAGGATTTCGTTAAGGGGGAGAGGCATTTTTTGTGTGATCTTTCTGAAATTTTTTTCGATAAATACAGCTGAATTTGAATAGTGCTCTGTCTTTGGAAGGTAAATGTAGAGTAAGTCCACTCATGCTCCCTAATAAGACTTTTCTCAAGTGTTTTTGCCTCCTGAACACGAATCCGAAAGAAATAAAAACGTGATGATCTCATACCGTTTCGGAGTTACAGCACCTTCTTCCTTCTAGAATGTAATTTTCAAGCACCGTTTTCTCGCGTAAAAATCATTCAAAATGCCTCCTCTTTTCAAACATCATGAACTACAAACACTAAATTCCTCAGTTTCGGCAGAACACAGCCGGTTATATCGAAAAAATCCTCCTTCTTCAACACATACATTCTGATCTCTCCCAGCATCATCAACAAGCAACAACCTAACCTCAATCCGAGATACTAGAGGTTAGGGTATGTATTTGAGATTTTTTTCGATAGAACCAGCTGTATTTTGTACCAAATTTTGCCGAAAATTAATGATTTAGTGTTTGTAGTTTATGATGTTTGAAAGAAGGAGAAAACGGTGCTTGAAAATTACGTTCTAGAACAAAGAAGGTGCTGTAACTCCGGAACGGTATGAAAAGTTTTTCTGTCGGATTCGTGTTTAGGAGTCATAAACCCGTAAGGAAATACTTTCAGAGATTTACAGGGAGCATGAGTGGACTAACTATACATTCACCCTTTAGAAATATGAAATTGAAACGCATGGATGTAGACATTGGAAACATAATTTAATTTGGAGTAATGTAGGTAGCTAGATATATTGATATTATTTTAATAGTTATTCTCAACTCAAATATCAAACTCCAATCTCTTCTTACGGCCAGTCTTGGCAAATCTTTAACTTTCTCGGTATCAATAGGAATATGTCTATGGATGTGATGGCAAGATCAAGAAGGCGATTTTCTCTCATGGTTGATCTCAAATATGTCTTGTGGCGCCGCAACGATGATAATGACCTCTCAGCAGTTGCATTTGTTACCGGAAGCGTTGCAGGCACTAATAAAAATTGATGTAATAGGATCCAGCGATGGTTGTACCGCATCTACACGTTGGCGCCATTCTGTTCTCGCGAAGGCCCATCAGATGGCCAGTTTTGGATTCCATATTATATCTCCGGCTCGAATTAATTCGATGAACTTCATTGTTTCGTCACTGGTTCAAGTAACAGCCATTGTTGGTTACAATTCAATTAAAAAAAAAACGTCTACTCTCGACCACTTCAAATTGAGCGATGGGCCACGCGTGGACGCGTTATGCCATGACTGGCAAACTATCCTTTGATGTGCGGACGAAAACCGACACCCAGGCCATTCCTAGATCATCCCATCGCGCCATAAGCCATCCGACGCCACTACACCCTCCGAACGATGGGCCATCGTGCATGAAGACCTTCAAAGGAAATGCATCCTTATCGCACCTAGCCAATATATTTCCAGAGCAGTTATAGTAAGCTTTTTATGCCGATTTTTTCGTGGATCCATTTCTCTCACCATAGTAACAATTCATATTTTAGGAGAATAGGAGCAACGCTCTTATCACAGTTTTGAAATTGTTCAAAAAAAGTGCTTCGGTCGTGCCTTAGGGGGCGCAAGGGTCAATTGCACCCATTCGCGCCTGCCACTGACGATAGCACCGCTCGAATTGACCAAATGGTGATAAATGACCGTCCAATAAGCAGAGGCTATGAATATGTCCAAAGAACGTGTATGTTACCTTTTGTATGAGGAATTAGGCATGATAAAGCTATCCGCGCGTTGGATGCCGTGTATGCTCACGTTAGACCAAAAACGTGTTTGAATGAACAATTACAACGCTCTGTTATAGCAGTTCGGGCGCAATGAATCAGAGTTTTGGCGCCGATTAATTACTGTAGATGGAACTTTGTCTCGAAACATGTCGGTTACCTACAGGGGAAGGGGGCGGTGAGATTTCCTCACCGGCATTTATTACCGGTGTCTTCCGTTTCATATCACGGAATCTCTTGAACCTTAAGAATAAATCCCATTCTTCCCGTTTCTCCTGCGATACCACCTGCCGAATAGCAGGGATTTCACTTTTCAGGCGGGCCGTTTGATGAACGGCCTCGCGTGCAGGTGGGACCCCTTCGATCGGGGGCTCGTTGCTTGCTCGCGAGCAATTGGGCTCTGATATACGAGAATCATTGTCTGGAGTGCGGGGGTGGTTTGACTCATACATTATCATTTCATTCATTCCTGAATTTCTTGAAAATTGTTTGAAAAAATTGAACCGCTTTTTGCAAATCTAGAGGGTCGCTAGATTCCGTAGTGCAATTTTCGACGCGTCGCGATTCAACAAACAGCTGTGAGCTCTTCGGGCCTACACTTTCTGAGACAGAATTATCTCTATTGATTTTAGGGCTCCCAAAGCTAGAGCCAAAAAAAAATTATTTTCAACAGAAAATGAACCACGGACTGGCGTAGTCAGGATGGGCTGAAAAGCCGACCGATTCTCATATGGAGAACAAACAAGAGCTTGGTTATATGGAACTCGCGTGATACTTTCAACGGGGTGAAGTACACATAAAGTTTGTTGAATTTGTGTTTTGGGGCGAGTCCTCGAGCGTAAATTGCAGGATATGGAGGGACGTCAGAAGTGAATTTACTCCCTAAAATTAAGCGCGTACCGTACCTATCTTAATAAAATTTCCCTAAGACAGAACTATATAACGCGTACAACTGCAAACACGACATTGAGCTTATGCTACGGTCATACAGAGGCACCTACGATCCCTTCACATATTCGACACACATGAGCTAAAACCTTTAGTTTTGTTGACAGAATTTATCATTAATAACCCGTGTTTACACCTATCACCGCAGTGTAACTGACACGTTTTTAGTCGCAGAAAGACCCGTGCACTGAGGTTCATACACGTGTATGATCACTAGGTTCAATTCTGGTTGACGTCTCGCTTCAGTGTATCTGTCACAAATCGCGGTTTGTGAGGGATATCACGTCAGTGAGCTGCCGACAATAAGGGGGTTTTCTCCCAGCCTCAGGAGAAATCAAATTAGGCTTGGACCACCCCGCCCCGCATACCGAAGCACACGAATGCAGGATCCTGTGAGAGAAAGGTTAATTAGTATACAAATCAACGTATAACGCAGAAATCAGCTGGACGCTGGAAAAACCTGTATCAGGAGCTGAAACGAAAATGTTGATTAATCAAAAGACTGGAGACTCTTGAAGTTGACGATCCAAAAATCCCTCAATCTGCTGCCGTTGGCTATCAACCCTCGTATCTAGTCCTTAGGACGGTGTAGGATGCGAAGCGTCGATAAGAATTCTCAAGAATAAAAATTATTGCCAGGCTTCGAAATCACAGTTAGGACTCCAAATAACTGTGGAAGAATGAGCTGCTTTTCCCCAAGAAGCACTTGTATAATATCCACTGCACTGGCTATAGTCGTAGAAAATCGCACGCAGGCAGCGCGCTTTCGAAGAATAGAAAATATATAACTCACCCCGAATCGTAGAGCAAATTCCAGTTCGGAAGGCCGAGCGAAGAAGACCATTCTCGATTTGAGAAAAGCTTCCTAGGCCTCGAAAACTATTACTCCCCCACCCTTAACCGGCCAAATATTCGTTCATCCGTTGTATTTTTTTCTATGGTTCTCAGAGAAAATCTGTTTTTAACTAGACATCTTGAAAAAACATATCGGATGCCGAACAAAGAAACAATTATTCGTACACTTGTTTTCAAAAACCCAACTGTTCATTTTACGCCTATTCGGCGAAATCTCTCGTCAAAATCTCAAGTGCCATTGACAATAGATATGGTTTATGGGCCACCCGTCGAGCGCACTCGGGGCAAGCACCCCAATTACATCCTCCAGGTCAATTATCATAACTGCTCGTTAGTTTTTGCTAGCTTAACTATGCATTAACCATACTGGGTGTTACCTGTCTATTGACCAATAACGGAACAATTTCCCAGAGCGGCTTGAGATCTTGTTTCTCCCAGTATGTAATGAAGCGAGGGAACTTAATTTGACAGTACATAGACCAATCTCAAATCGTTTCGAAAGAATAATACAATTAAGACTTGTAATAATATATATATATATGTATTTTCTAAAATATAAAAACAACTATTGATACACCTGGTATAATTTACTGAGAAAATGTATAGAAAGTCAAAATGAGATTTAATAAACAATAATTTGAAATGAGAAACAATATGAGCTGACAATTAAAATAACTGTTCTTCAGTTATTTTAAACAATTGATAATAATTTTACTTTTGTTGAATCAATAATTTCTTTTACTATGAAATCAATAATGAAATATTTTCTTATAACACTATACATATATACCTTGCCAAATAAACAGTTTGATTTCTTACCGTCCACTGAAGTGAGGCACAATATTTAAATTAAGACTTAATTATTCCGTTTTATTTCCGAATTATATTACGCGTATACTTGTTGCAATATGGTTATTTAGCTTCTTGATAAATATTAATTCCTTTCATTTAGTTATTACTGAGATGAATTCGGATGAATTACACTTTCACAATGATTCTGCATATGGTTGATTAATTTGCTACTTCAGATAAACTCTACGGAGTCTACGCTTATTTCGCGTAGGAAGATGAGACTTCATCTTCGCTAATTGAAATTAAACTTTACTTTTATTTGCTTCATAATGAAGCTGAACTAGCTTGGTACTGACTGACTAGATCGACGACTGGATTCTGAATGAAGAGAGGAGAGAATGAGAGAGAGTTCTAGTAGGGAGAATCTTATATATATAGTGTTGGTATTCAAACGAATGCCGCCCTAATAAAATTATAATTAATGAGTCGGTGAGTACCCCGTTTGAGTTGACACGCCGCCATGATATATCACCAAGCCTATTATCGCTTCAAAAGACCGGGTCATTCATCTGTCAGCGTACTATTAATTATGAA